>JAHSPW020000009.1:29766035-30366035 GCA_019985065.2 Arctostaphylos glauca | reverse complement strand
TCTAATTTAGCCCATTTGAATTGTGTGGAGTTTACATTTTATGCATAAAAGGAGAACGCCACTATAAAGGAGATGTGCAGTTAAATCATTACAGAATTGTACTGTGGCATACCCTTATGGTGATAATTACTGAGTAGATTGTTGCATGGAGTCTGGAATTGTGTGGTGTTTTTCCGATTTGGTCCAAATTTAACATATTGAGCAACACTGATCAGTAAGACCAATTAACAAATCCCAGCAGTGATATACCACAGCAATTTATCCATTTAGCTCAGGAAAAAAGCACCAACCTTAGGAGCCATCGAACGGTAAGTTCCAGTTTCTGCAGTCATCATCTCAGCTACAGATTATTCCCTTGTACCAAAAACTGCAGGTTTCATACGGACTTCTGATTGGTCGTAGGCAGCAAATTGTCTGCATTATTATGTTCCCAAATATGTTTGTAATTAGTTTAAGGGATGTACAATCTAAAATGTATGTTTTTCGGTTACATACTAGAAGAAATATAAGCCACTAAAAATTTCACAATTAAACAGTATTTTGCATTTACAGAAACTTAATCAGCATCAACCACTGAACTCAGAAAATCAACAACTATCCTCTTTAAAGAAGTTGTTCAACAGGCAATGGTGTTTGAACCCCGTGTGGGCTCCATAGTAAGCCCCACAATACCGCTAACCCCATGTTGTTGTGACAGAAGTGTTGCACAATAACTTGAATATTGACCGGAAAGCTTGAAATACTGCATTTCGTAAACTCGTTCTACCCTAGTATTGACAGACTGGATACACAATTACATATCCATACCAAAAGCGTATCATCTCCACTTCTTGAAACTGGAAAGGACTCATTCTAATAGTAAAATTAATACTAATTCCACTCAAAAGAGAGCACCAAAACATCAGTCACTCCGCCAAGTCCAGTAGCACACTATTCATCATTCAATTGATTTCTCAAATTACTCTATGCAATGACGATTGAAGGCATCCCTATAACGTCCCACAGCACAGCCGATTCCAAAACCTAAATCTACACAATATCACCACAACTGTCAACGAATCAATAAATCCTTCAACAGACATCGACGCGAAATAGATGAAAAAAACACACATGTGAACCCTAATCGCGCCGATCCAAAGAAGCAACAAGCGAAATTAGTGACAATACCTTCTTGAACTTCTTCGCCGGCCGTTCGTTCACTAAAAACCTAAGAGAATTTCCACTCGAGCGGTAGCGGTGGCCCATCCGGAGCTGCCGGTACCTCTCCATTGTCACCACCGTTCATCACTTCAGATTAAGCCAACAATACACCACAATACCTAAGCCGAGAATATAAATATCACTACATCAAATGAATGCGTTTGGAATAGACGTGATGGCCCCTGTCAGAAGTTCATAGCTTCGGAATCGGACAGATACGCATTGGTTTCAGATTCAACCATTCCAAGATGGAAGAACAACCGAGTGCTTGAACATCGATTGATGAGATTCTCTCTCTCTCTCTCCCTCTCTCTGCGCGCGCGCTCTTTTTCTTCATGTGTTCTAGAGCGAGGAGGAAACTGGGATTTGGAGCAGCAAACCGTTCTTCCCCTTCGAAATAGGACTGCCTGTATAGTATTCACCAAAAAAATTTATCGAATCAATTGTAAATAAAATTAAGGGGTTTTTGTGTTTTTAAGATATATATGACTTCATGTAGTATTAAAATTATCTCCAGTGTTTACAATGTCTTAATTTATGCCAGTATTAAGTTAAGGGGGTTTTATGTGTTTAAAGAGATTGTTCTGTAGTATTAAAATTAAGGGGTTTTATGGGCTATACCGACGGCTTATTATGGACCGTCCCTAAAAATTACGAACACGGTAACTGTTTAAAACAAACCCGTCACTAAAGAGCTCTTTCTAGCAACACTTTGAAACTGTTGCTATTTTTTACTTATACCATCGTTTATTTCTAACGTTGGGAGATCTCCATTTTCCTGTAATATGTTTATTCTACTTGTCGTAATTAGTTGCCATCGGTGGTCTGTTCTATGCAAATGAGCAATAAAAAAATTATACTATATAACGATAATTTACAAATATTTAATAGCATATAAACCAGTGAAATTTATAAAATTCATACTGCTTATCATAATAAATGAAGAAATTAATATCAATAATGGATGAGGTTACCTTGTAAGATTGAAAAATTTCTTTGCTACATTATACAAAATATAACTTGAACTATAAAAATGTGCATGCAACTATTTTTTTTATTTTACTTTATTAGAAGATAGGAGAAAAATTAAAAAAACTTTTACGGAATAGAAATGTTAAAACATCTCATTAAAGAGTTGTGCAACGGTAATACTCTATTACCATTGGAACTGCACTATGTGGGAGAAGACTTTTGTCTACTAATAAAATTTGAATGTTGTAGCATATTTAAAGTTTTTATATTTAATCTTTCAATTCACTACCAAAAATTGATTCTCACTAGCTATAATCATTGTCACCGTCTAAGGTGGAATTAATTTTTGGATGCAACAATCTCATTTTCACAACTTGAATGAGATACTTTCAAAATAGAATTAATTTTAGAATTTTAAAGAATAATACAAATACAGTCTACCATAGAACAAAATATATAAACCTATAAATTTTACTATCCACTTCACATGAAATAAAAACACAAAATCTGAAAAGCCTAGCCTTTTTTTTCACAAATTCGATGTTAATTAAAATTTCTTAGCAATAACTATTATACTTGTATTCTCTCATTTTACCTAATAATATATCATGTTTATTAATTTTTATGAAATAATGAGTAATGGAGCATTGTTTATTAAAAATGTAGATTTTACTTACAACCTTAATTTGGCAATGAAAGTAATCTACGTAAAAATGAAAGAAAAAAAGAAGGCATATATCTCCCATAACTATGGCAGAGAGAGGTAGTCCTTGGCCTCTTCTAAGGCATGATTTTCTCCATTCATGGCGATTATTTTTGTGACACTCCAGTCAGACTGTGGTGCTAGTTGGGAGACCGATGTTTGGGAGATGAAATTTCAGTAGGACGTCTGGATGAGTGGTTAAGGGTCTCACATCGCTTGGTGGATGTAAGTTCGGTGGTATTTATAAGATTATGAACCTTCTTTGTACAAGACCTTCACAGTTAAGCGATGTAAAGTGTGCTCGTCCTGGAGCGTGCCAACACCAAATGAAGTTTCATTTGGTGATGGTGCCAACACCAAATGAAACTTCACAGTTAAGCGTGCTCGTCCTGGAGCAACCCTGGAATGAGTGATCTACTGGGAAATTCATGGGGTTTGAGCGGTAAAAGCGGACAATATTGTACAAGGCGGAAGCAGATCGTTATAATTTTTTTTCACAAAATAATAATTAATACCACCATTATTATGTTTGTTAATCATTGGTAGTTTGGTACAAAATAGGAATGAGAGAGCTGATGACTCACTTTTAATGAGTCTAATCCCTTCCGTCGTGTTCAAGAAAAAAGGGCAAGGCAACTGCTGTAAAAGTTGCCATGTGTCGAATGTCATTTAAAGATTTTTCTAATTTATGTTTTTTTAGAACAATAGTGTTATCATATATATTAGAACAATAGTGTCATTTAGAGAGCTAGAGAGCTAAATATGAGGAAAATCTCTCTTCTTAGATTTTATTTTGAAATAACTTCATTGCAATTTTTTACTCATATTTTGAATTTTATTAGGTTTTTAGAACGAACAAAGCAGAAAGCATATTTGTGAGAGTGCTTCCATCTAAATTATTTTATTGCTTTACTTGACCAATTCAATTTAAAATACCTATTAAATAATAGCCTAAAAAATTTAAAGTGATGTCATTTATCCCTTTCAGATTCATTCTCACCAAAAGGTCCTCCTGCAATATATACTATATGATATATGATATGCCAGCATCAAATCCATGCCGGCAAATAAATACAATGTGCATTTTTTATTATTTGTATTTAAAAAATAGTCTTAAAAACTATTAAAATTACTTTGGGTATAATATTTGTCACTGGAAGTTCTTTAATTTAGTATAAATTTAATTATAATGAACATAATTAGAATTCTTTTTATTCTTATTCTTATTATAAACATGCATGTCAGTTCTAAAAATCTCTTAATTTCATAATGGAAATAAGGAAAATGTATTAAAGAAAAAAATAAGGTTTATAGATTTGAAATTCGAAAAAGATTTAATAGATATGGATAGTAGATTATCTCACATATGCTTCTTAAAAACTTTATTGAATGACCAATTAATTCATACTAATTGTTACACTAAGAGCCGTTTTCACTAAAAAATTTCCTGCAATACCTTATAATATAGATAATTTTGAACATTAAAGTACATAAGTAGAAACTGCCTTTCTTGCTCTGCTGTTTACTTGAGGTCTTTTGATTGATAGGTTATAGCCTCTTGCCAACTTTTATGTGTTGTTTTGGCATCTTGCTAGTTTATTTATTTATTTTTGGGTGTTCAATAACAAATCATTGTTGACCGTACAGGTGCTAAACCAGTTATAATTTTTATTTTAATCTTTGTGATGCCTTATTGTTAGGTGTTCTTTTAGTCTTTGTACTCATTTTTTAAAGATTATTAAATTCCTATTTGCCGAGTAAAAAAACACTTTTAGGTGTTGTTACCGGTATTCCAATTGACAAATAATTTTTGATAGCATCGATTTTTAACTTAGTTGAGATTCAATTTTTGGTTGTCGTGATGCTTCAATATTTGTCCTCATGCACTCCAAGTTCGCCTGAAACGTTTGGGGCCGCATTCTGGAGTGGTGGAAAATCTCTTGGGTGCTACCTACAACGATCGTTCAACTCTTGAAAGACCATCCATGCCCAATTCTCAACAAGACAGAGATGATCCTTTGGGCATCATCAATTTACGCTATAAATCTAGTCGTTGTGGCTCGCATGCAACAGATTGATTTTTCAGAAGCAAAACATGGAAGTGGAAGATTTGGTCGACCTGATCAAGATCCGAGTAGCTACGTGGGTGAAGCTCAAGCTAAATATCTCAATTTATAGAATCATGTCCCATAACCTATAATTGCACTAACAATATATTAAGCCATAAATGGCTTTGATACCATATAATACTAGTAATTAAAGAAAGATTAACTAGTAAGGATCGAAAGAAGAAGTAAATACCTTCTTTATTGCAGAACTCCTTATACACGGAACTATTACAGAGAAAGAAGTTATTGTAGAGAGAGAGAGAGAGAATGAGAGAAAAAAGGGGAAGAAGACTCTGCCTAGAACTAAACAGACCAGGCCTTTAAATAGACCTTAAAGCAAACACAAATGAAATTCAAATGAATTTCAAATTCAAATAACAGACAAATAAAAGTAATCTACAGTAAAATCCAATAATGAAGATTCCTGCCGGGTGCTCTGTGGGCCCCATCGACGCACGTAGTCTTCAATAATTGGATAAACAATGCCCCATTATTGAGCTAAACTGTCCCAATTTGGACTGGTGTCAAAATTGTCACCGAAAGCAATTTTGGCTTTTAGCCAATTTTTTCTTTTCCTTTGCTTGAGATAGACGGTCAGCCATGATATCCGTCATGCTATCCCAAACATCACCAATAGTTGGTGTTTTTGCATTTAAATCGTCTTCAAAGGGGTCCTGAGATTCCCCTGCTAGACACGTGAATGGATTATTAGTGTCTTCTTTGGATGTTGTAGACGTCATTGATTCGTCGTCAGCAGATTCAGAATGAATAGTTTGAAGAAATTGTTCCTTCATGAGACCCATTGTCTTGACCACAATCTCGTCATCAGTGGCTCGAGGAAATTTTTCCCTAAGCTGAACTGAAATTTCCAAAAAAGGATTTTTAATGGAAATTTTCTCCTGATCCTGGATTTGGACTTTTAATTCAGAGACTTTTTCCTTTATTTTGTCCAATGTCTCGTTTATGTCTGCTCCTGTCCACCATCTATAGTGAAAGGTCCTCTGCAGAATTGGTAATTGTAATTGATTGCGGCCAATTTGAATATCCCATCTCCAGATCCATGGAAGGCCGAATATAGTCATGGTTTCCAGAAATATTCTGCCTGGAGGATCATCTGCATGCTTTCCCCTTAATTGGGAATAAAACTGCGTAAATGGTTTCAATGCAGTTTGGATTTCATTGGGTAAATAATCTGGTTTTGGGCCAAATTTAGACCACCAAATATAAAACCAATTTGGAAAAGAATTATTTTGTGCCAAAATTTGAGGACATAATTTAAGAAACCAAGTATGTTTCTTTTTATCATTTTGATAATAAAAAGTTTTTGTAAAAGCTGTAATATAGTCCCAGTAATTGTACTGGATCGGAACTCCATTTTCCGATTTAATATTCAAAGACTTGGATTTTTGTGGATGTATTCCCCATCTATGTATTGGAAGGACGGTCTTAATTACCGCCTTGCTGTAAGTTATTGGACTCTTTCTATCCGTTTTACTATCATAAGTATGATAGATAGAAATGGAGCCTGACTCAGTGAGCATTGCTTCATATTGATACCTGTATTTGCCTTCAGGCACTTGGTAATTCATTGTATCCAAGTATTGGGACTTTATTTCCCATGTATCATGCTGCCATTGCATGTCCTTTGGTTCCAAGACCATAATTGTCTCGGTGGTGTCCAATTGTTGGAACACAGCCTTTGATTCGACCACATCCTTAATTGATAGTGGTGTTGAAGTATTGGATGGAGACATTGTCTCTGAAAGTGAAGGATATTGTAATTTATTTGCCTTGAGATAGGCCAAGACATCTTCTGGGGTGACGCCTTTATTTCGTCCCCGTCCTCGGCCACGGCCGCGTCCCCTATCAGGAGGACGATTCATCCTGCAAATTCCTGCAACATAAATATTAAGCACCAGATAAAACATTAATTTGTGCTTGAAGTTTTTTATACCGATGACAATAATGATCAAGAAGATCATCTTCTTCCTCGGTATCATAACCATATATGAAATAATATTGGTTAAAAGCTCTTATTGCTTGTGCCCATTTGTTTAGATAAAATCTTGAAGGGAAACATCGAAATAAAAATTGTTCCCTATTAGTTTGGCGCATGGCATTACTAACAATATTTCAATGCTCATATTTGGTGATTAGAAATCTTAATCTCTTTTTCTCCATCTCATGATGATAAAAATCATCAGAACCGGTTATGAAGAAAGGAGATCCGACATGGGTTATTTTGCGGGATTCCACAATTTCATCAATTTTTAGAAGGATAGATAATTGTCCTTCATATCCGGCTATTAAAGCTGTTGGAACAACTGGCGGCACACTGGCAGGGAGATCCAGAATATCTGGATCCATTTGAAAATTCATTTATCCCTGTAAAAATTTCCGAGTAAGGAAATCAGGAAGAGAATTATTTTCTCCTTTAATATATTCTATCGAAAAATCATAGGCAGATAGTTCAGCCTGCCATCTGGCAAAAATTTGTTTTGAAACTAGGTTTTTAACATCTTGTTTCAAAATCTGTTTTGCAGAGCTACAATCAATTTGAAGAAGAAATTGTTGATTGAGCAAATCATCTTGGAATTTATTAATGCATTTAATAATTGAAAGAATTTCTTTCTTCACAGTACTATAATTGACCTGTGCATTCTTGAAAAGACCAGAAGTAAATCTGACTAATTCAGTTTTAGAAGTATTAGGGTTATATTGTTTCAAGATGCCACCATAACCAATATTTGAGACATCAGTCTTAACTATTTTCTTCCAGTCTGGATTGGCAATAGCCAAACAAGGAAGTTGTTTTGCTTTCAATTTAATTTTTTGCACAGCTCTTGTGTGAATATCAGTTCATGCAGGAGGATTTTTTCGAAGCCTTTCATAAAGGGGTGCAGAATCTTGAGCTAATTCTTTATAGTAGTCTCCAATATAATTAAGACTACCTAAAAACCGCTGTAATTGGGTTTTATCTTTTATTTCATCTGAAAATTTAGAAGCAAATTCAATACTTCTGTCAATAGGGATAATTTTCCCTTGATGAATATTATGCCCCAAAAATCTGACGTGAGTTTGGAAAAGTTTCATTTTAGGGGGCAGAAATTACAAGTCCATTTCTCTTGATTACATCTTTAAATATTCTAAGATGTTTCATATGCTGGTCGATGTTCTGAGAAAATATAAGAACATAATCAATATAACAGATTGCAAATTCAGCATATGGATAGAAAATGTCATTCATAATATTTTGAAATTCTGAAGGTGCATTCTTCAGACCAAATGGGATCACGTTCCATTCGTAATGGCCAAAAGGTACTGCAAAAGCAGTCTTATATCGATCAGATTTCACAATTTGGATCTGCCAATATCCAGATTTTAAATCAAATTTAGAAAAGATGACAGCCTTATAAAGTCTGTCTAACAAATCCTTTTTATTTGGAATGGGATACCTGATCCACATTAAAACTTCATTTAGTGGTTTATAATTTATAACCAATCGAGAAACACCTCGTTCTTTCTCAGCATTTTTATTGACATAAAAAACAGTACAACTTCAAGGAGAATAGCTTTTTCTTATTAGTTGTTTTTTCAACAAACTGTCAATTTCATTTTGACATAACTGTAAATATTCTTGTTTCATTTGAGAAGGCCTAACTTTTGTAGGAATTTTCCTTTCATCAAAATCCTTCTCATAAGGTAATGAAACAATATATTTCTTTCTATCCCAAAAAGCATTAGGGATATCACTGTAAATTTCTTTATTGAAATCTGTCTGTATTTGAGAAATCTTTTCCTTTATAAAAGGTTTATGAAGAATTTCTTCAATGCCCATAATCTGAATTTCCTGTTGTAGAAAATTGATTTGTTTATTTTTATGGGAAATTTTTTGCATAATATCAGTTATTTCCTTGTAAATTGGCGGAGAGACAAATTCAAAGAATACCTCATGAGCACCAATTTGTGCAGTAATACCAGCTGTACTGGTATGCATGGGCATAATCATAGAAAGGAAAGGAGTTCCTAAAATCAATTCTTGCTGGAGATTCCTAATACATAGAAATGTTGTTTCCAGACAAACTCCTTTGTTACAAATGTAAACCTGATTCAGTTTATATTTGATTATCATTTTGACTCCACTGGCATTCGAAAGACTTTGTGAAGTCTTCTCAAAATATTGAGTTGGAACTATTCCTTCTTGGATGCAGTTCATATCTGCACCACTATCAACCAAGGCGACAATATTATTGATAGTATATTCTTTATTAATGACTAAGTTTACCTTAATATGCCATTTTTGGTAAACAATGTTATTAAGTGTATTAAGGTAGACTGGTTCTTCAGGTTGGCTTGTGCTACCTGAGCTACCTTTCTTTTCCAAAGAATTCATCATTTGATTTATATTATAAAACTGTTGATTTGCTTGGTTTTGGAATATTTTCAGCAGTTTTATTTCAGATTTTAAAGTATTGATTTTCTGCTTGAGATCAGGAATAGTGACAGGTTTTGGATTATCAACCTGTTCCAGCCTATCTAAGACTGTTTTAAGACTATAAGTCTCATGAGGAATATATGGTTGTTCTGATTTTCCTTCTTCAGAAACAGCAGATAGACAAGTCTCAATTAATTTTATTTTTAATTGAGGATCCTGAATTTGATCGATTATTTCTAATAGACCTCTCTGTTTATCAGTTAATACATTGATGCTAAGACCATTCATCTCAACAATAGCCTTCCAATAGTCATTAGAAGTTGTGCATTCAAGATTATTACACTTACAATCTTTTGAAGTAAGTGTCTCTATTTCTGAGTCAGAGGAAGAAGAATTGTGAGACCCCGACCCGAAATATAAAAAAAAATATAAATATATATATAATTGGTAAATTTGGAAATTCGGTCGAATTAATTCCGAGATATGTTAGAACGTGTTTTAATTCCGGAACTTGATTGGGTGTAGTTAAAACACGGGTGATTTTTAAAGAAATAATACTAATAAGGGAATTGTGTGTTTTGTAGAATTGGTATAAGTTAATACACCAAATAAATATTTTTGCAAAAGGGGCTGGATATTTTGATGTTAACAGGGGTTAGTTTGGCTAGTCATCATCAACTCCTTCTATTAGCTTGACACCAAGGTGCTTGTCTCCCACCTCAAGCTTCCTCATAAGCCTCTATTAAACATGTCCAATGATCTCCCGGCCTTATTTTCTTTTTCCCTTCAGTTCGTGCGTGAGTTAGTGAGAGAGAGAGGAAGAAGAAGAAGAAGAAGAAGAAAAGGAAGAAGCCATTGAAGAGGTACTTGAATTTTGGGTATACTTCCTTGTTCTTCTTAGTTTAATGGTTTATATAGTAATATAACTATGAAATAAATTAGTCTAGACTTTAGATAGTGATTATGGAGGTGTATGATGAAGAAAAACAGAGGTGTTAATGGAAATATTAGAGAAAAGCCATAGCTGAAATTGAGAGGAAACCCAGCTGCTATACAAAGATCCAAAATCCCGTTTAACACTTTGATTACTGGTAGTAGGGACCTCTTGCCTCTATGATATGTTTATGACTTGTTTTTGGTGGTTAATGAGCTTGGTTGTTGATTTAAAGCTTGAAAATGGAAGTTAGAAAATCTGTCAAGAATCTGTCAAAATCTGGAAATTTTGCCCAGAATGTTTTACTACCGGTAGTAGGGTCTGTATTACCGGTAGTACTGTTGTTTTCCAGTTTTCGGATTTTGGGCAGTAGGTTTTACTACCGGTAGTGACGCTGGTACTACCGGTAGTAGTTGTGGTAATACTTGTGATAATTTTGACAGTAGGTTTTACTACCGGTAGTTCGTGTCTTTACTACCGGTAGTGCGGGGCACTGATGTGAACCTTTGCCTTCTACTACCGGTAATTGCGCATCCATTACCGGTAGTCTGGGATTTATTACCGATAAAATATTAGGATTTTTATTAATATCATTGACCGTTAAACATCGATATTAAATAAGATATCATTGATTTATTGTAGGAGATTGGCAAGATAGTTAATTACTCAAACAAGACAGAAGGTGAGTTCAAATATGACTTGTTACGTGTATAATTTTAAAAGCACGAAAGCATGAGATATTTCAATGTTATATGTTGTTTTAAGCATGAAAATGCCATGCTAGATCATATTGAATTGTTCATACTTAGACCATGCGTTAATTAAGAAAACATTGATCAATACGTGAAAAGTGGTTCAAACGGTACCCCGACCGCTAGGGGATTAGAATATAGCGAGAGGTGTGAAACAAGGTTGTTAACCACGGCCAATGTGGTTTATGGATGACGTCATTCCACGTATGCGATGATGCATAAGGGGGTAGCTCCCACCTACGAACAATTGGCAACCGTTTAAATTGAACTAAATGAGATAAGCTTGAACAAAGTCCTAGGCTTGACCTTTCGGACTATGCTGTTAATTATGTTTATCAAGATCATTATGTTACATGCATTGTGCATATGGATAACATGGCAAATACGTAGAATTTCATATTTGAATTCACACTAGCGATGTGCTAATGATGTTGTTAAACAACATACCAGGTTCTGAGGAGGCGAGCCATGGACAGTAGAGAGATAAAGGACTCTTTGTTGTATATATTGCATAGATAGTATGTTTAATTTTGTTTGATCGTTAGGACTTGTTCGGCCACCTGTTAGGCTGATATTTTTGAGGATGATGTTATAGGATGTCTGTATGCTTAGTTTAACACGTACACATCCCTGGTGTTTGTTTTGAGGTTGTAATGCACGTTTCCATTTACTCTGATTAGTTTGGCTTAGATTTTTGCGTGGCAGATTGGAGATCCTTAACTGTATTTGTTATAGGCCTTAACGGGATTAGCTCGTTGGCCGGTCACTGATCTATTTCAAATTGGAATGGGTCGTGACAGTTGGTGGTATCAGAGCAGTAGTTTAGGATCTGCAATAGATTAAAAACCCAGGGGATAGGTGTCAGTATACGTAGCTGCACACCACATGCGTAATTTATATGTTACTTATTTCTGACTTATGGTCTATAATTATTAACGTTGAACGATTTTGATGGCACTAACAAGAATATATTTGGTGTGTTGTAGGTATGGCCAATAATTCGTATAGTGAGGATAGTATGGGCACTTACAGGTTCGGACCGAGAGGAATAGAGGATGTAGACGGAGAATGTTTCCAGAGGAATATATGTCATAAAGCAGCAGCTAAAGCTTATAAGGAACTGAAAAAGGCAGTAGACAACAAACCATTTTATACGGATGAAATGCGGAGACAGTTAGCTATACGTTCTCTTCGGACCCAGCGAGTGGCACTTGATAGGGGTATTTGGTGGCTGGAGTTGGATATAGGTTATCATAGTACTCTTGCAGAGATGATGAGGAGAGGAGATGTGGGAAATTGGCCGCCACTTGCGTTTTCATCTACTTGTGAGGTAGGAGAGAGTTCACATGTACTAGGGGCAACTATGGAAGAGGAGGTGGGGTCATCACCAGCTCCACAGGAACAGAATTTAGAGCTAGATGCTCAGTCGGAGCATCCCGTAGGATTTGAGAATAATGTGAACTGGGTTGATGAGGACGAAGACCCAGAAGACCCAGGGACTCCGCAAGCCCCAGAAGAATATGTGGTGGAATCTCGTAGTGATTCGGAAGCTTCTGTGAACTGGCTCGGAAAGTGAGAGTGTTCTTGGGGGTGAAAGGTTCTCTTTTTGGGGTAGTTGTGTTTATATAGTGTGAAACTTTATTTTTGAGTATGAATAGAAAGTTTCACACGGATGAACAATGTATAGTTTGAACGGTAATGGTTAGTGCAGTAGTTTGACTTACATTGTACATAGTTGGGTAACAGTATGCTAGTGGTAGTATATGTTGGTTGAACGATGTAACAATTTTTGGCAGTACATGTATATATACGTAATGTGTTTCTTTTGTGCAACGGTTTCTTTTACTCCATATTATAGTAGTGTTTATCCCGTGGTTTTATGAGCATTAATTTTAGAAGTTGTACTACAGATAATCACTATGGTGATGACACGTTCAACGGAAAGTGAAGGTAACGAGACTAATGATAACCATAATAGTGATACGGGTGCACAACTGGCGGAACTGAGAGGTATGATGCAGACCCTAGTGGGGACCATGCAGGCACAACAACAACTACTCCAGGCACATTTAGTGCAATCACAACCAGCTGCTCCTCAACCTGGGATAGCCAATCCGGAGGCTACAAATTTGGGAGAACATGAAATAAGACGAGAAGAGGAGGTTGTGCGACCAGTGCCTCCCGTGCCGGATGTAACAGTGGTTAGGGAGTTCCTACAGTTGAAACCCCCAACGTTCGAGGGAGGGATCAACGCGGTGAAGGCCAATGAATGGATATCGGAATTAGAAAAGAACTTTCGATTATTGGGATGCAATGAGTATCAAAAGGTTGAGGTGGGATCGTATCTTTTAGTGAGTGAGGCTAGCAGATGGTGGAATTTGAAACGGAATAGTGAGCCGAGAATGAACTGGAATCGATTTAAGATAGTATTTCAAGAGAAGTATATGCCTAGGGCGGTGAAAACCGCTAAGTGCTCGGAGTTCGAGCAGCTGAAGCAAAAAGGGACAATGACAGTAGCTGACTATGAGGCTGCCTTTACAAATTTGGCAGAATACGCACCGCATTTGGTTGTGACAGATGAATTAAAGGCAAGAAGGTTCGAGGAGGGACTAAGGTATGATATTCGGAGGGTAGTACGACCTTTTCTGTTGTCCAGTTACGCTGATGTTCTAGATAGAGCACTCATGGTGGAGCAGGATGTGGACGAGACCAGAAGGTACCAAGATAGCAAACGACGACAAATTGTGCAGGGTAATACTTCTGGGGGTCAAAAACGTCAGTTTACTGGTGGTTGGAAGAAAGATGGAGGCAATCAGCCAAGGTCTGTACCGAGGTGTTCAATCTGTGGGAAAGAGCATGCCGGGGAGTGTTGGAGGAAGGAAGGGTCAGGGCGATGTTTTAATTGTGGTCAAACAGGACATATAAGGAGAGATTGCCCTAAGTTCAAGACTGGGGCGAATACTGTACCCGTTGGAAATCAAGGGGGACGGAATCGAGGACAAGAGTATGTACGAAACACGGGGGCAGGACCCAGTAACTTTAACAACCGTCAGGCGGGACAAAAGAATCAAAATGCAGGAGGTCAGAGACAGGGAAAGGCTTTTGCAGTGGTACCAGGTGACACCAGGAACAATGAGAGCGTGGTAGCAGGTAACATAACTTTGTGCTCATATCCTGCTTATGCTTTATTTGACTCTGGTTCATCGCATACTTTTGTGTCGAAAACTTTTGCGGGTAAGTTTGATAGGAGAGATGAACCACTGGGTTATGAGTTATTAGTGACTCAACCCCTAAGTAGAGGCGTGATATGTTCCACGATATATCGAGACTGTGATGTTCGGTTTGGTGACGTGGAAATGAGTATGGATTTGATTCCATTGGACATGGGACATTTCGATCTGATCATCGGAATGGACTGGTTATCCAAGTGTGGGGCAAGTATTGATTGCGCTCATAAACGAGTGACATTCAAGAAACATGTCGAGGATATTGAATTCAAAGGAGAAGGGGTTGTGACTCCCCCATGTTTTATATCAGTGGCGCGAGCCCGTCGACTTTTGCAAAAAGGTTGTCGTGGCTATTTATGTAGTGTGTCGATATTGGAAGTAGGTGAAAAGTCAGTGAAAGATATTCCAGTAGTGCGGGAATTTCCTGAGGTGTTTCCCGAGGACTTGCCTGGTATTCCTGTTACAAGGGAGATAGACTTTGTTATAGATGTTGTACCTGGAACCCAACCCATATCTAAGGCACCGTATCGTATGGCTCCAGCAGAGTTGAAGGAGTTGAAAACTCAACTTCAGGAGTTATTGGATAAAGGGTTTATTCGATCTAGTTCATCTCCATGGGGCGCACCAGTACTATTTGTGAAAAAGAAAGATGGAACAATGCGGTTGTGTATTGACTATCGAGAATTAAATAAGGTCACTATCAAGAACAAGTATCCTTTACCTAGGATTGACGATCTGTTTGACCAGTTGCAAGGGGCGAAGATATTCTCGAAGATTGACTTGCGATCTGGTTATCATCAACTTAAGGTAAGACTAGAAGATATTGAGAAGACTGCGTTTCGAACTCGGTATGGACATTATGAGTTCTTGGTAATGCCATTTGGAGTTACGAATGCACCCGCTGCATTTATGGATCTTATGAATCGAGTTTTTAAGGAGTACTTGGATGAGTTCGTCATTGTCTTTATTGATGATATTTTGATTTACTCGAGGGACGAACAACAGCATGAAGAGCATCTTCGAATAGTACTACAAACATTGAAGGACCAAAAGTTGTATGCCAAATTCAAGAAGTGTGAATTTTGGCTAAAAAGTGTAGCGTTTTTGGGTCATATTATCACTGAAGAGGGAATCGCAGTTGATAACTAGAAAATCGAGGCAGTTGTAAATTGGCCTAGACCGACGACGGTGACCGAGGTTAGGAGTTTTCTCGGGCTGGCTGGTTATTACCGAAGGTTTGTTCAAGACTTCTCCAAGATAGCAGTACCGTTAACTGAGTTGACAAGAAAAAGAGAGGCTTTTGTGTGGACAGTAGAAAGGGAGGATTGTTTCCAGGAGTTGAAGAGAAAGCTAACGACGGCACCAATTCTTACTTTACCGGAGGGACTGGAAGGCTTTGCTATCTATAGTGATGCCTCACACCAAGGACTTGGGTGTGTTCTGATGCAGCATGGTAAAGTAGTAGCCTATGCGTCAAGACAACTTAAACCACATGAGAAGAACTATCCAACGCATGACTTAGAGTTGGCAGCTTTGGTATTCGCTTTGAAGATTTGGCGGCATTATTTGTATGGTGTGACGTGTGACGTTTACACTGATCATCAGAGTTTGAAGTACATTTATACTCAAAAGGATTTGAATTTGAGACAACGTAGGTGGCTGGAGTTGATGAAGGATTATGATATCAACATCCAGTATCATCCAGGGAAGGCAAATGTGGTAGCGGATGCGTTAAGTCGAAAGACAAAAAGTGAGCTAAATGGCTTATTGGTGGAATGCCAATGGTTGACTAGGGAACAAGGCGGGATTTGTTCAATGGTAGTCGCTGAACCTGCCATTTTGGAGGAGATAAAAGTAAAACAGTTGGAGGATCCCAAGTTAAAGAAAATTTATGAACAGTCTTTGGTTAATGTTAACTCTGAATTTAGTATGGTGAACGGATTGTTCAAGTTTCGAAATCGGATATGTATACCCAAAGATGAGGAACTTAAACAGAGAATTTTGGACGAAGGCCACAGAACAAGGTTGGCTATTCATCCCGGAATGATGAAAATGTACCAGGACTTAAAGAAAACCTATTGGTGGATGGGGATGAAGAGGGACGTTGTTGACTATGTTAGTCGTTGTCTTCAGTGTCAACAAGTCAAGGCTATACGACAGAAACCAGCAGGGTTACTTCAACCTTTGCCTATATCCAAGTGGAAATGGGAGGACATAACGATGGACTACGTTTTAGGATTTCCCCGGACAGTGAAAGGAAATAATTCAATTTGGGTGATCGTTGATCGTTTGACTAAGTCAGCGCACTTCTTGACAATTAAAAATACTTATTCAATGGACCAGATGGCTAGTCTCTATGTGAGGGAGATTATAAGGTTACATGGTGCACCAGTTTCGATTACGTCAGACAGAGATACGAGGTTTATCTCTAGATTTTGGCAATCATTGCAAAAGGCTATGGGTACTAAATTGAATTTTAGTACAGCCTTCCATCCTCAGACAGATGGACAATCTGAGAGGACTATTCAAATACTAGAAGATCTGTTACGAGCTTGTGCACTAGAGTTCCAGGGAAGTTGGGAGGAACATCTACCGCTAGCAGAATTTACTTATAACAACAGTTTTCAGGCTAGTATCGGTATGGCACCATTCGAGGCTCTATACGGAAGGAAGTGTAGATCGCCGTCGTGTTGGACAACAATAGCAGAAGTGGAACTTACAGGACCTGAAATAGTACAAGAAACGACAGAAAAGGTTAAGTTAATTCAGGACAGGCTTAAGGTAGCCCAGGATCGTCAGAAAAGTTATGCAGATGCGAACCGACGTGAACTTGAGTTTCAGGAGGGTGAATTAGTTTTCTTAAAGGTTTCGCCAATGAAAGGAGTGATACGGTTTGGGAAGAGAGGAAAACTTAATCCCCGATATATTGGACCATTTGAGATTGTTGAAAGGGTTGGTCCAGTAGCGTATCGGTTGATTTTGACACCTGAACTGGCCAATGTGCATGATGTTTTCCATGTATCCATGCTTAGAAAGTATGTATCGGATCCGAGTCATATACTAGAACAACCACCGATTGAATTAGAAAAGAATCTACGATATGAAGAACGACCGGTGCGAATTCTGGACACCCGTGTCAAACAGTTGAGAAATAAAGATATTCCATTAGTTAAAGTCTGGTGGGAAAATCAGATGACTGGAGAAGCCACATGGGAAAAGGAGACGGATATGCGTCAGAAATATCCGGAATTATTCGATTAAGGTACGATCTTCGTAGAATTATTATTTTTGTTAATATTGATCTTTTTACTAGTTAATTATTCAGAATAACCATACCTAAGTTTGGCGGTCCAAACTTCCTAAGGTGGGGAGGATGTGAGACCCCGACCCGAAATATAAAAAAAAATATAAATATATATATAATTGGTAAATTTGGAAATTCGGTCGAATTAATTCCGAGATATGTTAGAACGTGTTTTAATTCCGGAACTTGATTGGGTGTAGTTAAAACACGGGTGATTTTTAAAGAAATAATACTAATAAGGGAATTGTGTGTTTTGTAGAATTGGTATAAGTTAATACACCAAATAAATATTTTTGCAAAAGGGGCTGGATATTTTGATGTTAACAGGGGTTAGTTTGGCTAGTCATCATCAACTCCTTCTATTAGCTTGACACCAAGGTGCTTGTCTCCCACCTCAAGCTTCCTCATAAGCCTCTATTAAACATGTCCAATGATCTCCCGGCCTTATTTTCTTTTTCCCTTCAGTTCGTGCGTGAGTTAGTGAGAGAGAGAGGAAGAAGAAGAAGAAGAAGAAGAAAAGGAAGAAGCCATTGAAGAGGTACTTGAACTTTGGGTATACTTCCTTGTTCTTCTTAGTTTAATGGTTTATATAGTAATATAACTATGAAATAAATCAGTCTAGACTTTAGATAGTGATTATGGAGGTGTATGATGAAGAAAAACAGAGGTGTTAATGGAAATATTAGAGAAAAGCCATAGCTGAAATTGAGAGGAAACCCAGCTGCTATACAAAGATCCAAAATCCCGTTTAACACTTTGATTACTGGTAGTAGGGACCTCTTGCCTCTATGATATGTTTATGACTTGTTTTTGGTGGTTAATGAGCTTGGTTGTTGATTTAAAGCTTGAAAATGGAAGTTAGAAAATCTGTCAAGAATCTGTCAAAATCTGGAAATTTTGCCCAGAATGTTTTACTACCGGTAGTAGGGTCTGTATTACCGGTAGTACTGTTGTTTTCCAGTTTTCGGATTTTGGGCAGTAGGTTTTACTACCGGTAGTGACGCTGGTACTACCGGTAGTAGTTGTGGTAATACTTGTGATAATTTTGACAGTAGGTTTTACTACCGGTAGTTCGTGTCTTTACTACCGGTAGTGCGGGGCACTGATGTGAACCTTTGCCTTCTACTACCGGTAATTGCGCATCCATTACCGGTAGTCTGGGATTTATTACCGATAAAATATTAGGATTTTTATTAATATCATTGACCGTTAAACATCGATATTAAATAAGATATCATTGATTTATTGTAGGAGATTGGCAAGATAGTTAATTACTCAAACAAGACAGAAGGTGAGTTCAAATATGACTTGTTACGTGTATAATTTTAAAAGCACGAAAGCATGAGATATTTCAATGTTATATGTTGTTTTAAGCATGAAAATGCCATGCTAGATCATATTGAATTGTTCATACTTAGACCATGCGTTAATTAAGAAAACATTGATCAATACGTGAAAAGTGGTTCAAACGGTACCCCGACCGCTAGGGGATTAGAATATAGCGAGAGGTGTGAAACAAGGTTGTTAACCACGGCCAATGTGGTTTATGGATGACGTCATTCCACGTATGCGATGATGCATAAGGGGGTAGCTCCCACCTACGAACAATTGGCAACCGTTTAAATTGAACTAAATGAGATAAGCTTGAACAAAGTCCTAGGCTTGACCTTTCGGACTATGCTGTTAATTATGTTTATCAAGATCATTATGTTACATGCATTGTGCATATGGATAACATGGCAAATACGTAGAATTTCATATTTGAATTCACACTAGCGATGTGCTAATGATGTTGTTAAACAACATACCAGGTTCTGAGGAGGCGAGCCATGGACAGTAGAGAGATAAAGGACTCTTTGTTGTATATATTGCATAGATAGTATGTTTAATTTTGTTTGATCGTTAGGACTTGTTCGGCCACCTGTTAGGCTGATATTTTTGAGGATGATGTTATAGGATGTCTGTATGCTTAGTTTAACACGTACACTTCCCTGGTGTTTGTTTTGAGGTTGTAATGCACGTTTCCATTTACTCTGATTAGTTTGGCTTAGATTTTTGCGTGGCAGATTGGAGATCCTTAACTGTATTTGTTATAGGCCTTAACGGGATTAGCTCGTTGGCCGGTCACTGATCTATTTCAAATTGGAATGGGTCGTGACAAGAATCGTCCTCAGAGACCTCATTTAATTGATCATCAGATTCATTTCAGAGTATTCTGATTATGATTCTAGTATTATTTTAAAGAGTTGTTGTTTTAACCCTTCATCAATTTGAAGCTCATTAAGCTTTTGTCGGACACGACATTTATTGGCATAATGACCAATTTTTCCACATTTAAAACATTTGGGCGGATCTTTAGAAGTTTTTTGTTTTATTGGCTTCTTGTATTTTTTAGAAGAAAATTTTCTAGATTTGGAGGGTTCAAAATTCTTTTTCTTCTTATGGAATTTTCTTTTAGAATATCTTTTAATAGTTTTATTTTGTTTATGACCAGGAGGAGTGGATTTAGTCATATCATATCCAAATTGGTCACAAAATTGGCCAAGCTCTTGCTTGCCAGTTAAATTCTGTTTTTTCAATTGGTTGTGTAATTTAATATCATTGCACAGAGTTAATCCTTCTCGAATTATTATGAAAATTAATTATCCATAAGTGTATTTATCATAATTAATGGTTAAACCATTATTTTGATCTTTCAATTTTTTACGAATTTTCTCAGCAAAGAAATATGGTAATCCATCAATAAATTTGGATTTCCAATGCTCACTATTAGCATCATTTCTTTGCATAACTTTTGTAAGAAAAACATCCTTATACCAACGGAAATGGGTTAACGTTGGACATTTCAGATTTTGAAGTAATTCTCTACTTCGTTCTCTTTGGTTATCTTAATGACCAACAAAGTGGAGAATTATCGCTTGTACAAGAGTGTACACAGCATCTTATTTTTGTTGATTATTTTCTATTTTAATTGCACCAAGTATTTCTGTGCGTTGTATTGGTGTAAGAATATTATCCCACCATCCTTTAATCATGCCAGTAAAGCCAACTGTAATCCAACCAGCAACTTTACTGTCTTCATTCCCATTATTACAGCAAATTGTGCTATACATCAGCATTTGATGCACCACAGAAAATATTTGGTATTCTGTCATACCATCAATATTCCATTCATAAATGGTTCTGCCACTATATGACATTTGTTTTTGAAAATTAGATTCCTCATATAAGATATCTTGAGGTGTTGGTCTAGGGTAATAATATCTATCAGCACCAGAATAAGGAAAATCTTTCCTAGGATACTGAATTTTATTAAGAGTATTGGTAGATTCAGTAAAATTATTTTCTAAATCCTTAAGTTGTGAATTCAATTCATTATCAGAATCAGATTTTTCTGATAGCGTATTAATAGACAGGTTTTTCATTCTGCCTTGTAATTCGCGGATTAATTCAGAAGTTTCATTAGGATCACTCAATTTGAATCCTGTAACTGTTATAGGTGGTCTGATATTAACCTGAGATATATCTGGAGGTTTCTTATCAGGTGGTTTTGATATTTTTAGATGATTTATATTTTCATCTATTTGGGAAAGTTGATCTTCTATTCTGATCAACTGATTACCAATTGTATTAAGATGTAGATTGGAAAAATTATTTTGTTTATAAATTTTATTATTTGGATCTGTATTTGCAGAATGGACAAATGCCGAGGCCTGCAAAGGAGGTTCAGATTCCGTTTGTGCTTCGACTTCAAGAGGCACCGTTGGAGGATGAACTGTCTTTATTACAGTTCCTTGATTTGTTTTCCAGTTTTTACAGTAGTCTTGGAGTACATTAATAAACTGGTCTCCATAATCATGGATTATGTTTGTATAACTAATGGATTGGTCAATTTCTGTATAATATTGTTCGTTGAACCATTGGGTAAAAGGTATAATATTTTCAGTTCTTTCACACCAATTATAAAATTCTGTTTTGAATTTCATTAATTGATCTCCATTATATTTGGAGAAATACCATCTACGAAATTTATGGTATTTGGGTTGTTGGAAATTAAGATTTATTTCTCTTCTGATTTCAGGCCCTATAATCATTGATTAATTGTAAAAGCCATTTCAGATGCAGTAGGTGATTCTACTGGTTCAGAGTTATTTTGATATATCCCATGGGAAATTTGATTTTCAGAAATTCTTATTCCTGTTAAATTATTGACTCCAAGTGGACGCTCAGAGGCCTCCGAAGTGGAGTATCTAGTAGATGGGTTACTAACCCTATATGATTGAGGGGCAGAGGAGAAACTATGCCTAGAACTCCTACTACACAGAAATCTTCCAGAATTTTGAAAGTTGAGAGAAACATTTCCCTCAGTGTCCTGAACAATTTGTTCAATTGTATTTACTATAGGTTGAGGAGGAATAGCATTAGGAATAGTCCATGCTGTAGGGAAAGTGATTTCCTCCCAGTTGATTAACCTATTTGTTGCAATATTAGAGGTTAACATATTGGTCTCAATTAAGACTGTTTGGTCAGGTGGTCCTAATTGACGCACTCTAGGATTAAGGGTATTTAACACTTTGTATTGGATACGATAGACTAAGGCAATTACCTCAGATCCGGGTAGGAAATCATACCCTCTAGTTTGGATCCTACAATTCAGAACTTCACCTAAATTCCTATCAGTCAAGGATAAGGTCAAATTAGGGTAAGTATTAAAGTAAACCGGTCCATGACTAAGATTGGTTTCAATAGCTCCCATAATTGAAGCTCTCCAATTATTACACCTACCATCACGTAAAGTAACTTGAAGACAGGTGTCCATACCTAGCAATGTTAATGGTTTTAAGGTAATTTGCACTAAACCAATATGAACATATTTGTAATCTCGCATATGAGCAAGAATATCTGTGCGATCCATAAGATTAATTATTTTATCATTGAGCTCAATGCTCTCAGTTTTTTCCATGGTCTTAATTGCCATGCTACTCCTAAATTCGAATAAACCATGACCATAAATAGTAGATGGCCTGACTGGAGGTATTGTCCAGTGATTTAATTGTTCTTGTACATTTGCATATTCAATTAATTCAGAATTTTTTATTCTGTCATTATTAGAGCGAAATATTCGCCTCATCAAGAGATGATGTTAGTGCGCATATAAATTATGTGAACATGATTTTATGCCTTTTTTTTTTTGAAAAGATGGATAACATTCTAACTGGCAAATTATATGATTAGGTTTCAAAATATAATAGTTCTTTATCAAATAGCACGTCTGTCAACGGTTTACTGGAGCAAGGCCATAACACCCTAACCGGGTTTTCCAGGCCGGACAAATCCGAACGCGACTTAGGTGACGTCCCACTATTTAATAAAGAATACATATATGTTGAAACTTAGATCTATAATCTGCCCTTTAGAGAAATATTCATCTTATTTTATTCATCTATCAAATATTATGAAATTATAAAGGCAATAATAGAATCATGTCCCATAACCTATAATTGCACTAACAATATATTAAGCCATAAATGGCTCTGATACCATATAATACTAGTAATTAAAGAAAGATTAACTAGTAAGGATCGAAAGAAGAAGTAAATATATTCTGGAGTGGTGGAAAATCTCTTGGGTGCTACCTGCAACGATCGTTCAACTCTTGAAAGACCATCCATGCCCAATTCTCAACAAGACAGAGATGATCCTTTGGGCATCATCAATTTACGCTATAAATCTAGTCGTTGTGGCTCGCATGCAACAGATTGATTTTTCAGAAGCAAAACATGGAAGTGGAAGATTTGGTCGACCTGATCAAGATCCGAGTAGCTACGTGGGTGAAGCTCAAGCTAAATATCTCAATTTATACGGCCCAAGACATCGCCAAATGTTTGGGAGGAATTCTAAGATGTAGCTACTTGTAGTCTTTTTTTTGTGTTTTTTCTTTTCTCTCTGTATCTTGTTGGAGGTTGGTTCCTAACCAACATCTCCTCCCCTTGGGATTCAAATGGCTTTGAATTTGAATCCAATCTAATCATTATAACCCGTTACTCTGATTATTTATACACTCGTTTTGCTTAGCCAAAAAAAAAAAGATATTTGTCATCTCTTTAATTTTATTATTCTGTTAAACCAAAGAGTTTAGCCTAGTGGTCATGACATGAGACTTAGAGATTTATTTTTTCTTAAAATCTCAAGTTCGAAATCTCTCAAGCCCTATTAACTCTCATAAAGCCAATTTATATTGCATTTTTCCTTGATTTAAATTGATATTCTCGCTAATGGACAATGAGATTAGTTTCCTTCAAATTAGTCAAGTACTCTGAGTTATCAAAAAAAAATCTTCGTAATTTATATTTCAAAAATTAATAAATTTCCTTTCCAATAAAAAAAAAGGAGTACTAAATAAATACCTTCGGGCATTTTGAAATCGTTAAAAAAAATAAGTACATAAATTGTCATATTCATAATGATGTAAGAGATCGATAAATGAATGATTGATTGTTATTTTTTATCAGAAATAAGAATATTAATCTTAGAAAATGAATATAAAGATTAGATAGAATCTTTTTTGGTAAGGTACCAAAAAGAAACAAACATCCACTGAAAAGTTGATTGTTATATTTTTGTCCTGCTGATAATGAGAGTATCTTTCAAATGGATTCAAACTATTAAAATTCATGGAGAATAATTATGACATGGATGTGTGTGTGTATATATATATATATATATATAGAGTGAGCTTCTATTGAGAGATTTCTCATTTTGCTAAAATGAGAACCTTTCATTTTCAGATCAAATATTAATGATCGGAACCGTTCAATATATTTAAAACACGTTTTTAAGGGTATTTACGAGAAATCGGCTCAAAATATTACGGGAAAGGACTTGATTGAAGCAATTTTCCATAAAACTATTCCGTTAGCATTTATGGACAACTGCTTGGATCAAGTCTTTTCTGGTATTTTTTGAGCCGATTTCTCGCAAATACCTTTAAAAACGTGTTTTAAACACATTCAATGGTTCCTATCATCAATATTTGATCCAGAAATTGGAGGTCCTCATTTTAACAAAATGAGGGATCCCTCGATAGAAGCTTACTATAAATATATATATTATGATTTTGGGTAGGGATGGCAACGGGTGGATCGGAGGTAGATTTGTCCATTTTCGTCTCTGAGTTTTTAATCCAAAATGTACCTCCATCGCTATCCTGTTCTTCAAACGAAAAATGAACTCAACAATCCATTACCGTCCCATCCCGCCCCACCCTATTTTTTTAATAAAAAGATATCAATTTATCTAAAAAAATAAAAAAAAAATATTTCTATATTTTGGAGACCTATCTTTACATAAGATTAAAAAAAACCTCTAAATTATAATATCTTAATGTAAAATTATAAATACTTATATCTAAAGAGGTTAAAAAATAAAATAATTATTTTAAAACAGGACAACAAACGAAACGGATACATTAATACCTGTCACCGATTCATTCCTCGATTTTTTTCAACTCCTCCCTTCAAATCCCACCCAATTCTTAAAAAAACACCTAAAATTCCAATTCAAATGAAACGAAAAACAAGATGAATCATACGGAGTACCATCCCTACCAAGAGATTAGATTGCAGTCAATGATGCATGTCAGACAGATGGACTTCTCTCACCTCTCTCTAGACTCAGATGCATCCGTATAGAAAACTCCAAGACTCATAGTCAAAGTACAATTATCAAACCTCACCATATTAGGATTTTAGTGGATCCGGGGCACATAAGGGTAACAAAATATGAAAAAGTCTAAAAATACAAATTATTAGAAGTATCAAAAATTATTAGATGTATGTGAAACTTATATGATTATAAAATTTTTTACATGCATCTGGCAATTTCAAATACATTTGTGTTTGAATGGTTCATAGACTAACTAAACAAAATATATGTATAGAACTCCACCAATTATATTCTCTCTTTGTTCCAATTTATTTGTCAATTCTTAAAATTTTAACTTATTTAGAAAACACAATCATTATTTTTAAAAGGTTTAGCTTTTCAAGAATACTCTTAGCTCTTTTAACATTAAATGAGAGTTTACGTTTTTCAAAATTTGATTTTTAAAAAACGAGGGACATTAAGAAAACTTTGACAAGTCAACTTCAAAATTAGACAAACAATTTTAGACATGTAAAAATGAAAAAGTAGACAAAAAAACCAGAATGGAGAAAGTATGATTTAAGTCAATTACAGATGGGGGGACCCCTAGTGGCGGAGCCACCTAGTGGGGGGGAGTGGCACTTGCCACACCCAATTTTCAAAATTTCAAAAGAAAACGAATTTTTTGTTTTAATCATCATGTTATATGAGTAATTATTTAGTAGTATTGGGACATCTCACGTAGTATTTTAATACTTTCAATCATTACACATTCATTTGAGTGCTCCTAAATTTAATATTGAGCCCCACATAAATAAATATATAGTGATAGAGAGTATTGGAGCACCACTTGGCGGTGTCCTAGGATCACGTATTATTTTTTATTGTTTTTGTGGTGCTCATAAAGAGAAATAGTGTGATGTAGGGCTTCCTTTTTTATTACTGATTATTCGTTATGTGATTATTAATTACTATTCTTTAAATTGAGTATGAATTTTTTAATATTAATTAGGTATTTGTGTTGTATTTTTTTCCTTATTCATAGAATATGTATATTTTGATTTAATTTTTAAATAAAATTAAACTTGTAACATGTGAATTTTTTTATCATGAATAATTAATTTTGAACATATACGTATATATGTGTTCAAATTTTGTTACTCTTAAATTTTATTCTTAGATCCATTCCTGGGGACCCCAACTAATCAGCCCCTTCAACCCTAAAATGACCTACGTAGCCTTTTCAAGACCCCGCTGCTTTCAGTCCACTTTCTTTTGTTTGGCCTGCTGCGTTATTCTCTCACCTCTCTCTAGGCTCATATGGATCCGTATCCTCTTACACAGAACTCCAAGAATTACATCATAGTCAAACTTCAATTATCAAACCTCATCAGTTTTTGTTCTGTTTCCCATGTGTTAAGTCTTTTCGGTTGGATATGACTTATTCTATGTACTCTTCAAACATTTGCACTAGTCTCTTTATTTTTTTTAAAATAAAGAGAAAGTTTTATTTTTCTATTTTAGAATGTCATACTTTATAATGTTTTCTGCATCAGACTCTTTATTCTATTCCTATTTTATTAAAATATTCTTTTTTATATTTAATTCAAATATTATAAGAGAGGAGAAAAAAATAAAAACAAAATGTTATGATTGAATAATGACACTCTAAAACTAGGGAATCACTATTTATTTTTTGAAAAATAAGAGAAGAAATAGAGAGGCTAATGTGAGCATTATTAAAAAAATTTCTCTTCAAATTAGAGAAGGAGGGTGTTTGGAGAAGCTGATGCAGATGCTCTTATCTCTCATTTATATAATTTTTTTATCAATAAAAAAATAATAATCAAACCCTCCACATGTGAAGTGCAATCGTATTCGTGCCCCTATTTTGGATGCCATTATCTCACTCCCTCGAAAAGGCCTTCATTTCAAAACATTAAAATATAAATATTCGTGTTGGATTTTAATTTGAAACTTGGAACCTGTCAAACACTAGCACTGCACTGTTAATTTTTAGGTGATTGTTGGTTCATCTTGACAAAATATTTCAAAAAATTATAAAATTATATCTAAAATTTAATAAAAGTCCATAAAATACGACAAATAAAACAAATCATAATCTGTTTTAAGAAATTTTTTGTCTTTAGTAATTTGTTTTAATTTATAGACATAATTTTATACTTTTCAGACTTCTTTCGTCAATGTCCCATAATTTAGGCCAAATAAAGTTACATCTGTATAATTATATGATGTCCATATAAAATATTCAACACACTACCTCTTGTTATTAAATAAAATTTTATCGTATATTTTTAAAAAGTCAATTGGGTTAATATATTAAGAAGATTATATGAGATTTTCAAAATTATTCTGAAGATATTTTTGGAATATGATTGTGATGTAATAACTAATGATATACTTTTTAATCATATTCTTAGCAAGTTTACTTTTTGTTTTTTTTGTCTATACTGTTACTTTAATTTAAAATTTTATACTAAGTTCAATTTTAATACTGTGACTAATTTATTTTTTAGTTTATTGTTTAAAAATATATTGAGGGCCCCATGTTTAATGTTTAAAAATACATTGTGCTCCGAAAATTTTAGAGTCGGCAATGTTCACACTACTTGGCTAATGCTTGAAAATCGCTCCACATGTCACAACACATCTTATTGAGTCTACACAAATTACTAATTACTTTCGTCAACGACCTTTCTTCTTGGTTGAAGCATAGTTCCCAATCACCATCAATCACTTACCATAACCATTGCCATTACAATCTACCAAATCTCTATAAGTCGACTAGAGTTAACAAATTTTGATCCTTTCAATAAATGCGCTTATACCACCCAAATCACAACACAATTCCAACCCCTCAACTGAACGAATTGAATATTTATTGTATATTTCAGTGCAATATACTACCTTCTCGAATTTTTATGTAAGACATATTCTGATGCAAAAATATATATATATTTAGACTCCGTGAAAAAATCGTATGCATCAAAATACGAAAATTGACATTAATGCTTCTAAAGTAGAATACTTACTAATCGGTAAAATTCATATTTGCGAGCCATCACCTTTGGTGCCATGAGGTATGATACCAATTATTGACGAATAAATATACTAAAAAGAAGAGAGACAACGTTTGCTTGTTTAGCCCCATTTGCCTACTAGAAAAGACAAATATATTTCACTATCATAAAAATAAATTATTACATTGTGAGATGGAAAAAATACCCCCAAAAAAATTAGTACGACCCTACACGAACTTTGACTCAAGATTAGTTGAGTCATCACACGCTAGTCCAGTCCTCATCGGTATTTCTTGTTTCCACCTTGAATATCTATTTTTTTTCGTTCAAATCTTCTTGTCCTCTTGCTAGTCTTCGTACAATTATTAAACCCCACACAAAGATTCCTTGTGATTTTGGAACCAAAAATGCTACCCATATGCACAACACTAACTAAAATTGTATACGCTGTGTTTCCAAGCGATAAATTCTCATACACGGGTTGCGAACTCGCACGGCTAACGATTTAGCATGTAACAATTCTCCAGTCCATCACATAGTCAATCCACAATCAACGGTCTCACAGACCTCCCACCTATTGTACCACCATCCCGCGTCATCAGCCCCCCAACCCATGCGTGTCGAGCTTTTAACCAGCCTCGAGCCCGTACATGCTATACCATGATCATGCGTGTCGAGCTTTCCGCCAGCCTCGATCCCGTACATATCAGGCGGTGGCAGCCGGCCTAGACCGTATGAATGGTACCCTCCAATTTCCGCCGAGTTAAGTCCCCTAGACTAAGTCATGGCACATAACACATTAAAATTTTTCATTTTATTATTAATCCTAAGTTACATGCAAGACGCGGAGTGCCTGCGTTTTTCATGCAAAATTCTCCACAAATAATAACTGAAAACATAAAAGAACATGCTATCAATAATAATAATTCAACACTTGCATAACTGTTTTATGAAAGAAATTGGCTGGATTTGCAAAGCATTTGATCAAGCGAGGCGGATTCCTATTTCAAAATATACCTACGAAAATCAGTCTTGTAAAAAAATCATATAAAATCGCCCGATGGTCCAATCATGCTCTAGTTTATGCCGTTGGGAAGTTAAAACTGAACCCTAACTATTTCATGTTTATCACTTTATTTAATTCTCAAGGTAACTATTTTAAAATTTCAAATTAACGTAATTCATGCAGTTTTATATCCTTGCCGCGAAAACGGCCATAAAATCAACTCTGGGACTCCGTTCAAGCATCGAAAAATTCTAGAGCGTACATAAGATTAAGATCTACATCTTTCCTGAAGAAATGATCTCAATTCAGTTTTGTTTCGGTTCCCAAACGATAGCCCAAAGAAGCTGGAATTTTCAGACAAAATCTGTTGCGAAATTGCCCACCGCTAAAACGGTCATATATTCCTTTTCCGATGTCCGTTTTAGACTCGTGAGATGTCAAAACGAACGTTAGACAATTTTCACGTTTCTAGATCAATTAAGGCATGATTTATATCCAGAAAAATTATCGTTTTGCAGCCCGAAGTGGCTGTCCGAAATTGGTTTATTAACCCGTTTATACTAATAATCTAACACACTACATACGTACGCGCATGAATTTCATAAAAACGATAATGTAGTACTTACTTGTGTTTTTTTTTCGCGTGTGAATAAGCACTTCAACTTGTCTTTCCATCCACAAGAATCCGTTAGATCGCGAGCGAGATAGAGCTAAAGAGAGAGAACTAGAGAGAGAGAAAAGGGCTTCGAGAGAGAGAGGGACTTAGAGAGAGAGAGAGAGAGAGAGAGAGAGAGAGAGAGAGACTTAGTCTGCCCAAGGAGAGAGAGAGGGGAATTATGGGGAAAAATAGAATTTTGGAAGTTAAAATAAGTGTGGAGGGGAAAGTGGGATAGTGGGGTGCTTAATAGTTATCTATAACTATATTTAATAGTAATACATAGTAATTAATTAATAATTAATATATAAATACAATAATACAATAATAATATATGCACAAATATATATGTACTTAACTCATTATAACCCTACTAAATAAAACTAGAAATTAAATGTTTAATAAAAATCATTAGGCATATATTAAAATTCTAAAATTTAGGGTCCTTACAAGTTACCAATGATACCTTAATATTGTGAATTATCTTATACTAGTGCATTATCTGTGCTTACGGTGATACCAACAAAATCAAAATCAAAAACTCAAATGGGTAAAAAAATTAGACAAAATTAATTTAAAAAGTAAAAAAATTATGTTCAAAAGCTAAAAAAAAAAAATTGATAAGGACGAAATAATCTAAAATTGACAAATTATTAGAAAATAGGATAAACATGTCTGATACCCAACTGGAAGAAGGGAATGGATCAGAAGAAGGTTCCGAGTTGAAGATGAGAGATGAATAGATGGTGGTGGTTGGCCGTGCTGGAGAGATGGCGTTAATGGATTGGTGGCGGTGGTGAAAGGGTGGTGACAGTGGCAAGTGGCGTTGGTGGAGATGTGGGGGCTGCAGCGGTGATAGTGGTGGTGGTAGTAGTGGATTGGGAACTGAGTATTGGTTATAGAGAATTGAGTATTTTGGTATACACTATACACAAACTAGGTTGAATCCCACAACGTAGTATATTATAATATAGATATAAATATGAGTTGGACACAATTATTAGAAGACGATAAAAATGGTCACAAAAACAATTTACACACACACATGTCCTAGTCCCCGAAAGAAAAAACAATATGAGACAAGATTTTATTTGAAATCATAAAATGAATAAATTAGCCAATTCTGACTAGGAATTCGGTTTTTAAAGTTAATTTATTAATATATCTCTTTTGTATTTATAGAAAGCTGTATTTTTGTATGTATAGAAAGCTGTATTATTGTTTTACCTTTTAGATAGAGCTACACTAGATATAGCTTACGAATAAAATATTTATCAAAATATTCAAAAAAAAATTACGAATCACAAAAAATTTTGACTTTTGAAAAAAATTTGTTTCTTATATATAATATTAAAAGCAAAAACAATATGAGACAAGATTGTATTTGAAATCACAAAATGAATAAATTAGCCAATTCTGACTAGGAATTAGGTTTTTAAAGTTAATTTATTAACATGTATCTCTTTTGTATTTATTGAATGTTGTATTATTGTTTTATCTTTTAGATAGAGCTACACTAGATATAGCTTACAAATAAAATATTTATCAAAATATTCAAAAACACGAAAAAAAAATTATGAATCACGAAAAAATTTGACTTTTGAAAAAAATTTGTTTCTTATATATAATATTGAAAGAAAAAACAATATGAGACAAGGTTTTATTTGAAATCATAAAATGAATAAATTAGCCAATTCTGGCTAGAAATTCGGTTTTTAATGTTAATTTATTAATATCTTTTTGTATTTATTGAATCTTGTATTATTTTTTGACCTTTTAGATAGAGCTACACTAGGTAAAACTTACAAACAAAATATTTATCAAAATATTCAAAAACATTAAAAAAATTACGAATCACGAAAATTTTTGACTTTTTCAAAAAATATGTTTCTTATATGTAGTATCGAAAGCAGAGCTTTGAGTCTCTATCTTAGAGAGAAGCTGCCTCCATACTCCAACGGCGGAAATGGACCAAAAATTGAAGAGGTTTCTCCTCCTACTGAATGGCATCTTCCTGGCCATCGGAGGCTGCGGCGCCCCCTTGATCATACGCCTCTACTTCATACACGGCGGCAAACGAGTATGGCTCTCCGGCTGGTTACAAACCGCCGGCTGGCCAATCATTTTAATTCCTCTTCTCATAACCTACATCCACCGCCGCCGGAAAGACCAGTCCGCCGCCAAGCTCTTCTTTATGGGAGGTCCGGTGTTCATTGCCGCCACGGTGATCGGTGTTCTCACCGGCCTGGACGACTACCTCTACGCCTACGGGATTGGCCGTTTGCCGGTATCAACCTCCAGTCTAGTGATTGCGTCACAACTTGCTTTCACCGCGCTTTTCGCGTTTCTGCTTGTGAAGCAGAAGTTCACTCCTTATTCGATCAACGCGATAGCGTTGCTTACCGTCGGAGCCGGAATTCTGGCTCTTCACGGGAATGGGGATCGGCCGGAGGGGGAGACGAACAAGCAGTACTACGTCGGGTTTCTCATGACGGTGGCGGCGGCAGCTTTGTACGGATTTATATTGCCGTTGGTAGAGTTGACCTACAAAAAGGCAAAGCAGGCCATTACTTATACCCTGGTGTTGGAGATTCAGTTGGTTCTGTCTTTCTTTGCTACCTTAGTCTGCACAATTGGCATGATTATCAACAATGACTTCAAGGTAACTCTCTCTCACGATCGTTTTTTTTTTTTTTTTGTAATATCTAATAGTATCCTAGTTAATTTACGCACGTCTCGACTAATTTTTAAAGAATTAATCTCACCATATACTAATAAAATATTCATTTCAAATTAAAATTTTATCATGTATGAACTGACCCCAGTTCACAAAATGGTTCTTTGTGGACTGGGTACAAAGATTTATCTAAGAAATTTCCTTCCTCAAGGAGTAGCACAAGTCTTCACTCACACTTGACACGTTTCGAATTTGAAACTTAAGAAAAAATATACCTCTAAATGTCAAACTTCGACCACCTCTAAATTTCCTTCCTTGGGGTTAACCCCCTTGCGATCCTCACGCTTGATTTGGATCCATCACAATTCCACTTAATAACCAAGTCGTTAATTTTATAATTATAGACACGTTTTATCATTCATACAAAAAGCTAGATTAATTGGACAGCAATAAATACTTGATTAAATAGTATTGGTCAAAAGAAAAATGAGCGGTGGTTAGATTTGACCTAACTCGATTATTTAATTATTCTTTTGTTTTTATGAGAAATTTTTTTACAATTTTTTTACTTTCATCAATTTTTTGTGAATTATTTATTCGTCTCGACGAGAAGTTTCAAAAAAGTTATAAATTATAGATTAAATTTGAAAAAATTCAAAAAAGACAAAATATATTTAAAAATATTTTTTTTTTGCTTGTTCGTCGTCTTTAATGATTTTTTTTAAACTTTTGGATATAATTTTGTACTTTTAGATTTCTTTTATCGAGACAGACTAATAATATACAAAAATTTAAGATTAAAACAACAAATGAGAAAAAATTGAATAGAGACAAAAACGTATTTAAAATAATAATCTAGTTAAGGCTTGACCAATAAATAAATCGGATCGTGAAGAGACGCGGGGCTGATTTTTTTAATCACATAGTGTTCACACGAGAGGATTTACACAATCCCATGTCCAGTGGAGGAAGCTCACTTCCACCTTCTCACTATCTAATTTATTCTTTTGTGATTAGATATTTAGATCTAAAAAGATAAGCAAATGGGTAAATTTCACTTACCTCCCCGAGGTTTCTCATAATTACATTGACCTCCCTTGAAGTTTCTAAAATGTTACTTTTTCCTTTCGTTTTTCCTAACAATTTAAACAGACACCATTCCATTACACACAGACGTTAGACATTGTAAACCATATTTAAAACGAATTCACCACAGCAAAAGTTAAAAAGACAATTTTTTTCGGTTTTAAAGAATACAAATCATTTGTGTATATCTGGACACAGATATGTTTGCGACTATCGAATGCACGTTGACTTTTACATGATTATGGAGGATTTTACGTGGATTTCACGATTCCAAATATATTTGCATCCGAATATATATGCACGAATAGTTTGTGTATCTAAACTAACTGATGTGAGACCGTCACTAGCACAATCGACCTTCGAAAACCGAATTGCTAGTAACAATACCTTGACATAACTTAGCATAAATTCATTCTAACTTGGACCTTATAAATGTTTTTGTAGGCAATTCCAAGGGAGGCAAGAGATTATGGACTGGGCGAAACCAAATACTATGTGGTGTTAGTTTTCACTGCCATAGTTTCGCAGGGTTTTTTCCTAGGTGCAATTGGAGTCATCTTTGTTAGCTCATCTCTGCTCTCTGGTATCATCATCGCCGTTCTACTCCCGATGACCGAAATCCTAGCCGTTTTTTTGTACAAGGAAAAGTTTACAGCAGAGAAAGGGATTTCTCTGGTTCTCTCACTGTGGGGATTTGTTTCTTACTTCTATGGTGAACTAAAACATAGCCAGCAGAGTAGTGAAACTCAAGTTCCAGAAACAGAGATAACAGATACAGAGATGCCAAGCTCTATTAACAGTATCACTCCAATCATGAATGAATGTTGAGCTTAAGCACTACCACTACTTGAAAGTAATGTAAAAGTGGTCTGCTGTTTTTTTTAAAAAGTTTTTATGTAGAAGAGCCTTTATTTCGATTATTGCAACACTTGTAACCAAATTATAAGTTGATTAATGTCAGGATACAAATTCAGAACCGGTGAATGCACATAAATTCCTCGATAATTTATATACTTCATGTGCATCCAATATTCCGGACAGAGATGTGTCCGGAACATCTTTGTTTCTAGATTTTTTGTTATAAATTTCTCTATTCACACAGTTCCCAGGTGGATTTGGTTCTCTCACTCTTGCTCTTGTTCTCGACCTCCCTCGCACACACAAACACACAGGAGACAAAACAGACAAATGCATATATCTTTTATCTGCGAAAGAATTTTTTTAATAATCAAAACAGTCATAGACGTGCACATGAACTAGAGTCCGAAAATTGACATTATTATTTAAGAAGCGAGACTATATACATAGGCGTACACATGAACTAGAACCGAAAAATGACATCATTATTTAAGAAAGAAGACTACATACACATATCTCGGGCACACATCCGGACAGATCTGTCTGGAATTATCTGAGCACATAGACTTTTGCACATCACTCAAAACGGCATCGTTTTGTATTGAAAAAAAATTCATGTTTATATCCTTCCCAAATCGATTAAAATAATGAATTTTTTCAACACAAAACGACGTCATTTTGAGTGATGTGTAAAAATAATATGTGTAGCTTTTTTGTTTATTCGATAGAGAATATTTGTGGCTGAAAGGACGAAATAGGGATCAATTTTCATGAATTAGGGAATTTAAGTCCTAAGAGTATCCGCACTAGTCTCTCTATTTTTTGTACCAAATTAGAGAGAAAATCTCACTTTTCTATTTTAGGGAGCCATATTTTGTAATATCTCCTGCATCAAACTCGCTATTTTATCTCTATTTTATTAAAATATTCTTCTTTTTTCTGTTATATTTAATTCAAATGTTATAAGGGAGGAGAAAAATAAAAAAATAATAAAAATAAAATGTTAGGAGTGAATAGTTTCCCCCTAAAACTAGGGAGTCACTATTTATTTTGAAAAATAGGAATAAATGATAGAGAGACTGATGTGTGAGTTGTTAAAAAAATTTATCCTCAAATTAGAAAAGAAGGATATTTGGAGAGTTCGATGTGAATGCCCCTTTGTGCTTTGAAAAAGAGTACACACTAAAAGTATAGGATAAAATGCACTAACCTCCCTTGAGGTTTTTGATAAATATAGAAATATCCTTTGAGGTTATGATAAATGCACTAACATTTCTTACTTTATAAACTATTCAACAAATTTCACCATGTGTTAACTTCATACTAACGCCGTTAGTTTTTATTGATAAATAACTAAAATACCTCTCTTAAATCTTTTTATTCTTTTATATATATATATAAAATCTTTTTATGCGTGAATATTACCTTGCCAACAGTTCTTGGGTGGTGGGCCTTTTCAAAGCAAAAAAGAAAAATATTACAATATATATTATATTCATATATACGTATGTAAAAAAATTGATAAGTTATATTATTTTTTTCACAATACTTATCATATAAATATATATGTGTGTATATATGATGAGTTAATAGAGATAATCTGATAAATAATTTGTAAAGTAGGAAAGATCAGAACTTCAAGGGAGGTTCTTGCATTTATCATAAACCTCAGGGAAGGTCAGTGCATTTTACCCTGAGAAATATCTTCTGGTCTACATCACGATTCTACCAGCTCTCATAATTTGACTCTAGCGAAATTGACAACGGCTACCAATTTCTACACTCTTTAGTGTGTGGTTATAAATACTACTTAAGCTTCCTCCAACCATACTATAATGGGGGAAATGGATCAAAAACTGAAAAGGGCTCTCCTCATACTAAGCGCCATCCTCCTAGCCATTGGAAACTGCGGCGGTCCCATGGTCATGCGCCTCTACTTCATCCATGGCGGCAAACGAGTATGGCTATCCAGCTGGTTAGAAACCGGCGGATGGCCCGTCATATTTATCCCTCTTCTCATAACCTACTTCTGCCGCCGCCACAAAGAAGGCTCCAAAGCAAAGTTCTTCTTCATGGGAGGTTCAGTGTTTATCACCACAGCCGTCATCGGAATCCTCACCGGCATCGACGATTACTTATACGCCTATGGGGTGGCCCGTCTCCCCTTGTCAACCACAGTTCTGGTGATAGCTTCTCATCTGGCTTTCACCGCGCTTTTCGCGTTTCTTCTGGTGAAGCAGAAGTTCACTCCGTATTCAATCAACGCGATAGCGTTGCTCACTGTCGGAGCTGGAATTCTGGCTCTTCAAGCAAGTGGGGATCGGCCGAAGGGAGAGACGAACTTGCAGTACTACTTGGGGTTTTTTATGACGATAGGGGCGGCGGCTTTGTACGGATTTGTATTGCCGTTGGTGGAGTTGATGTATAAGAAGGCAAAACAGGCGATTACTTATACGTTGGTAATGGAGATTCAGTTGGTTATGTGTTTCTTTGCTACTTTAGTCTGCACTATTGGTATGATTATCAACAACGACTTCAAGGTACATCTCTTACCATTCAAGATCCTCTCTCTCTGTCTCTCTCTGTCTCTCTCTCTCTCTCTCATAATGTATGTGAAAAGTCTTGAGTAATTTTTTCTATGACCATTAATCACTAATTAGTGAAGTAGGCAGGTAGTTTCGACTTATCCAATTAGACCACACCTTACCTTGAATAAATAACGTGGGTCCATTCACCTATGTCACCAATTTACCCACGAAATTCAAATGTACAAGCATGACACACCAGAATCTGTATGCCTCTACTGTCTTTTTAATTAATACACGTCACATGATATTGGTCGGGCCTATCTTTTTTTTTTTTTTTTTTTAGTTGAGGTATTCATCCGATTTTGTAATTACACCTAATCTAATTTCAATTAGTTCTTGGGACTTTAAAGTTAATGACCGGACAAACTTCCAGTGGCTCCTAGTGGTTGGTTTTGGTCAGGCCGAAAATGTTGCCTCGTGACTTGCAGTCCACGACGCAAGTTACGGCGCTTCCGCCATGTGCTCCAAGTCCGTACGGATTGAATGCTAACAGCCCCACATTTGACAACCAATTCGTCCCCACGTCTTCCCAGGAAACTATCCGCAACTTGGGGAGCACACCATGTTGTGGCCGTGTCAAGCATAAATCCCTCGGCGGCATGACCGAGCAATGTCACTTGGGTTCTGTGTATTTGTCAAAAAATTGATGCAAGAAAATTATTCCCGAGAAAATTTTGGTGAAGTAAAGTAAAAGAAAAGAAAAAATATTTTCCTTTATGTGTTCATTTGATTAAAAAAAAAAGTTGTGAGAGTTGGAAGTAGATAGTTTAATTGTGTAAGAAAGTAGTGCAAAAATAAATTTTTTGCAAAATCTTGTATTTCTTGAATGACATGTTTTGAGAACGTAAGTCCCTCAACTTTCTTGGTAACTGAACACACAAAAAGTATAGGAAGATGAGATATTCTCCTGCTTTCCTTTTTTCTCCTGCTAACTGAACAAGGTCTTGGAGACTTATTCCACGACTCTTCACGTGTGCCAACCACAAGAGGAGGTTCGGCCCGGGTTGGGATTGTGTGCCCAACAAGGCTTGAGGCACGCTAGATGGGCTTGCCGAACTTCATGGCCAGGTACAATTTTGTCTTGGGCTTAAGCCAACTCGACCCTAGTGCAGATGGTCGGAGAATGTATTTTGACCGAAGGCACACTCCTGTGTATATCCGGCCTACTACGGTAGTAATCGGAAAATAAATTATGAAATGACAAAGTGGTTCATCAATTTTTTTTGGTAACCATGGTTCATCAATTAGGCAAAGTTATTAGTAAAATTAAAAAAAATCAAGTAAACCCATTAAACGAAATCAAACAGGTAATTTTATGCAATAATTGAATCCGAAAACTGAAATTGGAAGTTATTAAAAGCAAATTAACCGAGGCCAGTCTATCACACCATTTCCTTAAAATTGATTCATCGTTTTACCATTAGAGGAGATTAGGCCAGCGAAAGTCTTTAGAACATAATGGTTGTTGTACGGCCTTAGAAACTACTCTAGTAGCTATGGCGAATTGAACTATATTTGCAACTCTCTCTTGCACAAAGAACTCTGAGAAATCACAAAAGAAAAAAGGAGAGAAGAGGAGACCCAATTGAGCTATATCTGCAACTAGGGCTACAAACAAATCGAGCTGTTTGCGAGTTCGGCTCGGCTTGGCTCAATAAGGACTCAGTTCGGCTCGACTCGTTTAGTTAATAAGCCGAGCTTGAGCTCGAATTTTAGGCTCGTTTCGTAAACGAGCCGAGTTTAAGTCTTGAAAGCTCGGCTCGACTCGTAAAAATTCAGCTCGCTTAAGCTCGGCTCGGCTCGTTTAAAGAGGCTCGTTAAGTAAATGAGCTTAGTTCAGCTCGGCTCGGCTCGTTTATAAACAAGCTAAGCTCGAGCTCGAATTTTTAACACTCCTAAACTCGGCTTGTTTGCAGCCCTATCTGTAACTTATCATCAAATAGACCACAGACAATACAGTACTCCAAATAATTATTGAACCCGCAACTGGACATTAATTTTTCCTCAACTTATTGGCCAAACTGATGACAACGGTTTGTTTTTTTTTTAACATTAAAAAGAATTGTATAAATGGAGAGTAAGAACAGAAGGAAGAAAGTGGGAATGGAGGGTGACTCACCCAACCACCATAACTAAGAGCTAAAAACTTCCCCAAACACGAAGGGTACAAAGAGTAAAAATTCCTAACAAAAACCCTACGAAGAAAATGCCCAAATCCCCTAAAGATGATAACGGTTTGTGTATCTCATATTTCTTGAGATTTGCTATCCAATCAACTAATTGTGGGATTTAGTCGATTTGATAACTCAAAGTATCTGAGTTAAATTACGCACAATTACATCTCGATTAATTTTTGAATGATTAATTTCACCGTCTACGAAAGAGAGATAAAATACAATAACTTGCAACTTTACATTGCGCAGGCAATTCCGAAGGAGGCAAGAGATTATGGACTTGGCAAAACAACATACTATGTGGTGCTGGTTTGCAGTGCCATAACTTGGCAGGGCTTCTTCTTAGGTGCAATAGGAGTCATCTTTGCTGGCTCATCTCTACTCTCTGGTATTCTCATCGCTGCCTTACTCCCGGTGACTGAAATTCTCGCCGTTTTCTTCTACAAGGAAAAGTTCACAGCAGAGAAAGGGGTTTCGCTTGTTCTCTCGTTATGGGGATTTGTTTCTTACTTCTATGGTGAGCTCAAACATAGCCAAGTGGATAGCCAAACTCAAGCTCCGGAAACAGAGATGACACAGACTGTTAGTTCTGAACCCCTCCATAATGAATCATGAAAGCAAAAGCTGGGTTCTTCCCAGTTCCTACTTAAATTATGGATAAATTTACTCATATGGTCTCTCTACTTAGCACGGTGTGCCAACTTCGTCTCCTGTAATTTTGATTGCTCGATTTTAACTTTTATATTCACGTGTAGTAGTCCCTATATCCAAATCCTATTCAACAGGATAAAAGAGGATCATCACCCAAATAATTAAATCCAAGCATTGATTTGTTTTTTTTTTTTTTAGCAGAAGTATCCGGTCATGGCGAAGTGATTACTAAATCTTTCATAGAAAACTAATCCAATTGCAATGGTAAAAGGAAAAGAAATAACAATGTAAGCTCCATCGGCTCAGCTCCATCACTATTGGTTGGAACTTTCGGGCTGTCTTCAAAACTATCCCCGTTTGTTTGATATCAAGTTGTATAGTTGTTTCTTTATAGAGTGTCTGTCTTAAGAAGGGGAAGAAATCAATTTGTATTTGTATTTGTATTTAGTTGATCCCGCATTCTCAGAGTCGCTCTAGCGACAGGTTCGGATTTGTTGGCGTAAATCGTGTAGATATTATGTTTATCCTTTTCCTTACTTATCTATTTGTAGATATTATGTTTATCCTTTTCCTTACTTATGTTTATCCTTTTCCTTACTTAGCTACATCTTGTAATCTTATATAATGCCTCTTCAGAAAATTGAGAAATATACAGAAAATATTAGCCTATTCAAGTTATTGCTTTTATCTATCCTCTATAAAAACTAAATTAGGTTTCTGGAAACGTTAAGGATTTTAAGAGGCAGATTTACATGTTTTTAAAGACGACGGCTACAAATCTGAAGATTCATTCATTCATTTCAAGAAGGATTCATTCAAAGGAAGACTTGAGGATTCAAGGCGCAAGCAAATCAATCATGGTGCGGTGAACGTGGATTCGGCAAACCAACCTTGGTACAACTGTGAGGAGTCATAGTTGTATGTATAAGTTTCTTTGTAATCGCATAATGATAATTATAGTGATTGATTTCTTCCCGTGATTTTTACCCTTTTAGGAGTTTTCCACGTATATGCCGTGTTATGATTCTTAACTCTTTATTTAAATCTGCATATGATAAATCCATGTTAGGTTAGTACAATATTTTAAAAAGTATCTTTAAATAAATTTAAGTGTTATTTGGTGTCGAGAGAAGAGAAGAATATTTCGCCTCAAAGCTTTTAGCAATCACAGTGATCTATTAAGAGGAAAAATTATAAGCATGCACTAAATATTGTGAAAGTAATGTAAAATAATTGATCAATTCAGTTTTCGATGGCGTAAATCAATAGAGAAAAATATAAGCATGCACTGAATGTTGTAAACATAATGTAAAATAATTGATCAATTCAGCTTTCAATGGCGTACAGAATTTATAAATCGATATCAAACTTAAAATCGATGTATTTAGTATTTCACAATTGACTAAATAAATTAAATAAAGTTGATGAAAATTGAATAGTTCAGTTTGATTTAGATGGTCATTTTTATCTGGCAAAATTGACCGGTCCTTCTAATCCTCAAAAAGAAAATTTAAAAAATGGAAATGGTTGATTAAAACCTTCGTATCAACCTTTTTTTTCTCTCTGGCATCATTGCCTAGATCCCACGTGTTTCATTTATTAACGGTTAAAATTATAAATAAAATAAAATAAATAAAATAAGAAGGGATATGATAAAAAAATTAATATAAATAATTAAATAATTATAAAAAATTTATTTGAATATTTTTTGAAAAAATAAAATATAATAGATGTGTCTAAAATCTTTAAATACACTATGTTTCATATAATTACGAAAAAATTTACATTCATCCAATAATTCTACATACATATGTGTACGGTTATACACGGAACATCTTTTATCTTTCTTCTTACGAATTTTCCTACATTAATACTCATTTGTACGCTTATGTGTGGTTATAAATATCAACAGAAATTTCCTTTGATCTCCATCCCCTCTCTCTCTCTCTCTCTCTCTCTCTCTCTCTCTCTCTCTCACAGTTCCTGCTGTCATCCTAGAGACAAGAACTACTTCCTCACATCCATACTGAAATGGACCAAAACGCCAACAAAAAAGCGAAGAAAGCACTGCTTCTACTAATTAGCACCATCCTCCTTGCCATAGGAAACTGCGGCAGCCCCTTGCTCATGCGCCTCTACTTCCTCCACGGCGGCAAACGAGTATGGCTGTCAAGCTGGTTACAAACCGGCGCATGGCCCATCACATTTATCCCTCTTCTCATAACCTACCTCCACCGCCAACGCAAACAGGGCTCCGAAGCCAAGCTCTTCTTAATGGGAGGTCGGGTGTTCATTGCCGCCACCGTCATCGGCATCCTCACCGGCCTCGACGACTACCTCTACTCCTATGGGGTGGCTCGCCTCCCGGCATCAACCTCCGCTCTAGTGATCGCATCCCAACTGGCTTTCACCGCACTTTTCGCGTTTCTTCTCGTGAAGCAAAAGTTCACCCCGTTTTCGATCAACGCAGTGGCGTTGCTCACCGTCGGAGCTGGAATTCTGGCTCTTCACTCGAGCAGCGATCGGCCGAACGGAGAGTCGAACAAGCAGTACTACTTGGGGTTTCTTATGACGGTGGCGGCAGCAGCTTTGTATGGGTTTGTTCTGCCGTTGATAGAGTTGACATACAAGAAGGCAAAACAGACCGTAACGTATACGCTGGTGTTGGAGATTCAGTTGGTTATGTGTTTCTTTGCTACTGTCGTCTGCACTATTGGCATGATTATCAACAAGGACTTCCAGGTAACTCTCTCGCGAAATAAGATTCTTTTTGTGTGATATATATTCGTTTCACTCGACGATTTAAACCAATCCTTTTTATCTCCTTCGGGCTTCTCTCTCGGTTGTTCCAGCCTCCAATTGAGTATATACTCACCATAACTTGGGCCTTAACATTTTGCAGGCGATTCCGAAGGAGGCAAGAGATTTTGGACTGGGCGAAACAACATACTATTTGGTGTTAGTTTGCATTGGCATAATTTCGCAAGCTTTCTTCCTAGGTGCAATTGGAGTCATCTTTGCTGGCTCATCTCTTCTCTCTGGTATCATCATCGCCGTTCTACTCCCGGTGACCGAAATCCTAGCCGTTATTTTCTTCAAAGAAAAGTTTACAGCGGAGAAAGGGGTTTCTCTTCTTCTCGCGCTATGGGGATTTGTTTCCTACTTCTATGGTGAACTAAAATATACCCAGGAGACTGTTGAAACTCCAACTTTAGAACCAGAGTTACCGCCGTCTATTATGGTTATCACTCCCTCATGACTGACGGTGGAGGACTATTACTGAGCGTTTCGTTTCAATTAATGTAAAAATTCATATTAATTATTCATAAACAAAAGCTTCGATTACTGCAACTCTCGTGAGCAAATTACAAATTTCTCTTCCCACACACAAACCCTACATTGGGTTTCCTCTTTTTCTCTCTCTCTCTCTCTCTCTCTCTCTCTCATACATCTATCTTTATGTGCGTATATACATATGTATAAAATAAAAAACAGGATACGAGATGAGATGCCCAACACTATCTATACCTCAAAATACATTTGAGAGAGAGAGAGAGAGAGAGGAGACATAGAAACACGACGCGATAATGTCATTTTGACATTCAAAATACATCTGGTATTGAGGCGCAATGTTTTGATGTATTTGATAGCCAAAAGTGTACCAAAACGATCTCGTTTTGACACACTGAACACCCTATACTATTGTACGGGTCCTCTGATTGGTTTCGGAAAAGGAAATGAAAAAGGAATTTGTCTATTTTTCTGATGTGATAATCACAACAGTATTGATTCATTTATTTTTCTAATACAAATCACTTTAGATTCATTTATTTTTCTAATGTGATCAGGTTCATAATAAGGACTATAGCGAAACAACGGTTCAAATTGAATCAGAAATGCAAGAAGTCGTGCACTCAGTACTCTGCTCCTCGTCAGATGATATCGATCCTGATATCAAGCAAACTTTTCTCGTAGTAGCAAAGAGTTTCTATTACATTAATGCCCATTGTACCCTTGGCACTATCAATTTTCACATCGCCAAAGTACTCTTTGAAAGAGTAATTTAGTTTAAAATTTTGGATATGAAATTGGGTATGTACACTTATGGACAAATGAAAAAGAAAAGAAGCATTTAGAGTGAACCTTGAGTCTTGGCTCGACAGAATCCAAGAAGTTGGACATTTTATCGGAGCATACATGTAAAGACCCAAAATTTGTAAATTATTAATAAATAAAAAAAACTTTCTGATTTGAATTATTACATCTTGAATTAATTGTGAGCCTAAATTTTCAATTCAATTATGTATTTGATTCTATGCATATCTTGTGTACCATTACACCCTAGTCCCTAGCAAAACCGAATTCCCCACTGCGGACTCTACACACAAACTGAAGTCTTCTTCACAACTGGATGTCCCTGCACTTTCTTCTCCGCACTCAACCTCTTTCATCTACACATTTTTCTTCCCCAATGGCCATTTTTGCCCCTTCTCCTCCACACTCCACCTCCATTTTATTTGCAGCACACATGGCTATCAATTAAACCCAACCTCATACTCCACATTTCCTCTATTTAAGCCAAGCTCCTTCCCATTTTGCTTCCACCACGAAATTGGGGGTAATCACAGAGTTAGGAGGGTATTCTAGAGCTGCCATTGCAGAGAGAGAGAGAGAGAGAGAGAGAGAGAGAGGGAGGGAGGGGGGGTTGAAGCCTGCAGTTTTCAGTAGAGAGAGAAAGGGGAGGTGCAACCCACTTGAGGAGATCCAATCCAATTCTCATCTAATCAGAAGTTTCAATCACCTATTTCAAGGTAAATAACTCTCTTATTCTCTAATTTGTGTTTTAGATCTATCAATCAAGCTTCACAAAGCTCTCTTGACAGAAACCAGTTGTGATTTTGGAGAAAACGATGTTCCTGACAAGTAACATTTGACGCTGACCGGTCACACTTGTATTCAATTGTACTTTTTACGTTGAAAAATTATACTCTGACCAGTCACACTTAACTCCTAGCTGGTCACGCTTGCCTTTTGTTGTATAAAATTATACTAAAATCCATTAGCCCGGTCGGTTATACTATTTTCTTGATCGGTCACCTTGAGCCTCTAACCAGTCAACCAAACTACCCTAACCAGTCCCACTCGACCTCTTTCTCATGCTTACCGAGCCCAAGTTGTAATATTTTTTGAACTTGCACACTTCTTTTGTGAATGCCAAAAACTACATTTTGCTCTGCGTATCACATAATTCGAACTCAATCTTTGTATATACCATAATCTTTCCATGATCCTTCTCCCCTACTTTGAGTCAGATTGAGCTTCAATCTCGCTTGGGGCAAAGTAAGGCTTTAAATGAAAATTATGGAGCAAAATTGAAGAAGTCAGTATTTGACAATTACCACCAGAATGCTGCCGGATTGGATTATGTGAATCCTGCAAGGCCTGTGAGCTTGGCGAAAGCATCTTTGGGCGATACCCATAAGGGTTCGGCAATACCACCGAACCGATTCCCAGTTACATTTTAACAAATGCTGGTGTATTCGGCAATACCACCGAAAGAATTTAAATGTCCTGACAGAATTTTTCTGAGTTTGATATGGTAGTCATGGGCTCTGATGGGGCTTCTGGGGGCTTAATCTCAATATGGAACTCTAATGTCTTCACAATACATAACCATTCTTGTCATCAAAACTTCATTTTCACGCACGGGATCCTTCTTAATTCTCTGGAATGTTGCATGATCAATATCTATGCTCCTAATGATTCTATTTCCAGGAAGTTGCTATGGACAGAAATATCTCAACTCAGGAGATCTTCCTCTCTTCCATGGCTGTTGGGCGGTGACTTTAATGAGATTTTATCCCTAGAGGAAAGAAGAGGGGTGAGAGATCCTATCAATACTAGAGGTAGAGAGGATTTTCTGGATTTTATTAACCAAATTAGATGTTTTGATTTGCCAATGCACGGGAGGAAATTTACATGGTCAAATTTTCAAGCTTCTCCTACACTTTCTAGGCTGGATAGGTTCTTAATCTCTCAGGAGTTCTTGGATAGTTTCCAATTTACTCAATGGGGCCTTCCTAGACTTAGTTCTAACCATGCTCCTATTCTAATTTCGGATGAGGCTTTAAATTGGGGGCCTAAGCCATTTAGATCTTGGGATTTTTGGCTTGATAATCCCCAGTGTATGAAAGTAGCAGAGGAGGCATGAAGGAGGGAGAACATTCAGGGATGCGCTGCATATAGGCTATCTAAGAAACTAATAGCCATGAAGAACAAATTGAAAGAGTGGAATTCGGTTGAAACGGGTAACCTTCATTCCAGATTAAAGGAGGCAGAGGATAAGAATCACCAACTGGATCTACAGGGGGAATCCAGAGACCTCTCATCTCAGGAATCTCTCCAGCTCAGTGAAGTTAGAGCTGAACTCTTGAAGTTATCTAAGATGTTAGAATCCTTTTGGAGGCAGAAATCAAGGATCAAATGGCTTAATGAAGGAGATAAAAACACCAAATTCTTCCAAACATCCGCCAAGAATAGATATAGCAGGAATGCGATGGCTTTTATTATTTTCAGAGGGGAAAAATTGGAAGATCCAGCCAGGATAAGAGAGGCTGCTTCGGCTTTCTTTACTTCCAGATTCACAGAGCTATTGGAGGCCAGACCAAAACTCCTAGGACCCTTCCCCTCAAAGTTAACTCCGGATGACTCCTCCTACCTTGAAAGAGACTTCTCAAAGGAGGAAATTATAGGTGCTCTCAGAAGTTGCAGCAGTTCTAAAGCGCCTGGGCCAGATGGTTTCAATTTCAAGTTTCTAAAGGAGGCTTGGTCTTTTATGGAAATGGATGTTCTAGCTTTTTTCTCGGAGTTTCATTCCAATGGAAAACTGTTATCTACTCTAAATTCTACCTTTCTGACCTTAATTCCCAAAATTCCAGGGGCTAATGATTTCAAGGATTTCAGGCCTATTAGTCTTATAAGTGGTGTCTACAAACTACTAGCAAAGACGCTTGCAGGAAGGTTAAAACAAGTTCTACCAAAGATTATTGGCATTTCTCAGGCGGCATTTATAGGAGGGAGGCAAATCATGGACTCTATCCTAATAGCAAACGAAGCTATTCATTGGTGGAAAACATCTCACAGTCCAGGTATTCTAATGAAATTAGATTTTGAAAAAGCTTTTGATAATATCAACTGGATCTTCTTACTGGACATGCTTAAAAATCTGGGTTTTGGTGACAAATGGAATTCCTGGATGCTATCCTGTGTTTCTACTTCCAACATCTCAGTCCTTATCAATGGTTCTCCATCCACTTCATTTAAACCATCTAAAGGTCTACGGCAAGGTGACCCGTTATCTCCATTCTTATTCAATATTGTAGTGGAGGCCCTGAATCTGTTATTCCTCAAAGCCAGAGAAGTGGGGCTTATTCAGGGAGTGAAAATAGGGGTAAATGGTGAGATAATCACGCATTTGCAATTTGCGGACGACACAATTATTTTTGCAAACAATGATTTAGAGGAGTTGAAGGAAATCAAGAGGATTCTCAGGTGTTTCTACTACTTATCAGGGCTTAAAGTGAATTTCTATAAGACAGGTGTTTCGGGAATTGGAATTCCAGAAGGGGAAATAGCAGCTTTGGCAACTTCTTTGGGCTGTAAGTGGTCTAAACTTCCTATTGACTACCTGGGAATACCTTTAGGTTCAAACCCAAATAGGATTCACACTTGGAAACCCATAATAGAAAGAACCAAAACCAAACTAGCTGCGTGGAAAATTGGCCTACTCTCTCAAGCAGGGAGACTTACTTTGATCAAGTCTACTCTCTCTAATTTGCCCATTTATTTCATGTCCATCTTCCTAATCCCCTCATCAGTGGCTAAACAACTCGAAAAATTACATAGGGATTTCTTTTGGGGGGATAAAGAAGAGAAGAGGAAAATACACTACATTCATTGGGATGTTCTAAGGAGAAGTAAGAAGCTGGGGGGACTAGGGTTGAAGAATCTGAGAATGCACAACAGAGCCCTATTATCTAAATGGTGGTGGAGATTTAGTACAGATTCAGGCTCCCTTTGGGTTAAACTATTAAGAAATAAATATAGCATTCCTTCCTCTTCTTGGCTGCCTATCTTACCTAATCACAGTAGGGGTTCCTCATTCTGGAAAGCTGTCTGCTCAATTGGAAGGTGGTCGGATTCATTTTCTACACTGCTCAATCAAGGTTTCAAAATTAAAGTCAGATCTGGGAGTGGTACGTTATTCTGGGAACAATTATGGTTGGGAGATTCTACTCTCAAGGATTTATATCCTAGACTATACTCAATATCTACCCAGCAGAATAGAAAAATCTCTACCCTAATCAATAATGGAGGTTGGGACCTTCAGTTTAGAAGGGAGTTATTTGTGTGGGAATCAGAACTATGCTCAGAGCTTCTTCAAAGAGTAAACAATCATATTCCCAATAGCTCAAGTCCTGATTCTATGATCTGGGTATGGGATAAGAATGCGATTTTTACAGTGGGTTCTATGTATGGAAAATGGGAAGAATCAGAATGGCTCCCTAACAGGTCTCTGGGAAGAATTTGGACAGGACTCAACCCGCCAAAGGTGGAGCTCTTTGTATGGTTAGCAGTTCAGAATGCAATTGGTGTCAAATCAGTCTTAGCAAGCAGGGGTTTTATGGGGGAAGGCGGCGAATTTCAAATTTGCAACCTATGTAATTTACAAAATGAATCAGTGACTCACCTTTTGCTCCATTGCCAATACTCTTGGAAGGTTTGGAGCCGTATCCTTGATTGGTGGAAGATTTCTTGGGTCTCTCCTCCAAATCTGCAAATCCTTCTGGAAAGCAAGCCAAGCTTTAGGTTGAACAAATTGGGTAAAGCCATGTGGATTTCTTCTATCTACGCGACTCTTTGGTCTCTGTGGCTAGCTCGTAATCTTCTGGTATTCCGGAATCAAAGAATGAGGGAGGGTGACCTTGGGGAATTAATCAAGCTTAGAGTCTCGCAATGGGCTAAAGTGAAGACTGGATCCACCTTCTACTCCATTCAAGAGATGGTCCGTTGTCTCCATGGCGTTCTAGGGTTAAGAATGTAGGTCTGGTTTTTGGCAATTTGGTTTAGATCTTCTTCCTGTTGGTACCTTGCCAACAGGTTCTGTAGGCCTCGCGTGCCTCTCACGTGGGTCTTCCTCCTTTGTAATGAAGCCCGTTTCTAATATACTTATTTTATCAAAAAAAAAAACTTGAGGATGTCGGCAATACCACTGAGCCACGCTCTGGAAGAGGACTTCTTATATAAAGAATAGACTAATTGAAACTTTGGTTCTATTGATATGAAATCATGAGATTTATTAAAAAGAATTATTCTTTGTAAATATTTTTTAATTTTGTTAATTAGACTTTTGTCATAAAGATGTCATCTAGAAGTTAGTTTGTGAGAGGGATATGTTTAGACGGTTAGATGTAACGAATGAAGGATTGAAGATTTATAAGAAAAAGAATATTCTTTTGGAGATATCTCCTCATCTTGTTATATATATAAATTGTAAAGCATTATATCCTAGTACAATTTAATGTTTTTAAATTGAGATTAATGTAATAACTTATTTATTTTAATTGATATTTTCCGCTTCTGTTTTGTTGGAAAATATTCAATTCGCACACTATCTTGAACGCTATGATCAGAAAACCTAAAGCCATAAATTCTGGACGCTGTAAATAATAAAACCTAAAAGCTATAAAAGGTTGCCCCTAAAGCTATAAAAGATTTTAGATTAAAAAAACGCTACTGTTATTCTTTATTACAAAAAAATGTTATTGTTACCTATTTATTATAGCATAATGGAAAAAAAAGGGCTATAAAATTATGCTATCGAAAGTCATTTTTGTTGTAGATATTAGTGTCAGTTGTAAGACCGAGCATTTGGAAGTGAAAGTGTAGACGTTTGGATAGGTGGTTAAGAGTTTCACATCGCTTGGCGGATGTAAATCTAGCCTTATATATAGGCTCTATTTGGCCTGACTGAATTATTAGATTATTCACTGTTTAGTTTTTTGTCCTTATTTGAAATTTTTTTTAAATTTTTTGTTTTTCATCAATTTTTTGATAGTTGTTGGTTCGTCTCGACAAAAGATTTCAGAAAAGTATAAAATTATTTTAAAAAATTAAAAAAATTCAGAAAAGACAAAAAATAAGCCAAAAACAGCGTCTGTGTTGGCTTATTTTCGTCTTTAGTGGCTTTTTTTAAACTTTTGGACATAATTTTATACTTTTTAGATTTTTTTCATCGATACGAACCAATAAGCTACGAAAAAATGATATAAAAATAACAAATACAAAAAAAATTTGAATGAAAATAAAAAATAAGCCAGATAATCCAGCCTGGCCAAATAGACCCATAATAGATCATGACTTGCATTGTACAAAGCCATTCAAAGTCGTGAGGGTGTCAAAATCTCATGAAACTTCACAGTTAAGCGTACTCATACCGCAACAATATAGAGATAGGTGACTTACTAGAAAGTCTAATAAATTTTGCAGCCAAAGCAGACAATATTGTACAAGATGGGAACGGGTCACTACAATAACAATTATAAATGAATAAATGTATGTTATTAGGTAATTGAAAAAAATAAAAAAAATTAATTTCTTCTGCCGATGCACAAATTAAAGTTATCGCCAAAAGTATTAGCAAATATCTGAAACTTAATTTTGGAGACAAAATGACATGTTGCCAATAGTTTTACTATTACCAATGTAATATCACGTTGGCAAAAGTGTTATATTTAACCACATAAAATATACTTTTGCCGACGATAACTCGTATCGCTGAAAGTTATGTCTTTTGCCGATGAAGGGAGTCCGCATCAACAAATCTCATTAGCGGCATGCCTACGGCAATAAGGTGCCGACGTAAATACTTTAAATGAAAAAATCCTTTACCGATGCAAATATACATTTGCCGATATACTATGTTGCATAGGCATAGTATGATTTTGTTATAATGGGAGTCCAAAACTAGGCTCATCAAGTTTAATTTCTTTTTCAAAGACAACCAATTTAACAATGATTCGTTCAAACTTGTACCTACTTTTCAATTTTGGCCAAAGCACTATAAAATCCATCTCATTGGTAACTTTGTCTATTGTGATGTTATATATATACAGTATAAGTTGGATCACGTTGTTTGCTAATCTCGTCCCACTTGTTATCAGTCGCTTCTTTTGCTCTTTTCTTTATTGATAGCTGAAATATTTAGTCGATTTTGGAGTTATTGCCAAATTATTTTTCACCTTTGCTTCTAAAGAGTAAGATTATTGTTTAGCGCAAACCTATCCTGTTGTGCACATGTACACTATAACAGGAGGGTCCTCAAGTCCGCATTGATCATTACTCCTCGAAAGTCTCGTTATCATTACCTAACATGTTTGGGCCAGCGACGAATTTAAAATTTATAGGCACTGAGATCAACTATCTATAACATATATAATTTTGTGAATCATGCCGTCACTGGAGAAAATTTACCAAAATTGCAAAAAGAATATGTTTATACTAAAAAAAAAAAAATTCAACTCAGTGATCATGAGGACAACTACTACCCACTATATATATAGGTCCGTCCCAATTTGGGCTTTCTATAAGGACCAAACATGGCCATTTTCACTCTCCGCGCGACATGCCTAACTTGCTTTCTGAAAAATTCTGTTCTACCATAATTTTGGACTTTTTCTCATACTTTAACTAATAAAATGCCCAAAAAAAAAAAAAAACTAGCCATTCAACACAGATATCTAAATTAAGCATAATTAATATTCAAACAGTTAAACAATATTCGGGAAATTTTTAAACTGATTACCTTATTATCCTTGTCAGAAATTTTTTTAAAAAGAATAAAGAAAAATACTGATTTACATGGCAGTTGATTATTCACTTTTTTTTCAACCACACAAAATGTAACTAAGCTTGAAAAGACATGTTAATGTTTATCTGATCCATTTCCTATTGTGGGATATGTGAGACGGCCACGGCTTTCCAAACACAATAAAAGCAAGATGGTGGGAGCCATGCAAATATCATACAAATCTTAGGTTATTAAAACAATGATTTCGTTTGTGAAAACGACATTAACCTACTGCCACATTGCCATAAAAGTAGATATTCAATCATGTATAAGCCGAATATTTTACCATAATGGTTCAAAACACAATGTGACCGTACATTTCTTAATACAAAAATATAGGGGCTGATGATGCCGAAAATGTGATCATTGTCTCCGTGCTCCTGATGTAGTTTCTGCACACAAGTCCTAAGACCCTGGAGTTATTTCTGGCTAAGACTCTCCGATGATTAGATTAGCAATCGATATAGAGAGGTGTGTGCAAGACTGAGAGAAGTGATCGTCACTACTGGCCCTTTTTTGGCTCCACCCCTGTGCAAGAAGGTATGAAAAGTGTGTGAAAACGTACATTGCCCTTGCCCTTTTAACCTTTTTTATACAATGGATGATGGATGGATCTTAGGTGGGTTCACAGTCGCCAAACACGCTCATACTTCTATACTTGGAGGAGTGGGTCCTTTAATGAGAACTTCACCTCCGAGATTTTAAGCGCTCTGAGGAACCATTTGTGAGATTTCATTGAGCAGGTCTTATGATGATTGGTTCCCGCTGGTCGAGGAGCGTGACTTCTGGGGGACTAGCTTGCAAGTAATGTAGTGTTGAGTGTCTAATAACTGAGCGGCTATTTAACTTAGCGAACGGATGTTGAGTGGCTGAGCAAAGGACAACTAGTGAAAGTGACTGAGCGACTAAGAAATCGAGTGCCAAGCTAAACTAATCCTGGCCCATCAATTGTCCTCCATTCCTAATTTAGACATGAGCTCAGAAGTAGAAAACCTTTCTTTCGAGGAGAGCCAATTTAGTTACATTGCATTTAATGCACGTCCCTTCACTTGCCAAGCTTCCTGTTTGATCGTGACATGTGTCGTCGTCTTGTCTAGTAGCATTTCCCCACATCGAATGATTACGATGAGCGTTTATATTATGCATATGTGTTAGGATCTTGGTAGTTCTTACTTCTTCACATCAAAGCAGCCGAGATGGGGCTCTCAAATGCACATACGTATCAAAATTAGCGTCCATACTTTACACGTTAGACGGCCAAGATGTGCAGCTCCTCTCTTTCCTTTAAGGTCACTTGAAAACCAGTCCTTGCACCTTTTTTTCTTTCTCCAGTTATGGCTTCTATTCCTTTATTATCAATCCGGTCACATCAAAGCTCGATTTTCTCATACTTCTTCACGAGACTTTCTCTGAAGTCTTTTTGCCTCCTGCTTGTACTCCTTCTTTCTTAGATCTTCGAAAGATTTCCCAGAGTTTCCTCCCATTAATTCATGGGCTGGGGAGCCCCATTTCCTTCAAACAGTCTATAGCGTTTTTAGCCTGGCACAAACCATCAAACTGTTCCATTCTCTAAGGATCGAGAAATACCCCCTTAATATTGACACTGATTCATCTGAAGAGTCTTATGCGGACGCCATGGATGTTGACCCAATTTCAATGGCCATGCCCTAGACCACTACACTTGCTTCAAGGTCTGAGCACAAGGTTTTTACCGCTGGGAAGATACTATCCATTCTAACAGATAACCATCTAAAAGTCCTCTAGTGTATATACAAAATTCCTAAGGCCGTTTGACTAAAGGCCCTAGGTTCTGAAAGAAAGGCTTGCATTTATAATGTCAATGAGGTATGCCTATATAAGCACGTCTCCCAATGTGGGCTACGCCTCTCCTTCCATCCTTTTGTCTGAGACATTTTGAGGATTTCAAGCTTAGCATAAGGCCAGTTAATGTCAAACGCTTGGAGACTAATTTTCTCTATGCTGGGTTTGTGGAGGCATTCTATCATGGGTGGTTAGGTCTTATCGATCGTCAAGTTTTTGTATCGCTATTACCCAAAGGAGATGAAGGGGGACGTCGGGTGGTGGTACTTCCAATCCCGTGAGGACCTTAACCTCATTTCTGAGATGCCTTCCTCCAACAAGGGTTGAAAGGAAAGGTTTTTATTTACTGGTGAGGACATCATGTTCTCTTCTCTGACCGAGTAAATTGGCTTAAGTTTTTCAAAAATTTTGTGCTTTAAAATACAATTATTCAAATATTTCGATCCAAAACTTGAGGTAGAGATGTTTCATCCTTATTATGTGTTTGTACACGGTGTTGGTAGTTAGATCATGTATTTAGAGTTTGTGATTGATTTGGGCTATTTGTGATTTGGTGTGAGATTTCTGAGATCGATCAAGTCGCTCGAACAATTAGGACATCGATTGAGCGAGATGCATTTTTTAGAGTCGTTCGAGCAACTTATAGGGCGACTTATCCAGCGACTCCTATTGTCCAGAAATTGCTCAAGCAGCTTTGTCCGACTCTTTTAGTGTTGTTTTAGAGTTTTAGACTTGTTTATATGATTTAGGATTGCGATTATGAGTAAAATGATATGTCTTATATTTTGGGTATCTATTTGATGTTTATGAATGGTTGTTGAATTGTTGACATGTCATGAACTAAGAACACTTGATGAACGGATAATGGGTTGTTTTTGCATTGGAACGATGCGACGACTAGTCTCCGACAGGAGATATACTAGTAATGATGAGTCTAGTTTTCATTTAAAATTGTGCTAGTGGATTATGACATTGTCTAGCCACGTTGGGTGAAATGCTAGTCAGGAAAGATGAAATTGGACTTGATATGTGAATCGTAATTCGCTTAATGAGAATGGCATATCGTGATTGTGATAGATGTTGTGTTATATATTATATGTACATTGAACTGTCAATCTAAGTGTGTTATCATTAAATGTTCATGAGGCATGCCAAACTATTACATATTCATATAATATTGGTGTGGACATTTCTACTGGGCTCTGTGCTCATCCCTTTGTTTTTTAGGTACCACTCCAGAGCCATGACATGGGTTGCTTAGGATGCATAATTGTGCATGTTTTTTAGAGATCTCATTATAGGAGTTACATAGCATTTTTAGTACTCATTTTTTGAAAGATATAAAGTAACTCTTCTCTTGTTCATTTTATGTATTTGGAAGCAAATCAAATTGTAACTGTTTAAACTTGTTATTTTTTATTACTTGGGCCGGGAATGCCCCTTTTGTTTTGTAATATACTTTGACAACAGTTTTATTGGAGATCTATGAAAATGTCTTTTGGGTGGATTTATGTGATATTCTGAGATTTGATATGAAATGGTAATTCATTATATCGTTTTGACATAGAGGGCGTAACATTGGCTATGGAGAGATCCCACTCAATCCGCTCTATCTTTCGTGTCTGCTCTCCAAGATGAGGCCGAGGAGTTTATAGACCGACTCAAGGCTAATTGACCTAATCATTTGTTTTCTTCGTTAGTGATCCCCAAGCTCCTCTAGGTACGCTTTCTTTGTTAGTGATCATGTCCTCTTCTTTGTTGTTTGTTGTGCAACCATGAATCCATCTATTGTTACTGCTGAGAAGACTAAACGCCACAAGCTAGCATTCATTCGTTTAGGTGACTACTTTTGAAAGGCCAAAAAAGCATGTGACCAATCGTCCAAGGGTACCTCTGGTGGAAGGGGCCAACTGAGATGTCGTCCAAGCCCCAGAGTAGGGAGGTGCCCAAGCTCCCACTAGGGAGGAGCTGCCTCTGGCTCACCATGAACCTTGTCCTCTTACCGATCAAAGGCCAACTAAAGAGCTTGGGTCTGGCCCTATGGCCTAGTTAGATGCCAAGTAGATGAGGTTTGATGATCCAGTCTTTCCTTCTTCTATTCTCTAGTCGTCACCCCAGGTTGGTCCATTTGTCGCAGAGGCTAAGCAGGTTGTGGCCTAAATGACTAGGTTATCATATCCTTTCAACTTTTCGTTTGCGCTGGCCTATGGCAATGTTCTTCTCAACCCTATGATAGCCCGCAAGAGATTGGGCACTTTCGCGGAGAGTGATATCCTACTGGTAAATAATATCCCCTCAAAGGACTTGGCCCAAAATTTTATACTTTCTGCAGATCGGGTAAGTTTTTGTTGAATTTTGGCCTGACTTTGCTTTCCCCTAATTGGTTTTGACTAATCGCTAATATCTCCTCGTGGCCAAGTCTGCATGGAAGGTCTTCATATATTGGCCCGAATGGTTGATAGGAAGCAAAAGCTCTTGCAGAAGATGAAAGAGTTAATCGTCGTGTAGACCGAGCTGGAGGCGGTGAAGGAGGAGAGGGGAGAGCTAAAAGGAGGCGTTTTCTCAAGCCAAGGGCGAGGTGTCCAAGGTGAAAAGAAGAGCAAGATTCAAGGAAGGCTGAAGTTGATTCTGCCCGAGAGGCCTTCCAAGCTAAAAAAGAGAGATTTGCAAAGGCCGAGACGAATATGCAATTGACTTTAGACCTAGTCTGAGTTGTCAAGGATGAACTTCACTTGACTGGTCAGCAAGTTCAGCTCGAAAGAGATGGTCGAGTGGTTGTTGGGTTGAAGTCTCAACAATATGAAGATCAGATCTAGCTGTTAAAGGCCAGCCTAAAATCATCTCTGATCGATGCCGTCGAAGCTTTCAAGGATTCGGAGCAGTATGTTCAAGCCTTGACTTCTTATTTTGACTCGGGCTTCAACAACAAGGGAGGCTATCAACTGCTCGTTCAGCTCTTGACTTAAGCTACTTTAAGTATTTTTTTCTTGCTTGACTTGTGACCTTTGGCTGCCTCCATTTCACCAAACGGTCAAGTCCCATTGATTTTAAGCCCCTTCTCCACTTTTTCTCTAGTCATTGATTGGTTTTGGCTATCTAAGGCTTGAGAGAACAGGTAGCCCTTGTTGGTTCGATTGCCCAAGGGTGGCTTGCTTGTCTGTTTGACCCGTCTAAAATTACTTCAGATAATGTTAAGAAGTCTATCCAATCAGTTTGACTTGGAGATTGTTTAGTTAGTCTATTTCGTAGTCTGAAAGTTTCTTGGAGACCGATAAAAGTCTATTTGGCTTGTCCGACTCGGGAGACTGTTTGATTAGTATATGCGATCAATTTGAAAATTGCTCAGAGATTGGTAAGAGTCTGTCTGGTTGATCCGACTCGGAGAATGTGTAGATAGTCTATATGATCAGTTTGAGAATTGGTCAGAGACTGATAGGAGTTTATTTGACTGGTCTAACTCAAAGACTATTTAGGTAGTCTATCTTGTCGGTTGAACACTGATTGCTAAGACATTGAAAGAACGTTTAGGGATGCTCCATTAACATATCGAGCAATGTGTTGAGTACACTGATGTGCTTGAATTGGCTCGGCTCGACAGTTGATCTCTCGACATGCAGTTACTTTTGCCGATTGTCCATTGCTCAGCCACTCAGCTTAATTAAATAGTCACTCAGTTACCAAATGCTCAACATTACCCACAGTCACCCAACCTTCTAGAAGTCACCCGCTCAACTCGAGGGAACCAATCACGAGACCCGTAGTAAGATAATACAAACGGCGCCTCAAAGCGCTCGAAATCTCGGAGACAAAACCGTAATTAATACAATTTTTCAAAACTATGAGGGGCTCATTTGTACGCACTTATTATTGGAATAAAATAGAAAAATATTTTTTTTCGTCACAATAAAAAATTATCAATAAGAGGTGGCGGCGATTGAAGCGCGGACCAAATTGCTCTCTTGAGACGATACGAACCATCTACGAAAGATTCCGATGTAATAGACTGCAAGTGCACACCATCCCCAGGATACAACAAGTCCAACCACCAAATTACATATCCTCACAAGTTTACACTACTCGAAGAATAAAAAATCTCAAAATAAAACTTTACACTATTTAAATAGTATAAAAAATGACGACCCTCCTTCAAATATATGAGTAAGGCAACAAAAAGGTTTTTCTCCTCAATTTTTTTACTATTCGCACAGTAATGCTTGCATGTAAATTATATATACTTGATGATCATGACTACTAGCACTAGTGAGAATTATATATGACATTCACTTGGAAGATTCCCTCTGCATCCCACCACGTACTAACTTTAAAACGCAACAGTACGTCATTTGTATTCTCATGATTTTTAAAATCAACGGTAAAAATCAAAGAAACCACTTATAAGCTTTTGATTGTTTAAAAACGGTAAGATTTTATATAAAGACCAATTGATTAGTTTAAGAAAATTAAAACGGTAGGACAAACAAATTCATAATAATGTAAAATCAATTGTTGATTACTCAAAATAAATAATTTTTTTTATAAAAATATTCCAACCACTTATTGTGTGTGTGTATAAATTATAGATAACAGGGTGATTCACAAAAACAGAACTCCACTGTCTAGTTTCTCTCTCTCCCCCCCCTTCTTTCTCTCCTTGCGATCCTAGAGACAAGAACTACTTCATCCATACTACAGTGGATGAAATGGACCAAAACGCCAACAAAAAATTGAAAAGGGCTCTGCTACTACTAAACGGTATCTTCCTCACCATTGGAGCCTGCGGTGGCCCCATGGTCATGCGCCTCTACTTCATCCACGGCGGCAAACGAGTATGGCTATCAAGCTGGTTGGAAACCGGCGGCTGGCCAATCAATTTCATCCCACTACTCATAACCTACCTCCACCGTCGCCATAAAGAGGGCTCCGCCGCCAAGCTCGTCTTCATGGGAAGTCCGGTGTTCATTGCCGCCACCGTCATCGGCGTCCTCACCGGAGTTGACGACTACCTCTACGCCTACGGGGTGGCCCGCCTCCCCGTATCGACCTCCTCTCTGGTGCTTGCGTCCCAACTGGCTTTCACCGCGCTTTTTGCGTTCCTTCTCGTGAAGCAAAAGTTCACTCCGTATTCGATCAACGCGATAGCGTTGCTCACCATCGGAGCAGGAGTTCTGGCTCTTCACACGAGCAGCGATCGGCCGGCAGGGGAGACGAAGAAGGAGTATTTTCTTGGGTTTTTCATGACAGTGGCAGCAGCAGTTTTGTACGGATTTATATTGCCGTTGGTGGAACTGACATACAAGAAGGCAAAACAGGCCATTACTTATACCCTGGTGTTGGAGATTCAGTTGGTTATGTGTTTCTTTGCTACTGTAGTCTGCACTATTGGCATGATCATCAACAACGACTTCAAGGTAACTCTCTCTTTCTCTCTCTCTCTCTCTCTCTCTCACACACACACACCAGCTGACCATATATATCCTATCTTCTTGGGAGACACCAACTATAGTAACAGCAGACTGAAGAAGCCTAAACGATTTCATTGAATATGGCAAATTGCAATAGTGAAACATTTGCCCTTTTCAATTTCGATTAGTATTAATGTTACCTAACTAAAATAAGAGTAATTTACATAAAATCTCCTTCATTTATCACTCAATTTCACTTAACCCCTTTATTTTTTAATTGTCTTAATATATTCCTGATATTTTCAAATATAACAATCAACTCATTTTGGATTGACGCACGTGGCTACTTATCATATTCTCTTCTAACTAAGTCAAATCAAAAGGAGGTGAATATTGTTAAGTTTGGAAAAATCAAACATTGAGACAATTAGAAGATAAATTGGATTAAGTGAAACCGAGTGATAGATGAATAAAATTTTATGTAAATTACCCCCTAAAATAATTTAGAACTAATACTTAATATTTTCATAACTAACAAAAATAATTCGTAATATTTCGATCTCACTTGCAAGTCGTAACTGGCTTGACAATACGTAGCAAACACGATAAAAAAACATAACAAATGAACCAAAATAGTAAATAACCAATTGAACCATAAAATATTTATTACATAAGGAACATAAAACTCGTAGGTAACAATAGATATACGTAATTTCTATTATACGCATCTATTCATAACAAACCAGAACAATAATAACCTTTAAAAAATTACAAAAAAAAGTACATGACAATATTATGATACACCTTAATTTTTCAATTGCGTGCTACTTCGCCAAGGTTTTCATGTGGTAGGGACCAATGGTAGAAGATTACGTATGACTTTCCTAATTTGCAAGCAGCCCTCAAATTTAAATGAAACCACTGGTGGGCTATAACTGTAAACATTTTTATTTCCTTCTCTGATCACAAGAGTGTTCGGAAAAATTATATCTCACTAAATGATTAATTATGAGGGGGCTTGAAACTTCTTAAATGTTATCAAATTTTATAAGGTTAGTCCATCCAAAAATTATTTAATTAAAACCCTGTTAGTGTACGGTGAAATTCCCTCACCCGAAGGTGAGGGAGTGCACTACATTGAGTAGGAATTCGGAATAAAATAAGCTGTTGGGAAGAGAATACTACGAATACGCTATTTTTAGGATAAGAATTCGCATGCGGACAATTCGATGAGGACGATGATTTGGCTTTTAAAGATGAGAAGGACGATTTGAGAGCGAATCCGTCATTAATTACTCTTATTATTATTCTCAAATAGACTCTTTCGAGTTCAGACCGTAAACTACCCCAGACATTCTGAGTTATTGGGAAAATTGATTACATCGACTTGGCCAATCCATCTTAATTGATGTTTTTATAGTACCACTAACCGACCCACTGACACATTGAATTTCACTATGAGAAACACGTGCTCTAATTACAACTTGCACGTGCTAACTGCCAACTTGTACAACCAACTTTCAACTCACCAACAACTTGCAAAACTAACTTTTGGTCAATGTTTTATACGCCGAAATGACATTGTTTTGACGCACAGTACGGACTGTTGTGCACAATGCACAGCAGCCTCCCCAATTCCTTCAAGCAAACCTTCATCTGATACAATATTACCTGATGAAAGGTCTATATGCTTCTGTATGTTCTAGTCGACTGGGGCAACCCAATTCGTTGCACCTTGCAAATAAACCCAAGTGCATATGGGGGTGATTACATTTCAGTACAAAAACTTCGATTACTATAGTCTAATATGTACAAATTTTATTCACCTGACGCCAGAGAGACCCTCCCCCACGCTCCGTATCACCATTCCGAGACGAATAAACCACCGTCGCCTCTCTGGCTGTATATAACACAACTAGACCATACCTTTCAATCAATAACATGGGTCCATTCACTAATGCATTCGCTGACATGTCAAATGGTCCCAAATTTTGGTTTACTACTCACCTGCCCATAAATGTACCCAATCTTCAATGTGCCTCTGCTATATTATGCCTCCACTGTCAAGCCTCAAGATACGATATAGTACTGAGTTTCTTGTCTTTTTCCCTCAAAATTAATCTCTACGGTTACTCTAATGAGTGACCCAAAAAACAGAAAAGACAATACAATATAATACTCAATTATCTCCATGAGAAAACAAAAAGAGGAGTGCTACAGTCCAGAATTGATGATGATTTGTTCTCTAAATCGAGTGTAAATCACGACTAATCAACGGAATTACTAGGACCACATTCCTATGGTATTGTACGTCTAACGTTTTGTAGAAGTGGTCACCACAGATTTGCAATCCAGTCGCATATATCAGGCAAATCACACAGGCCTGAAGGGGAAAAAGTCACAGTAGCAACTGTGACAACGAAGAAATTCACCCATAGTCTTTATCAGTCTGTCACCATCGAGCCTAGGGGTCGTATCTGTAGTGCGCGAAAAGATGGACCGTGTGAGACCACCACTATTAAAAATATGGCTTTAGAAAACCCAATTGCAAGTACCAAAGCTTGGACTTAACTAGGAACACCAATAGATTTCTTCAAAACAAAAAGTTGATGACCTTATTTTCAATGAAAAGACAACCACTTACCACAAAAAGACAGGGAGAGATGTTACCAAGAGCTGGGTTGTCAAACCAGCGAAAGAGAACTACCACCAAACGCAAGATCAACATCAATGATGGAGAAAACAAACTAAACCAATGTTTTCAAAAGCTGCATGCATGAAAAGTCTAAGAACAAATCATACGCCCAAGTACAAAATAAATCAAACTTGTACCTTAATATTTTGCAGGCAATTCCAAGGGAGGCAAGAGAATTTGGACTCGGCGAAACAACGTATTATGTGGTTATGGTTTGCAGTGCCATAGTTTGGCAGGGTTTCTTCCTAGGTGCAATAGGAGTCATATTTGCTGGCTCATCTCTGCTCTGTGCTATCATCATCGCTGTTCTACTCCCAACGACCGAGGTCCTAGCCGTTATTTTCTACAAGGAAAAGTTTACTGCAGAGAAAGGGGTTTCTCTTGTTCTCTCGCTATGGGGATTTGTTTCATACTTCTATGGTGAGCTAAAACATAGCAAGGTGATAAGTGAAACTAAAGCCCCAGAAACAGAGATGCCATTAGCTATCAGCGTTACCACTCCATCATGAATGACTGTAGATGAGTATTACTCAATGTCGTGCTTGAAATAAATGTAAAACTTGGTCCGGCGCATTGAGAAAAATTTATTAACATGTAAAAAAACCTTAAATTCAATTCCTGCACTTCCATGTCAAAATAACAGTGCACGCGCAATCAATTTCTTAGAAAGATGGTCATCGTATAGTCTTTTCAGTGCCGTAAGGTTGCCTTTTGAGCACGCTCCTAGCTTTCATCGTGAAGACCACAGAAGTTCTTCATTCAGGAAAAGTAAAAGTTGTATTACTCAATTCTTTTCACTACTAGCTAAATTAAATACAATTGTCATCTCTATGATCACGCCTCATTCCACCTATTGTTTTCGCCTTTTGGTAGCAAAGTAACAGTGCGATCCTTGTTTCAATGTCGGAGGTCTATGCAGGTCGAGGTTACAAGGAAAATTGGTAAGTTGCACTTGAAGTTTTATGTTTATGTTCAGGTGTTCTTCCCAAGGGAGTGCATCTACTGATCTTCGAGAAACATCACTAAACCATCGTATTATGTCAATCTCAAGTTATCTTTGTGCGTATCCGGAAGTCCTCCTCCACCAGACACCTCCGGAGAAGCTTCCACCCACCAAGAGAACCTCGACATTGATTTGGGTATTCAGAAGTCCTCCGCTAGACATCTCCAGAGGAGCTTTCACCAACGAACATGGGTCCGAGATCTGAAAGACTTGTCTCCAATAAGGAACCAATCTTATAGCATTCCTCCACACTCATAGCTCCAAGAGCTGACGACTCTACCAACATACAAGACCCCTACGTCGGGAGCAGGACCTAGAGACTTGATTTGGGACCTAAAGAAACGTGTGATTTGGAGGCTAGAGTAAGGGGATTGTCAAAGAGGAAGAGTCCCCCCGGGCGAACTCCAACTTGACTGTTCCTAGAGAGAGGGGGACACCACCCAAACCTAACTCATCTTCTACTTGACATCTCAGAAGATGTATCGCAACACCTAGGAGCTTGTATCATACTTTCCCATGATACAAGCCTCCATATATTACCTAAACTACCTCTGAGCCTTATGATACATAACTCAACTTTTGACTATAAAACTCAAATAAGACTATGTCAACTACCTCTCTGACCCTCCAATAGGAGGAAAGCCTTCTTCCTCCAAGGCTCCTATATAAAGGAAAATTGACATAGCATTAGAGAAAAATATATATATATCTATCCCTCATCGAATACAAGCATTTACTCTCTAGTTGGACCCCTCTCCACCGCCATTCCCCTCTCTCTCTCTAAGGTCGCCCCGAGCTCTCTCCCCTCCACCTCCGGTGGTCTCGAGTCTATTGTAGTGCCCACCATAATTCCCAAAAAGACCGCTTCCGCACCTTATATCCACAATCTTCAGTCAGCGCTACTCTCAGCACTTCAAAATGTATTCATTTCTAATTGTCTTTCTTGGACTCAACCCACATCCATCTCCGCAGCACTAACTGTCTTCATATATAGTTTTCTAGTGGCTCAACTATGTCTCATAAAGCATCCTTGGCCTTAAAGCTTGTTTCAAAAAACATTTCTTAAATTTAACTATTGCCCATCGATAGTTGGACAGAAAATTCATATAACCACCTTGAAAACAAAAATGAGATTTAGTCCACCAGGTTAAAAAGAACTAAAAACCAAGTTGAAATCATAACAATTTATTTCCATTAACCATAAAAGAATCATTTGTGCACATGTGACATGTTGCACGTATAACAAACGAAATGCTCCAAACAAAAGGTGAAGCAACTCAGTGTTTGCATTTAATCTCTGCCGATGAATGAGGAGAAAGCATGACGGATGAGTATGAACGTCTTGATTTGCATAAAATCTTTGCTGATGAATGAGGAGAAAGCACGGCGGATGAGAGTATAAACTTTTGTGCCTCCAATAACTAGAAGAATCGTCTCTTCATAGCAAATGTTAACGCCGCCATATAATAAACTTGTGCCGAGGACGATAGCAGGCTGCCTTCTAGCATAGATGGTAGGTGCACCTTTATACATCAAAAGTGTCCAGGAGGCATTTATCATCCAGTGATTTTCTTCAGCAGCAGAAGGATCAGTACGAACAAAGAGCATTCGAGCATAAACTTTGGACCACTCACACGATCAAGAATATGCTGCCACCTGTAAGTTCAAGCAGTAGACAGCTGCTGATAAAGCCTGTTATCCATTTCCAGAATGTTCACTACATTCAGAATAGGACTGAAGGAATCAAATTATGAAAGCTCAAGAATTCAACCAGCACATTATATCATTCTAAATGAAAGACCAAGTAAAACACCAAATTCATTGCCACATACTTATGCTAGCAAAAGTGTGTGACGAACTAGAAGACCTATATATGAATCAACAGTCTAATATTACTGTGACGTAAGAAACAACTCAAACTGTTTCACTTCTTTGTTTTTCCTCCCCTCAAATTAGGTTTGGGCTTTTGGGGTGTAAGGTTATCTAATTTAAGACGCTTCAGCCTTCAGGCTGATTTCCTGTCACAGGAGACCAAACATTTGAAGCCAAATAAACAATAGTTAGGAGGCATATTTTAGCCCAAAAAAAGCCTCCATTGGGCAGAGGGATAAGACACTAGACAGCCAAACAGCAGATTAAACAAGACCTTGCACATACATACATGGCTACCACAAGGATGGAAGTCTAAAAAAGCTTACTTTTGTCATGTTGTGCACAAGCTAGAGGAGGAAAAAAGTGTAGAAAGAAAAAGGCAAATAGGAAAGAAACTACATCGATTCTCCTATCTTGTTTTCCCACTGACTAAAATGGAATTCGTTATGCCGCTGGAAGGTTACAAGTCTGAATGTGCAGTAAGTTTAAACTAACCGTGGTCACCTGAAATGTATAGGAGGTAAACATACACACAAAAACTTACCAATGTCCCTCACTTGATGCGCTCTTTTCATGAATAATTTCCTCCTTCGCAAACTCTTCCAATATAGCACGTTGACGTTCATTTACCACGCTGTAGAATAAAAGAATGAACACAATTGAGATTTCTTTTCCTAGTTCAATTGAAACACACTGCTTTACAGCTATAAAATGTTGCAGTATAATAAAGGTGCTCCTTTTTTAAAGACAATGCTAGCTTTGAAGTTTGAACATGAGTGACTATGAAGGGGAAATTGTACAATTTGTGTGTTAATGAAATGGTAGAATGGATTCTCCAAGTAAAAAAAATTATGCGTTCGGCAAATGTCAAGGGAAGAGAAGACAATCTTCAATTTCATAACATCTTTTACAATCAAGTGAGACACGCTCGGATAGCTTGTGTTGGACCAAAGGAAAACATATAAAGAGAAAAGCTGAAAAGGAAAAGGTTAACAAAAAAAGAAAAGGTGCAGGAATGTATCAGCTCTTAGCTTAGCTTTAAAATCTAGGTTTTATTCAACCGCCTTCGGTGGGTAGACAAACAATTGGCACAGTTGTGCCAATCTCTCATAATGTACTCATAAGTAATAATAATGTCAGTTCTTGAAATAGCAAAGAGAGATCCATCGGCTATTTAGACCTTATCCTAACCAGAATAAGTTGAGTAAGAGTCAAAAACAGATGAACAACCTATCATATGATCGGATGCACTGGAGTCGATAATCCAAGGAATACCAAAAAAGGCAATAAAAGCACTAGTTGAGATACCTGTGTGTGCATACTGAGTGGAAGGAGAAATTGTGAAAATAAAAACATGAGTAGAGGGAGAATCAACCCGAGCCATAAGTCGCCTGAGAGCATACATCTCCCCCTGAGAAAAACCACCAGTAGGATCACCACCGGATTGAACCCCAGAGTTAGCAAAAGAAGAAACTGTAGACTCCGAGATATGAGCCTGATCCGGAGAACGCACAGAACCACGTCCTCAACCACCACAGCCACCGCCCTTACCACGAGGAGGGCGACCATGTAACTTCCAACAAAAATTCCTGATGTGGCCAGTATTATCGCAGTAATCACAACGAATAGAGGCACGATCGGTAACACCACCACTAGCACTAGATGGACCACTCGGTGGGGGAATGGCCACTAAGGCAGAACGAGTAGGAATAGTATGCAACATAGCACCTCAACGAATCTCCTCCTGCTGAACAATAGCATAGGCCTCACCCAGGGATGGAAACGGAACACGACCCAACACTTGCACCCTGATCTAATCATACTCTATATCAAGACCAGCCAGAAAATCATAAACTCATTCTTTTTCCAATCGCTAGATCCATTTAGTAGTATCTTCAGCGCATACAGCCTGAAACCCCTGATAATTATCAAATTCCTGCCAAGCACGACCCAAATTGGCATAATACTCAGCAACCGACCGATGATGTCCAATGTACGAAATTTTTGTCTCAACTCAAAGCGCTGAGCATCATTCCCTGTTGAGAATATATATAGGCTGCAGTAGTTCAAATCGCATATGCGGTTTCAAGCAGCAGAAAGGTATGGCGAATATCAACTCACATAGAGTTAAGCAGCCAAGTCATAACTAAAGATTGCTGAGACTTAAACCATTTCGGTTCAGCAGGATCTGTAGGTTTAGGAACCAAACCATCAATGAATTTAGATATGCCTCGGGCTTCAATGGCCAAGGTAAAAGTACGAAACCAAATCAAATAGATAGTACCATCCAATTTAATAGGGCAAATATCCAAAGTAGTGTTATGAAGAGGCCCAATGCGAATCGACTCATCCTTCGTAGTACTTGCACCACCAACAACAAGTTTTAGATTAGCCGCCATAGGTCAAAATGATAAGAAATCAAGGAATATATCCAAAATAATGCAGCGAGTGTCAAATAACCAACAAACACCACTGACAGAGAACACTGGTGACCCACCAGTTGGATACCACCACAGATCAAAGAACACAGATTAAATACCATAGATCAGATAACACAAAGAGAGCACTGGTGAACCACATATCGCTGCAGCAGAAGTCGCCGGCAAGGATGGCGACGACCGGCAACGGCAACTGGTGGTAGTAGCTGACAACCGACAAGAGAGAAAGGGCCGGATTGAGGTCGCAGAGAAGAGAGAAATGGTCGAATCGAGGAGAGAGTAAGGGCAGCGGATGAAAAAACGCAGATCGTGACTACTGGCGACGCGCCGGCAAGAACGGCAACGGCGACGCGACGCACGACAACAACAAGCAACTGGCGGTAGCGGCTAGGGTTAGGTCTATTAGGTTTAGGGTTTTATTTGGTGGTGAGGAAAAAACTCAACAAGACACTCAACTCAAAGTGAACAGAATTTTTTTAGGATTTCAGTTGGGTTTTGAAAAAACTCAACAAAAAAAGAGATCGTTCGATCAGGACAAAGGCACTGATTGTCGCTCTGATACCATGTAAAGTTTTGAAATCAAAGTTGGATTTTACCTTTCATTGCAATCATTATATAAGTATAACTAGGAACATAATTACAATACAACTCTCTAACACTAAGCTAATTACTAATTACTAATTGCACAAATATTTTACACGAGCCCATATCTTAACAGAGGCATATAGAGGCGAATGTGATCAAAGAATAAGAACCCAAAGAGGGAACAAACTCTAATTGAGAAACTTGAACAAGCACTTCTGACCAAACCTATGATACCAGTGATCTCTAATTGTCCAAGAGCTTAAGCTATTCGAAAATGGGCCCAACAATACATGTCTAAACTACTATTGAAGCAAGTCAAGAGGAAACGGTAACTGATAGTATAATTTGAAAAAGAACATAGAGAAGATGGAAATGGTACGTGTCACAAGAGAAAACACTTACGTGGGAATGGTAATGCGGAAACGAACATATTGATCTCCATGGTCTATGAAAAAGCCATGTTTGGGCAACCCTGCATTGACCCGATAATAAGAGCTTTTGAGAGAGAGCATATAGGAATATTTTTTTAACGTAAGATGGTGTGTAAATCAAGTATAATTTAGCAAAAAAAAAGTTTTATCATCTCAGTTACCTTTGCCCCTAAGCTTCATAAGTTGTCCATGTTGTACCCCCTTCGGTATCTAAAAGGACCACAAATCAAAAGACGAAAGGTGGTAACAAAAATTAGTTAATGAAATGCTCAAACAAAAGCATGATTCTCACAGGAACAGCCACACACTGAACCGAAAGCTGTCTTTTTACAAAGCATAAGACAACATAAAGTTGAGATAAGCATCATACTTTCATATCCACTTTCCCGAACAAAGTTGGTACCTCCACCTTACCTCCCATAATAGCCTGTTAAGAGATTAAAGCTTCTCCATTAACAAAACTGCTCAGAGTTCTGTACCCAAATATGTTACAAGGCAGAATAACAACTTATGACTTTATAAAAGAGACACATATGAAATAAAGCAGGATCGGGAAGTACGTACAAAATTTGTAAAACACAGAGAATGGCCAAAGGAGGAAAATGACTGGCACATTAACGTAAATAGTGTTCATCCTTGAGCTGGGTAGGATGGACAATTCTGTTAAAACGTAAAACAGAAAACAAGCTCGGCTCCCAGTGCAAGAGCAATTATGTAACTACTTAGCAGCAATTGGAACCAAACAAGTAGATGTTCCAAGATGAGTAACAATGCCACATGCCACTAGTCCAAGTTTACTAATGATTTAACAACAAAATTCAATAGTCCAAGTTTACTAATGATTTAGTGAACTTTCGGACTTCATTAAATTTTGGGTCGATTTTCTGACTAACAGTAATAGTTTAGAAAGTCTAAGTCCAAGAAATTCACTCTTATGAAAACTATTGCTTTCAACATACGATATTGTTGAGATCATCTATAATAAAGTTACACCTCTCTTGTAGGTTAAGCTTTTAGATGGGTTGATGGTTAACAATTTAATATGGTAACAGAGCATGCAATAGCTCATGCGTTCTAACCTCACCCGCCTAACTAGTCATCAAATATTTATTTTTGGAGGTGAGTTTGGCTACACGTGAGGGGGTCTGTTGGAATATAAATAACAAAATTATGCCTCTCTCTAACAGCTTAAGCTTTTAGCTGAGTTGATGGTTAACAATTTTTAGGAATTCATGAGAGGCAAGCATCGAAAAGGGATTAAATCAGATGTTATCCTTCAAGGAATTTTCTATCCGGTCGAACAGGGTATTAGTTCCAAGTTTCGAGGGGAGCTTTCTTTCTAATGAATTCTTTCTTTCTTATTAGTTCTTCCAAGGGTTCTTCAGGGAAAGTCAAGCGAAGGTCTTGACCTGTACGAATGGAGGAGAGCACCAGTAGATCAAGCTGTAGGTGCATGGACTTGGCTAGTGAAGCACAACCACTCAAGCAGAAAAGGGGGTGAGAGAGTATCCAAGAGCTCACCGGGATTCTAGGTCCCGTGGCAAGCGCAAATCAAAGAGGAAGGCTTCTTCCAAGGCTTCAAAGGTTGTTAAACCAGAGCCTGCTTCATTATTAGCACAAAAGGTGGGGAATCCCTTATGTTAAGAGTCAATCTATATGGCTTTCTTTCTTACCTTTCGTAGGCCTATTTTCTGTAAGTCCTGTTAAAGGGCTCCTCTCGTGGAGACCAAAAAAAAACCCATTTAAGTCATAAGAAGACTTTCCATTCATCTGTGCTTTCGGTCTTCAATTAGATCTTGTTCTTTACGGTGATCGATTCCGCTCGTCAATTTGGTCAGCATCTTACTTGGCTGCTTTATTGGTTATTCAGTCTATTCCCCTTAATGAATGACATGTAATAACTTTCGAATCAAGAAAGTACCCAACAAACCAGGGTAACACAATGCGATTGACCTTGTGATTCCCGCTAACCGTTAACCACTAACTCATCTAAAAGCTTAAGCTGTTAAAGAGAGGCATAACTTTATTATTCATATTCCCTCAAGTGTAGTCAAGCTCTCTACCATAAGCAAGCTAAACGCGTGTAAATTTAATGACTAGGTAGGTGGTGAGGTTCGAATACAAGATCTATTAGTTGTTCTAATATTGTATTAGATTGTTAGCCACCATCTCATAAAGTTGTTCAAGAGAGCTGTAACTTTATTATTCATATTCTCAACAGATATCATCAACTAACTTCGACTCGACTAGCCATCTCACGGTGCGTAAGGACACAACCACTATCACTTATCGCTTATAAACCTTTAGAATAATATTTGATGATAAAATGACCATATATTACTTCTCCATGTTTTCGTTTAGATCATAGCTCTTTGGAGGGCAAAGAAAAAAAAAGGGAAATTATAGAAACACAAAATGAACTAAAAGATCATCTTCCTTTCTTTTTTCTTTTCCTTTTTTCCTTTTTGGAAACAAAAGGAGGGGGGAAACAAAAGAAACTAATTAATTTTTGTCAAGAGAAGTGGACTTCTCATGTTCAGTTACGATTAAGTTGAGTACATTTCACTTTCATTTTCCTTTCGCTTGCAAAGTTCTGAATTATATTCTTAGCCAATGCAACACTCGTCTAAATTGATAATCACACAAGGTACTGAGTTTAGCACTAGATATCCATCCAAATAAGATGGGGTGAAGCAACTATCTGACAGGACATAAGGACACAACCACCATGGCTCAATGTTTAGACCCTAAGTCCACCCCTAGAACCCAAACAATCGCATCCAAAAAAGAACATAAAAACAAAGATCACAACTCGAGACTTTTTACCTGTTTCTTCTTCGGCCACTTCTTTCACAAGCAAGAAATGTCACAGCACGTAGGTTAGAAACACAACAGAAAATAATGATCACAGCATGTAGGTTAAAAACATGGGATGAAGGTAATTAGTGACATGTAGATGCACAGGATTGAAAGTCACAGAACGTTGGTTACACATGCAGAACTGAAGATAATTAGTCACAGCATGTAGGTTCCAAACAGAAGACTGCAAATAATTGGCCCCACAAACCACCAGCACGCAAAGCAAAACGTAATCTTTATAGAGTGTCACCACAGCTCCTCCTCACTTTTTTCTCTTCCCTCTTCCTGTTCAAGCCATCGATCTCCTAAGGCAAATTGATTTACTTGTGCACATTATCAAACCTCAAAATTCTTTCCATCTTCTTCTTCTTTAACTGGGTTGTGAGCCCCTACCACTCATTCCATTTACCACCCATTCTTCGATCGATATTAAACTTTAAATAACTTGGGTTCCCCATGCCAACTCCCTAAAAGGCCAGCAACAAAAAACATAAAAAGGGAAAACAAAGACAGAAAGGTAAAGGCAAATTCACGAACAGACTCATCAAATCAATTTCCCAGCGATTCATGCTAACTGTATTGCAAATCTTAAGATTATGCCAGTCCATTGTAATGCTTGCAATGCAAATCAACAAAAGCAACCCATTGTCATATTCATAGAACATTTGGAGGCTTCTCTCTTCCTCCCACGTACTCAAGCTAATAATATAGTATCAGTTCCTCTGAAGGTTTCCATGAGAATCAGGGCAACAAAAGAAACCCACCCACTCTAAGCATAACAGTTGGGATTGCTATGACGCACCAACACACCTGAATGGCGGCCGTATCCATGTTGGACATGCTGAGGACTCTGGCAAGCTGGTGACACAGAGGATACGTATGGTACACGCCACTTGACGTATCCAATTACTTATAATAAAATTGATTGGGGACACATCCGGGACAGGCCGGGACACACTTGTCTCAAGTGAAACAGGTAATGGGACACTCCGTAGCGTCACTCATAATGTAGAAAACTTATTTCAAGGGTTAAAACTTACAAGCTTGTCACTTGTGCCTCATGGTTTGTCTCTTTTGATCGATCATCTCTTTATTATGTAGAGCAGTGTTAGTTTCCATTAGTCTGCTAAGTTGATATTGGTTCCTAATAGCTCGGTGTTTGAGGATCCAATATTTGTGTTGATCACAATTAATATGTTAAAAGTATATGTACATTTCATTTTTGTTGTCTCCCGTGGGGGTCGTGTCCCCCTTAATTTAAGATTACTATGTCTCGTGTTGGTATTCAGGTCTATGTACGTATCTGTGTTTGCGCTTCTTATGCAGGAATCTTCTCTCTCTGTCTTTGTAGGACTGTTTGTTTGATTGTATATGTATCAAATTGGAACATGCCCAAATGGCATATCCAGTGATTATTTTAAAAGAATCTAGTTCAGAATACAAAATCGGAATTCATATCCCACACACGGAATGTGATACTATTAATCCAACCATTAGAAGTCTGATGGAATTACGTATCCTAGGGATATTATTTGCCTCCACCATTAGTCCCGTCAAACAAACAGTGCATCTATGTCTTGGTAAGTGACAAATAAACCCTCTAAAGCAGACATAACACATTTCTTAACCTAAAAATGTACCAAACCACCTGGGCAATAAATTTGAGATTGTAAGGAAGGTTACAGACACTACAACCAAAAATTAAAGAGAAAATGCATTATTAACTAATTCATTCAACTCAATAAAACTGCCTCTTGGTGTCCTGCATTAGTATCAGCAACAATGCCTGCTCAGAGGCTTTAGTGTTATTAAGTATTACATGGTAAAAGCAAGAGAAAGTGAGAATCAAAAGGTTCCAAACATAGACAGAAATCAAAAACTCAAAATAAGGCACATGTACAAGGAATAGAGTAATTCTCACTTGTGTAATGGAAATATTGGAGTTGACATAAACATCCGCACCATCCCTAGAAAAAATGGGATCTTCAGCCACCTAAATGCAATGATATGAAATTTCAGAAAGATGAAAATAAGCATTAGAAGACAGCAAATACAGGAACTCTGAAGGCAAGCTAGTACATTAAAAACTAAACGGAGGCAACAGAAACCTGAAACAAGCATCTCTTATCAACAGTCACATAACCTTTTTAATTCATTATCAAACTTGTTCTAGCCTTATGAACTGTAAACATAATGGAGCATAGCAAATGTTATTGCAGTTTTATCAAGTTCTCAATTCATTAGCAAATACTTGGAGCATACACAACAAACAGATAGAAACATGAGCATGCACAAAAGATAAAAGAAAATAATGCCAAATGACTCATACGCCAGCTGCATTCTACTCAGAATTCAAGACTGTAAATTCCACCTAACGAACATTACACATACAACATTGAACTTCAAACAAATAGCACAACCAAACACAAGAAGTGATGAAGCCATAAGTTCACACAACAACACACTAGTTTGAAAGCTCTGTTAACAACAATGTTTCAGCAGTAAATGTTGCTCTGTGAGAAAAATAACACCCAAACTTTGACCAAGTATTAAAGGATACAATAGGAGAAGTAATATATTGCCTTCAGTTTTATGTGCAGGCTTCCAGGATGTGTTCCTCGTCTTCCGGCATTACCAGCTTTTGGTACTCGGATTGTATCCCCAGTATCCACACCTGATAAATTCACAAGGAAAAAAGATAAAAGACATTAACCAACCAATGCTTAACGTCAGTAAGCTCATAACTAAAGTATTTACCTCTTAGTGCTAAGATAATATACAATATCAGGAAAGACTTGCCTAATATGAAACAGAAGTTGCAGAACCACAAATTTTTTTTATCGTTCACCATTTAGGCACTTCGTAACATGCAGAAATCAGAAACCGTATGTGTTCGTTCTGTTGATGTTATTAAGATATTTGGAAATGCAATTTTAGAATCTACACCCGTCATCTATCTTGAATGCCAGATGCAATTGAAATACAGCCTCCCATTACACATCACCCAGCATATGTGAAGCAAGTTCACTGGCTAAGAACCCCAAGGGGTTGCCCGAGTGGAGATCGGGGCGAGCCATAAAACCTGGACGTCCTGAGGTCGAATCTCATTGGCAACCAGGAGGGGTCACTACGTCTTTGCCCGGTCGATAAGCTTAGGACCCCAAGGATTAGTCGGCATTTAGGTGAGCTTTTACCCCAACTTCATCCCAAGCCAACCCGGATACCTCGGTTATCAAAAAAAAGTTCACTAGCTAAGCTAGCAGATAAATTTTTCCAACAACGTGATAGATATGACCAAACTTATAAACCTATCCCTATAAATAACATAAAGCTCTAAATGGACATATCACAAAACAGCCACTCTACTAAATAGCAGTCAAGAATTAGTACAGGAAATTTGACAGATGAATCAACCTGCCGGTATAGTGACTTTAGCCTCCTTGACTCCTTCAACCACCCCTGATCCTCGGCATGCCCTACAGTATTCCTGCACCATAAAAGCTTGTCTAGAATGAACATTATGGGAGTTGTTTGCCTCCATACATCAAACTCAATTAATAAGATACTATTTGCATCCATGTATCAAACTCCACAGAGAGGTCATCAGTTTAGTCATCTGACCTTAATAATCCGACCTGATCCTTTACAGGTACTGCATGTAGCGGAGAATGGAGGTATTGTTACCTATTAGAGATAAGCAGGATATGGCAAAGAGATTAAATAAATGACTCGTCACACCTCCTAAATAACAGGTTACAGAAGTTGCATAAAGACAGCACACATTTTCAGGAGCTCGATAATCCAAATGAGTTTAATTAAAAGAAGCACCTACACTCCCAATGCCATCACAAGTTGGACAAATTCTTGCCTTGGCGTTTGGTGGGTAACCAAGTCCATCTGCATCACAACATTACCAAAGGTCCACTTATAAGGGCAGCAATGCAACTTGTCACAAGACGAAGACAATTGGCATCTGGACAAATGCACAGGTATACATCAAACATATCAACCCACATAGTGGAAGAATTAACATACCAGGTAAAAGTCAAGACTGAAGTTCAATATTTTGCAATAAAGAGCTCATATTGCTAAATGCTCCCTGTGGTGACCAAAGGTAGTTGTTTTAACAGTCACAACTCACACATTTATTCTCATCTGCTTTGATGCAGGAAAGGACAAAATTATAGAAACGAAAAGCTACACAGTGCACGAGGCTCCCGCTATTGCATGGTCTGGGGAATGGCTGGATGTACTCAAGCCTTACCTCCACAAGCGGAGTGGTGGTTTGCTCAATTGAACCCATGACCACCAGGTCACATTGGGACAACCCTACCGTTGTGAAAGCACAAATTAACACACCTAAAATCATACATGATCAAGTGAATCAAAAATTCTACCAAGATTGACACAAAGCCAAAGTGTTACACTTACGAAAAGGAAAGAGCATCCTCACTAGGACATACTTGACCTACAGATTAGAAATCACAAATCATCAAATATCCAACTACAACTCATTTTCCTGATGCACCAAAAAAGTGCTCATTACATGCTCCTCCAAACAGCACAAACTGCTTGCGACCAACCAGCAAAATAGGCATAGGAGGAGGAAAACAAGAAGTTACTCCCTCCAATTGTTTTTTCCCCCATACGAGAAAAAAACAAACACAAACATTGATTGAGTTGACACGGGACGAAAAGTGTCCGACTCTGAGGTGGTAAGCGTTTCTGAGTTTGTACCCAACTAATGAGTATGCATCTCAAAAACCTGTCCCTGTATTCCACAGTATAAAACACATCCAAACTCAATTAACAAAGGACATTGTAGAATAGTAACCCAGACTTCTCAGAATGAACAACAAATTAGGCACTTCCAGCATGGGCTAGTGCACAAAAAGAATGAGGGAAGAGAGTGTAAAAAAGGTGAGAACAAAACCAATAAATCCATCACCATTCTACATACCATGCTTCAATGTAAAAAATAAAGCACTCTTCCAGTTTTAAGCATTGTCCCTGGTCCCTATGTAAGGAAGAAAATCCACCTTTAATTAGCATAGACATCAAAAACTACCAAAACAGGAGTCAGAAACTCATAGTTTTTCCCACGAATTTTGTGGAGAGAGTGAGAGAGAGAGAGAGATGGGGCTAAGGTTTCAACCATGTGCAACAGAAGCTTAGGTCATATGTGCTGCAAGGGGCTCCAGAAATGAGGTTGGGACTACTGTTTCGAGATCCATAGAAATAGATAAGCCTCTGCACATGCTACAGATGATGGTGATATGAAGAGGTTCTGGATCATCAACAAGGTTGAAGGAGGTGCAATGGGCGTCATATATGAAGAAGAGTCTCATTTGCGACAAAGGGTGGATCAAGTCAAAGGATTGGAGAACATACGCACTAGAGCTTTCAGTGTATTCCACATCCTTCCAAACGAGGTAAGACTTTATTTGTTGAGGCATTTTGGGCAAAGTGGGAAGACATCTTGATGCCTCACCACCGGTAACTGTTAAGGTACAAGAGTACAACCTTGGATGGATAGAAAGCTGAAGATTCCACGGGTTAGGGTGCTCACCCTTTTTGGGTCGTTCTTATTTGCTTTGACGTCAATGTCTACTGTTCAGAAATTGTATGAGATTAAAAGATGGTGAGTGAGCCAGTGCGATTGGGTTGGTAGCATGATAACATCTAAGGGACGGATGTCTCAAAAACCAATCACAAAATCTTGAGAATTTTTGGTTCCTTAAAGCTGGTTGGCTTGCCACTGTTTGTGGTAATTTTACTTCTTTATTCTTATTTCACTTTTATAAAGATAGGATATTGTTTCTGCACTCTCTGCCCATTTCTATGACATAATCTCTCCTCTATTTCTAGTCAAAAAACACAAATCCCAACAACACCCTGCTTGCAATTTATCATTTCTCCACCTTTCCACTAACCTTCATGCATAGAGAAGCGTACGGACAACTCTCTAGCCCCCTACTCAAAAGGTCCCAAAGGAAGTGAGCAACCAAGAAGTAACATAAATTTTCACTTACGATAATAGACAATAAATTACTAAGGAAAAGGGAATAAGCACACAAGACAACAACCATGCATTTTAGCTTTATTGCTCATGTTCCCTAAAGAAACCAAACCAACAAACTAACCAACGGTGGTTGCATAAAGAAGGGGGGTGGCTTCTCTTTTCAAGACCAATTTTAACCTACAAGCAAACCCCCGGTCTAAAAATTTTTAAACATAATCAATTAAATGTTCCAACAAACAAAAAAGACTGCCAATCGGGAAAATATTCCAACTGCCATACAACTACAAAAGATAACTGAACTTTACTCACCACAAGCATCACAAGGAACACTTGCATCAAATGACAGATGCTTTGTGCCTCCCTTAGCAGCCTCATCAAATGAGAGTAGTAGCTCCACCTATAAATTTGATACAGAAAATTGTACAAGCATCTTAGCAAAAGCTTAGAGAATCAATCTATTTCAATGTAAACAAGCAAACAGTGGCATAACAAGTCAACCTGAATATCACTTGCAAAATTCTCTGCCCCATCTTCGAAGATCTGTGCCATGAAATATCTTTTAGCTTAATGAAAATTCATATATGCATACAATCAACACTTCTTAAAAAAGTTTATACCACCAAAGATGAGAGCAAAATACCTCAGAGAAAATTTTATGGAATGAATCAGAGAACTGAGGTCTAGAAGCATATCTAAACCCTTCTGTATCATTAGCAGAGTACTTTACATTCTCTGAACCCCTAGAGCGCTCCTTTGTCAGACGGACATAAAGAGAAAAGTCAGACAGCCCTAGAAACTTCGAGTGGAAGAACTATATTCAGGTCAAGCAAAACATGGCAATTACATCTGCCCTAACAGCACGGGGGGAGAGAGAGAGAGAGAGAGAAGAAAAAACAAATCCAGCAAAAAACAAAAAGAAACTGATAACCATAACTTGCAAATTTACAATGAGAAAAGAGTTTTTACCCCATCATATTCCGCTCTCTTTTCAGCATCTTGCAGTGTCTGTAACTCAACTTGGACAGAGGTTAGCACAATGTTGTCAATCACAAAAAAGGGAGAATTTTCCAAGCACAAAGCTATTCACAAATACAAAATGTCTCCCTGCCATATCTACCGTAAGTGCAAGTACAAACAGGTATATATACACATGAGCTAATGATCAGATCTCAAAACAGGATTAAGCTGAAGGCATCACATAAACATGCAGAAGGTAAGCTGCAACACAGAGTCAAATACAAACCTCATAAGCATCTCTTATCTCTTGAAACTTCCTCTTGGCAGAAGGATTGTTCTTATTTGCATCCGGGTGGTACTTCTTAGCAAGCTGCGGTAAGGATTGAAAATCAAAAGTTTGACAGATTTCTATATCCAAATTATTGTGGCGTGGATCAAGCATATGAAAGCCATTGTCAACATAGCATTGTACGTCTTATCCCAAGTCTAAGCAATCAACCTTTGCTGGGTATGCAAAACTATTTTCTCAGAAACACAGTAACATCGTTCACTTCTAAGTTCACACCTCCTGATACATATAGAGAAAAACAAAAACGGCAATGACTGGGTTTAAAATAAAGCTACTCTGAATATGAGGTACCAATGGAAGTACTTACAGTTGATTATTTTGAACTAAGCTTAATCAGCTGTAACTTGCTATTCTTAGCTTTAGTATATTAAAATACATCAGAGTCATATGATATATGTCGATTATTGAGGTTGACTGGGCCAGTTTTGGAGTGTCAAAAAGACAATAGGACCTTGAGTTGCTTCAGCCTCATCAACTGATCGTAAGGTTACTAGCTCCACAGCACATAAATGAGCAACCCAAATCGATCTGTGCCATTGATTACAACTACAAAGAGCGAGCAACTATTGGAACTTCACCTATAGCAATCTCGATTTATAAGATAAAGCCAAACAACAAGGGGGAGGATTGAAGGATCTTCTACGCCCTATAAAAAATTCAGAATAAGACACAGGAAGCAAGGTTCCCCAGTCAAAGATCGATTGGAGAGCATCAGAGGAGAGTTAGAAGGTCACAGCCGAATGATCTATGGAGGGCCAGGGAGTGAGGTGCCTGATGGAAAAGCAAAAGGATTGATGGAGAATCTTGGAGAGGCAGTGGTTTGTAAGTGGCCAAGCTTCTCCAAGTACTCAGAATTCGGATTATCGAAGAGCCTTACAAGCAATGTACTCAAAGGCTGAAGAGCCAGTCGCAAGGGACAGAATCGGAAAAATGCGGGAGGCCTTGTATGCACAATATGAGGTAGGTTCAAAAAGGATAGGCTCACCCTATCCTATTTCATTAGCTGACCCCTTTCCACCAAATTTAACAAACTTCCCGAGATTCAAATGTTAAACGGTAAAAACAAGTTAACAACATGAAGCAGAAGGAAATTGTACTAGTCAATTTGCACGGGAGGGAAGATGCATCTTTCCCTTTGACAGGGATTTGGCATACCAAGGCATCTCCCGAGGTGGCTGTTTTGCATGGATAGTTTCAAGAAAGTCCTTTACAGTGTAGCATGGATTGAGGAGGAAATTCCTTTGAGAATGGTGTTGCATGCGCAAGTGCCCAGGAAAGTATTTGTAGTCTGATTACTGCACTGCCTACCAGCGAATGAGCTGAGGAGCCTTCTCTGTTTTTTGGAAAAACATGGTTATGCCTTGCACAGGGAAATCTTCCTCACTTCATGGGCTAAAGGCTTCCAAAAAAGCAAAATAGGAAGGCTTGGAAAACTATCATCTATATGTTCATCATATTTTGTCTATAGAAGGAAAAGGAATACAAGATCATTTGCAAAAGTGGAAAAGCCTATTTTCTCAACATTGTTGCTTGGAATCCTTCCATTTTGTTCTTGCCAGTCATACCAGTGTACCTTTCATGAACACCTGCACGCGACGTGTATGTGATGGGTGCCCAAGCTCTTATGGTCCCTTTCTAATACAAACGCTCACAATAAAATGTTGAAAGAGTTCCTCTTAAGGAAACTTCAGTGTATCTTATGTGCATTTATTAACAGAGTTTGCATCCCTAAGTATTTAATAGACAAGTAAAGCGAAAAGAAATTTTGAGAGAGTTCCTCAAAAGTCTTATGGTCATTCAATAAAAGTTGCATCCATATATAATTGACTGATGACCGACAACGAAAGCTTTTTCTACATGGTAAAGACAAATATTTAATAACAATAAACTTCTGTTTAGATGGATATTGGTTAGCTTTTCTATCTAAAATTGCAAAATGGAAACAAAGTCAGCAAAAATGCTTAACGTAAGAAATGCAGAACATTGCAAATATAGAACCCATCATTGGACAAGATATGAACAGTAAAAATGCACTTACTGCATGAAAAGCCTTCTTAATCTCATCTCGACTTGCATCCATAGAAACACCAAGAATTTCATAATAATCACGTTTTGGGTAGTAACAACGTCCTGGAGAAAGAAATCAGATATTACAAGGTCACTTACAGTAGGGAAGTAATAACAGTTTACCAAAAAAGTCAAAAAAAAAAAAAAACACATGATGGAGTCACCATGAAAAGGTGGCTTTCAGGAATGGAGACCTGTGGAATGAATAAAACGCTTCATTTGCAGCATTCTTATGGTTGAGATTTCAGCATGCTTTTCACCAGAACCACAATTGTAGAGATCTGTCCAACGAGGCAGAGTAATGTCATAACAATTACTCAATACAAACTACCAAATAATTTTAACACAAATTTTCATCAAGTTCATAACTACTTTGCAATATACCAGACCATTATCATCTGTTGTGCACTATATACTATGATGAGGTGAATTACTCTTGATCCGTATGGCATCTTGACCATCACCCACATGAAAATATGCTATGAGGGAAAGTCAGTTTTCTAAAAATCTACTGTCGTTTGCATCCTAGGACAAGTCCAAAATCCATACCAATATATAAAAGGAGGCGGCATTTTGGCGTCCTCATACTGAAGCTGTGTATTGTTATCTTACTCTAAAATTATGCAACTCATAACTCTTACTACAATTCAAAAGATTTTAGAGCCCATATACATAAAAGGAGAGAGCGAAAATCATGCAAAGTTCTTCAAGTTGGACACAAATAGGAGCTGTATGAAAAAGAAATCGCTTCAGTTATGAAAACACTAAATCTTTCACGCGGCCCACTTTTCATCTAATTGTTATGACCCCATGGGAAACAAATGGCGAGATCACAGACACACATTTCTCCAAGAAAACTTAATGACAATGCCACCAAGAATATGCAATGCGTTGTACATTTTCACCAAATCAGACACCAAACAAACCAATAGCAGCCACCCATACTTCCATCGCCAAACCACCAGAGCGTAATGTGTTCCTATCAGCTGTATTATCCTTAGTTGGAACGGTAGCACTACTCAATAAATATGAATTGGAGGAAAAGGGCACTCTTTGTGGAGGAAAAGGTCAACAGCAAAAGCTAAATAAAGGGAACTGCATTTTGTAAGGTGTTTGAACTGACCCTCTTCTATCTTCTGCTTGAGGAAAGAATAAAAGCCCTCCATCACCCAAAGAAAGAGAGGGAGATAAAGGGTCACCTTGCTTAAACCTTTCTTCCCTTTAAAGAAACCCTCCAACTCCCATTGATTACCAATGAGAACATTGCTAAAGTGACAGGGTGCTGGATCCAGAATACGTACTTAGGGGGAAACTCCAGAGCCACCATGGCATCAAACAAAAAATCCCAACCTACGGAATCCTAATGCTGGCCATATTCCCTTCTCTTACATTCGTTTCCACAAATCCAAACAGAGAAAGTTTGTACTGACAAATATTCTTCTTGACCTTCACTTGCTTACTAGAGTCACTAAGACCCCTAATAATCCAAGACCCCACCTTAATCATCTTTTCTTAGGTTTTCTACCCACCTTTCCTTGCCCCAGAAGCCTTAAATCTACCTTTGGGTTTGCTCTTACCACCTTGCCCCACAGCTTCCAAAGCTTTCATCAACTGCATCAGGGTCTAACCTGCCTAACCCCAGGTCATCAGGCAGAGAAATAAGAATCATCCTCCTCTTGATTAGTAGCCAGGATGCCCTACTATATGGCTCAGCACCTTTGTTACTAGGAGGCATCCCCAATGGTATTACTCCTCCCCGTAACAGCAGTAGCACTTTCCATCTTACTATAAGCTTTGTTCTTTGACCTTTGTAGCAGCCTTTCTATCAATTCCGGATTCTTCATCAATTTTTCAGTTTGTTATTTGTCAATTATAACTTTCTAAATTACAAGTTACAAAAGTTACGTTCGTTTATTTGGTTTAAATAACCATCTAATAATTTTCGGTAAAATTGATTGCTAATTTCATATTGTCTATATGATCTGGATTTCAAAACTAACCTTTCAATACTATAAACCACTTCTAACTCAATAATCATGAAAAGCATTGTATGTGCCACGGCTTCTAATACCAGTCAGGAGGAGAAAGAAGAGACAGATTGACGAAAATGAGGAGGAGAATAAGAATAAACTAAAACAAAGGCTTAAATGCAGAAGAATTTCAAAAAAAAAATGCACAAACAAATTACCAAAACAAAATCAGTTTCTCAATACATACAACCGCGAGTAGTAAACGTATAAAGTCAGTAGCTAATTCTTACTGCGACGATGAAGCAATGATCGTTGAAATGTCGAGTTAATTCCGCTCAGGTATCCTCGATCAAGTGCTGATTTTATACACACCGGCGATTCAAAATGCCGGCGAAGCTGCCCAAAAAAAAAAAAGACGACAATTTTACAGTAAATTGTCGGCAAAAGGATACAAATTAATCAGCAGGAGATAGCCAATGTCTTTGTGTTACCAGCCAATTACGCAACAGGGAAGTTGAGGAAAACCCTAAGGAATTGAATCTGCACATTTCAAGTAAGTCGACGGTGATAAAGCCACCCAAGAGGCGGCTGAGTTAGGGCTCTAGACACTGGAGGCGACACAGCGGTGAAAGATCGAGGAATCAAGAGCGATCTTGAAACCATTCATCGGTCGGAGAATTTGAGGAATAATTACGGCCTACTGGCGATAAACCCCTCTTTGTTTCTCGGCTGCAGGGTTTTATGTGAACCGTTATGTGCAGCGGTGACCAAGGAATCAAGAACAATAGTCTAGAAAAAGGAGAAGGATTCAGGTGAGCTGTCTCTGCGCGTGTAAAATGATGTTATTTTATTTATTTTGTTTACAAAATTATACCGTTTTTATTTTTATGTATTTTAATAATAATTTATGTGATAATTTAAAATAATACAATTTTAAAAGCATTATTGATATTTTATCTACATTACTTATGCATTATATAAAATTGCATTATTTATATAGCCCTCCAAATTGGCAAGGGAATCGAGCCCACGTGTGATTTTTATATTTCAAGTAAAAAATAATTATAAGAATGTGTACAAATATAATTCCTTAGGGTTTTATGATTACTTTTTCCTTGAAATACTAGTCTATAATATTTTTTATATTTCAACTTTTTATATTTTGAAAGAACTTATAAAAAAATTGTCTTTGATCTTTTTTTTTCATGCTATTTCCATATTCTAATCTATTTATAGTTTTTGATGATTTAAATTGTATTATTCACAATAACACAAAAAATTTGAAATATTTTCTAACGTCAAATACGTTGTCATTAGGTAGGTCTGTTAATAATATTTTCTAGTTCCATCTTATGCAAAATTAGGAAAAAAAATTTATATTAAGAAAAAGATATAATTTATAGGCAAAAGAGGAATCAAAATTCAACGTTTGGAAGGACCCAAATTTTTTTCCCAGAAAAAAAGGGCCAATATATAACTTTCTTAAATAATTCTAAAATTTATACCTAAGTCTCAATTTTTTTTTTTTTTTTGAAATGCCCGAGCCCCTCCGGTCTCCATGTTTTTCTGCTCCTCTTTGTAGGCTTAGGATTTACAGAAACCATCAACTAGCTCAAGCTGAAGAGTGTCCTTCATGATTCACCAACTGGCTTTAAATGAGGTTATAAACACATAGAAGAACATTTGAAATGCTAAACTTTCAAGATTTTTGAATTGCACCATCAAATGGTCATCATGAATGAGACCGTCAGATTGCCTTAAAAATTTCTCCGGCATACTAAATTTATTCACCAACAATACAAACAACAAACAGAAAGTTACAGAAAACTGAAAACTGCTGGAAAAAAAAAAGGTTAAATTATGAGTAATAGCTGAGAATCCTAACTTCATTTTTTAGGCCACTTCAAGAATTTCTTCCGGTTCAAGAATTTCTTCCACTTGTGCAGCTTTTCAAATTAACTGGAAACAAGAACAGAAGCTTACACAGGTACCATACATCCACAAGATCTGTTGACCCAAAAAAGGCCTATATAACTAAAAGCACAATCAAGTGCAGATAATACAAAATCCAAACTAACAATAGTCATGTAGCAATCAAAATGTCAACTAGTTATAAAATAATTTGGCTTCGTCGAACAGCGCCACCGCTATGAGTGATGTATTCAAAAAAGTCAATCCAACGGATAGATCAAACATGATCTGAAAATCCACTGAAAAATATGCAAAAACTTTTATGGACCAAAGTTTGTATTGATCATCTCCTGATATTTCGATTACACAGTCAAATTACTGAAGCGACGACAATGCCACTGAAACATTGCGAGAGATCCGATCATGTATGGGCTCCTGCATGAATAAATCACCATGACCATATCAATCACACATTATTAGAGCACCTTCTGCCTTCCATCAAAATACCAAACAAGGATACTAAGAAATGTTGGGCTGTCTTTTACCTCCAATGCTGGTATCTCAAATTTTGACTTTGTTATCGTCTCAAACAAGAAAATGTATCTGCGATTCAGGGGAGATATCAGTGTTAACTGTTTAAGTAACTAAAAATGAAGCAAATGGAGCACGATCTCGGGATCTCAAACGAGCAAAAACAATTAAAACAAGGGGGAAAGAATTTAAGAAACGAAGATCAAATAAAGAAGATGAGCTTAAATTGCTGATATGCGCAATACAGACTCAGACTCGCAACCAGAAGAACATGGGGAAACTAGCACATACACAAGGCCAGACAAGGTTGACACAGAAAAAATGCTGGCCCAAATTCTCCGACGGATCTAACATAAGACTACCTTAGAAGAATTTTTGCACACCTGAGGAGCAGGTGCAGCCTGATGGGGGTGGTCTAAGTAAACATATGAACGAGATGCGATATAAAAGAAGAGAAAATTTAATGGAACAGCTCCCTTGCATACTACAAGTTTCTTTGAAGGACCACTTATATGGAGGGACCAAGTGAATATTCTGAAGAAACTAGAATAGAAGAAACATTAATCACTGCCATGGACTTTAACCGCATGTTACTCTCCATTTTCACTGTTTTTTAGTTCAAATTATGACCACTGTAATATGCAAAACCACATTTAAGCATTACCTCCATGCTAGTTCGGAAACAAGTTCTTTAGGAGCATCCGGCAGGACCTGTAAATTTGAATGATCATTTCATTACTTGATATCAACTTCCAAATGACAGCAAACACAATTGATAGAATGGATCTACCTTATCTGAGTATGGATTGCAATTGTCTACGAACCACAACCGCAGAAACTCCTAACAACGTTTCAATTAAATTGGTAGTCAGCAAATTGCCATACGTCCACATGGGATCAATAATCTTTATGGAATCCTAATTTTCTGTGATAAAATTAATCGCCGACCACGCTGTTTTTCTAATGGAAGAAAATCAATGCAGAAGCAAAGAGCAAAGAGAAAATCAATGCAGAAGCAAAAAACAATTGACTTTGATTGACCTTGTCAATATTTTCTGGTTCAAGACTATTCAAAAACAGTTCCTGATAAGAATTTGCAATCCAATATCGGCTTGAGTCAGGTGTATGCACCTAGCATTGACAGACAAGAAATCAGATCTCTCACTGTTAATGTCTAGAAGCATGACCGAGAGAGAGTAGAGCTGTGATGCTTTAGCGAGAATTACAACTTACCTCATCAAGTAAAACCACCATACCATCACTTCCCTTTCCAAATTCGTATTTTGTATCTACCAAGATTAGGCCATGTTCTGCTGCCACACGCTGTAAACACCAAAAATTAGGCAACCATATTTGGGGAGAGTATTTAGCCCAAACAAATAGAGCCTTAATTCTAAAAATTAACGGCAATAAAGGATTCATTTTGCCAACACCATGGGATTAAAACACAAGGTTTAGTTTGGTTTGGTTTGGCATTTCGCATGTGTAAAAATTTAGAGTAGGCAAACTGTTGAAATCCCTGAATTATGGGTGTTTCCCTGATTAGGGTATAGATCTATTCCTTTATTAGGATTTAGTGATTTTATTTGATTTAGCATATTATACTCCACAATTAGTGGAGATTGTGTTTCCATAATTGTATTATAAATAGGACCCTAGAATGTACTGTCTTTACTAAGAAATAAAAATACAGAATACTACATTCTGTTTACACAAACCTAATACATGAGAAGAATAATCAATTCCCTAAACAAGAAGAAGTGGCACAAGCGGACTCGAGAGCATGTGAGTGACGTGGTGGTAAATCTATTCCATACTTCAATTCAGAGTGGAAAATAAAAGTAAAAAATTTAACAAGAAACTATGACATCTGGCACCTGCCCATATTCAAATAAGCTTAAGGCTTTCCTACTAGCTTCATCATAATCCGCTTCAGTCATCAGCCCACGTTGAACTATCTGAAAGGCAAAGCAAGTAAAGAATACACAATTAAGCAGGTTGACAATGATATGAGACCAAACCAACATTCAAAAATCAGTTAAGATTCCAATACATATGCCGACACCCCAATTATAGGCCTCATTACACATGTTGGTGCATTAAATTTCCGTAGCCTTACATGACTAAAGAAGTAAAATATGAATTTCAATATTCGAGGTATATTCTACGAACAAAGGGTGGACATGAATTGTGTTGATTCGGCTTGATGCCATTAGAGTTGAACAATACCTCTCATTGCCGAAATCATTCCAAAACCATCAAAAAGTAGTTCATCTGCAAACCCGCAGCTCTAAAGAGCCAATAGAAAAGATATGAACAATATTACATTATGAATAGGCTATATTATTTTGTAGACAAATCGAAGGAATCAATTCCAGTCATTGGCCCCTTTCTAGCCATAATGTTTGTTGATCTATGATTTGTGATTTCTTGTTTGTGTTGTTCTGGCACCCGTTGCAACCCTGGGGTAGATGGAAATGTAGTCATAAGAACCAAGAACTATGGAGTTACAATAAAGATTGGGGCACTTTAATGTAATAAGGGGTGCAGAAAAAATGGATAGTGCACTGATCATCGCTTTATCTAGTAATCTGGTTAGTTTTGTATTTTTGTTTTCTTATTTTCTAAGATTTTGAGAGTCCAGATACAGGATTCCATATAGACATTGATAGAGAGAGAGAGAGAGAGAATCCTCAATAGAGTATAGACATTGAGATGTCCGATTGGGACGTAATTTCAGCGTATTGTTCATAGGGATAAGATCTACTTTTGCAACGGCTACACTTGTAAGTTGAGGTAATCGGGTTGTATACCGTACATTTAATTGTTAAATCTCTTTGCAAAGAGTGATTCTTGTTATTGAAAATTTGTACTACATTATGTATTGAAATTTACTATTTCTTGAGTTGGAGTCAAGTAAGGGAATCCTTATCTGAAATTACTTCATGCAGCCATAACTGTATTAATGAAATGCCTTCATTAGACTGATAAAAAAAAGAATTCATTAGCACCTCGCTTCACTCATTCTTCTTCTTCTTTCCCTAAAACTGCTACACAACAAACTTCTTATGGCAAGCATTGAGGTTCGAATCTTTATTAAAGAACATACCGAGTCGTAAACTTACAGAGACAAAAGAGAAAGTACACAAAAGAAAATTTGATAAAATAAACATTAAACCAAGAAGAGTAGAGGAAACCTCATCTGGAGTAACAGGAACATCATGATCCACAGCCTTCGTTGTTGGTGTGAGTATATTTGCAGGTAGCCTTTGGTTTTTCACCATGCCTATTACATGTTGATATACACTGTAATGTAGCAAAGCAAAAGAAGAAAAAATATAACAGAAGCGAATCTATACATCAATTACAAAGCACACCATCAGGGAGGATATTGCCACAGTAGTTTCGGACACCCTTCTTGTAGACAGTCCACAGGGATGTATCAGTACTTCCAGTCACATAACCTCTGACTACACATGAGCTCATAATTAGCATCCATGAAAAACTAGATGGCAAAATGACCAGAATAACTCTCGTCTTCAATTCAGTTACAAATATCTAGATCATCATGATTCATAGGCTTTCACACTTCAGAATAAGTATGCTACAAAAGAATCAACAATCTGCAAGATTGCTTTCACACTTCACAGGGAATGCAAAGAATAACTATGATTAGTGAACAACAGAAAGAAGACAACTTCAATATATACACATATCAACTCCTTATAGAATATACACAAAATTGGCATGTCTAGATTACTTGCATACTAGATTCAACCCAACAAAGCCCCAGTCACTTGCTTTCAGATACTTGTGTCCAGTTTCACCAGCTGGGGCCCAAGAAGTAGGAAACCTACAACTAGAAAACTCATACGATCCATAAGCACTTAAACTTCTGCAACGCTCCTCAAGTTTTTGCTGCTGGGACCAGCTTTGTGAAAAATAAGACTCTTCACATCTATGTTACATTGACTCAAACCAGGTGTGGGCGTGTGTTAAGGAATCGAACCTCCTTAAACCCATAATTTACATATACCACTATATGGATCCAGAAGTTGTACAGGTACATAGATACTTTGTGAACACTTCAATTGTAGATTCTACAATACCATGAGATAGGACATTGGTATTATTTGGGAAGGTACTTGAAGGGATTACACGACAAAGAAGGAATTTAACTTTCACCCATGTGATTGTGTCCATCGATGGAAATACAAATCAGTCAGCGAATTAGAACAGGCAACATAATTTTTTGTAATACCAAATGCAAGCTTCTGACAGAACATCCTTACAAATTAAAGGTTCCTAGTATCCAACTGGATAGGGGTATCCGAAACATATACCATATCCTTTCCTTTTTTATCCACACAGATAACATTGGGAGAAGCTTTTGAATGCTTTACAGAGAGTAACTGGAGGTTTTCTTTTCCATCTCTCAAATCAACAAAATACACAGAGTTATAGAGTTATCATACATTCTCATAGCATTTGCTTGAAAAACTTTTTCTTCGTGCAAATATCAAGAAAAATAACAAGAAAGATATTACAACAACAATATCTTACCAACAAATTCAACAGGAAAAACTGAACATTTTTTTGCAATTGTAACGTTCTTATCTGGAACTGAAACAACTGCGTTTGGAGTTATGTGCTGAGTTTTATTAAACCACCACAAGCTTGTCTCGTTCAGAACCTGCAAGTTGGATCAATTTATTCGCAATTTGTCCCAATAGGAAATACCTATTTAATGGATGAGACAGTACATTATCCAATTAACTTCCAAAACGAGCTTTTGATTCCATGAACAAAAAAACAAAAAAAATAACTAGTGGGGCAATCACCTGGCCTTTGAATGGAATTGAAGCAAGAACTCTATCAAATGCACTCTGTCGATCCGTTGTGACCAGAACTAGATAATCCCCCGCGTCATATATATCTCTGACCTTCAAAAACCAAGCTGAATTTATATCCCAGTACAAAAAAGCAACCCTCTTTGCACCCTCTTTTGGGTTTCTGAGAAAGTGCAAATGCGTTTACAAGAAGTGTAAAGATATCAAATTTCATGCTTTACGAAAACACACACTCATATACATATGAATATATCTGCGCGTGTATGATACATACACGCATACACACAGTGCTTCTCCAAACAATGAAAAAAATGGATTAATTACGCTCTTTTAGTAGATTGTGATCCTTAATTCAGGGCTTTCACTAATTTTCTCTTTTCGTCGTCAGTTTTGTCAAAAACCCAAAAAAGAGATGGACCAAAACCCACCTGCAAATTAGCGAATAGCAGTTATTGAATTGATTAGCGTACGAGCGCGTAAATTTACCTTCCCTCTGGTTTTGGATTTGAGACCAGGAACCGTAAGATTAAGATTGGTTTCGGTGAGACAGTTAGAAAGTGAGTTTGTAACAGCCTCAAGAATTTCTTCCCTTCGTTCGCTGCTCAAAGTGTTCATAGAAAGCTGTTGGTGTTGTTGGCTTGACACTACTGAGAGGGAGATTTTTGGGTATCTTTTAGATATGGGTTTACACGATGATGATGATAGTGGAGTGAGGAAAAAGGTTGAAGGGGAGGAACGGTAGGTTGATGGGATTTTAGAGTTGAGGGCTTTGGGAGGGTTTAAGGTTGGCATCAACTGCGGCATTGTTTGTGGAGAAATTGCTATGCTTAGCGTACCGCTCTTTTTCACAGCACCCCCTTCTTCAGCGAAATCGTCGTTGTTTCCACCTTCTTGAAAACAAAATCGAAGCCGACGGTGAAGGAGTTCAGAACAGATCAAAGACCCAGTACGAGAAAAGACAGTTCCAGACCCATGTGGTAGAGAAGAAGAAACACCTCGCACTCGCCGAGAAGGCGAAGGAGTTTCAGAATTTCTGTGAGATTAAGGCTACAAAGTAAGTAAAGAAAACAGAGCCGATTTTTCTTCTGAAGAGAGGCTCGAGAAAGACAGAGCGGGAGGGGAACAGAATTCTTTACAGCCCTTTGGCTAACAAGATGAGAAAAGAAAAGAAAAGAGTAGGAGAATATAATCTCTTACTAACTCATTTGGATAGACAAAATGAGTGAGATAGTAGTTTCTCTCAATTTCTTCTTTATGTTGTTTGGCTAGCATACATAAGAGAAAAGAAAGGAACGTGTCATGTTTATTTTACAAAAATACCCTTTGTAGTCACTGTACCAGAAAAGAAAAGAAGGATAAAGTTGACAAAATGAAAAATTAAATTTCTTCCGATTTCTTTTCTCACGAAATCTCACCAAAATTGGTGAAAATCAAAATGAGGGTTATAAGGGGTTCTCAATTCTCACCATTTCTCACCGTCTCTCATCATTTTTCACTTATTTATTAATCCAAACATGGGAGAGAGTATTTTTTCTCTCAATTCCCTTTCTTTTCTCTTCAAAACCCTCAATCCAAAGGGGAAGATGTTAAATTAATTTCCAATTTTGTGGGAAGATGTTAAATTAATTTGCCCCAAAACCCTATTTTTTGGTTGTGCAATACATGGAATAATTTCTCCAATTAAAGTCTTCCCACGTCTATTTTAATTCAAAATCACAACACACATGGGAAGATGTTAAATTAATTTCCAATTTTGTTCACCCTTAATTTTTTAGTATGAAAGAATAAAAGTCTTAAGGTAAATAATTATGTTTTTAGGTTAAGCATTTATCGATAATTAATTCAGTTGATTTTTTTTTGATAATTTAAAAAATTAATCTGAATAAAATAAAAAGAATTAATTATTGAAGTAGAGTCTCAAAATAGTTCCACACAACCGATAATAAATAAAATTTGTTCATCCACAAGTGAACAAAATTGAATTCTTTCACCCCTCTCTCTCTTTAGTTTTTTATGACAATGTTTTACCATACATACCCTCCTGTCAAGATGAACTAACGATTTTTAAAATTTTAACATAAAACTAAAAAATAGGATAATAAAGAATGGGAAAAAGGGGTTATTAGTTGTACAATTATAGTGACTTCTCCCTTAAACATAATTGATTTGCGTTTGTTAGATAAACTGACTCAATCCTTAAAGTCACAAGATTTGTGCCAACAAGATATTCAAATTTGTTCCTTCTAATAAAATGACTTAGAAAACTTGCACCAATAGACACCGAAACTTGCTCGTATTGATAAATTGACTTGCTCCTTGTAACTACATGATTTTCACTAACAAGACACTAAAGGTGTATTTGGTTGCTTGTTTGAGAAATTTCTTCCCAAACAAGTTTTTGGAAAAAAAATTTAAAAAAATTGTATTTTTTTCCCAAACAACTTTATCTCTCTATAAAAGAGAGAGAAAGAGACACCTCGAAAACGCCGAAAAAATTTATCTCCCAAAATTTTTCCAAAACACTTACACCAAACAATATCTCAAAGTTTTTTTCCAAAAATTATTTCAGAAACACTCAACCGAACAATACCCTTACACTTGCTCATTCTCATAAAAGAACTTATTTTTTGAAAGTAGAAGACTTGCGCCAACAAAACACTTAAACTTGCTCTTTTATAAATTGATTTGCTCCTTATAAATTGATTTGCTCCTTAAAGGTACAAGAATTGGACTACAAGGCACTGAAACTTGCCCTTGTTGATACATTGACTACCTTCTTATAGTTACTAGAGATGCACCATTAAAAAACTGACACTTGCTCGTGATAATAAATTGACTTACTCTTTAAGACTAATAGACTCGCACCAACAAGACATTAACGGTTGTTCATTCTGATGACTAGCATAATTCGTTTGGATTAACCTGTTTACCTCATTAACGCAGTTGACTTGCTCTTTCAGACATAACTGCTTGATCCCCGTACATAACTAATATGCTCTTTTGTACAAGTATGTATGTGAATCTATATGTTTATGCTTGCTACTATCCTTCCTCAAGTTTTACAAAACTTTCATTGAATTTCTAATTAACTTCATTTAAATATTGTACATGTTACCATAACAAACTTTTTTTTTATATACATGATAGACTTGGTCCTTATGCATAATCGACTTCTTTCTCAAACATGATTGACTTCCTATTCATACTTAATGTTGTGCTCCTCAAACAAAAAGAGAGGACGTGAAACGACGTGGTTTTATGTAATAGTGCAAATAGGCACGTATCCTAGATGCTTAACATGTTTGTGGAATAATTTTAGTTCTTAGCATGCTTTTGGGATTTCAAAACTTGATACCGTATTTTTAGAGTTATTCTTTGTAACGCCCCAGCTTCTCTGCACGTTATTAAACCCCTTTTAAACTGTTTTCGTTAATTTAAATAAATATTTAAAAGAAAGTAACTTTATTTATTAAAATAATAAACTATTGCAAAAGTACATTCATGATTACCAAACAACCCCAACCAGGTTTATATGTGTAGCGAAAGATAAATAGTACATAACTCACTACAAGAAAATGCACCTTTACTGACCACTTTCGGTGACTACATTAAATTGTGGTCACAGAAAGTTATATTATCAGTGACCAAATTTATTTGAAACGTGATTATTGGCGACTAATCAGTAGTCACCAAAAACACACCTTTGGCAACCAAAAAGCATTCCGTGACTACTGCACTTCGTCACGAAAGATCTTCAATAGTGACCAACACAGTCACCAAAAACATATTTCGGTGACCAATCACATATTGGTCACCAATACCCTTCTACGACCAGGGTTCCATGACTAAGTTTGAAGTGGTCACCGTAGACCTTTGGTGACCAAATACAGTGTTTTGGTGACCAAATTTTTAGTCACCAAAAGTGTAATTTCTTGTAGTGACTCTTCTAGGGAGTAGGGTGATTGAGTCTCATTATATCCTTCTTTTACATAGCCCGACTTTTCTTACTTGGACTCATCTCTAGTTTCTCTTCTTCATTTGACATAAAATGTCAATGGCAGAAAATTACTCCATAAATTGTGACACTTAGTAGAAAAATATTATCCTACGAAACCCCACATGTATATACAACAACAAATTATGAACAGATAATGAAAGTAAATATATTTGTTCATTATTGATCTTCTTTTATTGTTTCTAGAATTCTCTACCTCGAGAAGCCAAAATTTACCCATTGACGCTAGCGTAAGGCCCTGGGTTGGGATTGATTAGTTCTTACATACTACAAGTTCGTAGTTTGAGGTGATATACCCGACTAGATTACCGACGACCTTGTAAGGAAGGAACCTTTTATCGTCCACTCAAGTTAATTCCTAACTCGCCTTACCTAGATCTTAACCTAAATCTTACAACGAAGATGGCATAACATGTCAGGTACCAATGAACCTCAACTGTTTCCCCCTTCCAGCTCAAGGACACCCAATACACTAAGCATCACTCCTCTGGGGTATGGAACTGCCTTCCTAGGCGGTACTGAAGTCACCCCCAATCATCTCTAGCTCTTCCTAGTTGGGATCCTTTCAATAAAAAAAAATAAATGAATCGACCCCCAACAATCAAATCTCCACAATGGGACTACCCAAACCGGTTAACATTCCTTTATTTAACTTAGGTGTCTTATAATGATCACTTGACACCCCTGCTACCTTATTCGAGTGTCATTCACACTGGTGTACCCAATGTATAACTTTAGATTTTTCCAAATCAACGTAATGACACATACGATAAAAAACTAACAACATAATGATTATAAAACGATCAACCAACAGCATAACAACTACTTACGGGATCTCCAACAACATAATGATAACAAAACTACAAAAATAATGTAATTACATAACAATTATCTCGAGTTGTTAACTTGCTCTCAAGAAATTTTCACGGAAAATCGTGAACATAATAACAAAACTACGTGTATGCATGTGCAGGGTGTACTTGTGGTTCGAGATGATGTTTTTATCCATTTGGGCATGAAACTCAATATGCCAAAGGACAGTCTCACCGGTCAACTGGCACCCTTGATCGGTCAACCAAGCCTGACCGGTTAACCTCAAGTTTTGTCTGGTTAACCTATGGTTTGGATCCATTAACTCATTGTCCAGATCGGTCAAACTCCCTAACTGGTCACCTTCTACATACCCTGACCAGTTAGTGTAGCAACCTACTTGTTCGACAAACAACAACGGAGGTTCTATTTATTACAATTGAGATACAAAATTAACAATTCAACATGCATTAGGGGTTTTGGTAATAAATTATACTTCGAATGCGAGTTTTGGTGCATCTCTGATTCGTCGGCGTTTCAACTCTCGTCTCTTCCTTCTCCATTGCCGTAGTGCTCTCTCTCTCTCTCTCTCTCTCTCTCTCTCTCTCGTCTGCTTTTTTCTTTGATTTTCAGTGCAAAGGATAATGAAATGGGTCTAGTATTTATAGGGAGTAGGGATGGTGTGAACACTATTAATGGGAAATGATTCAAGGGGTGGGGTATTTGGTTTAGGAGGAAGAATGAACCATGGCAGATTCATGGTTTTAGGGTAGCTATGGAGGACGTATGGTATTGAGCAGTCACTGGCCTCTGCCACTTGTTTTTGTTCAAACAGTTTGGTTAGGTTGACTCCAAACCTCCAACAGTCATTTATTGTTTTTGTGTTTCTATCTCATTGGCTTCCATCACTTGTCTCTTACTGATTTTTTTTTTTTTGAAACCGTAAAAAGAATTTATTGATCTTTGAAGGTGATACAGAGATTAAAAGGAGAACAAGCATGACAACATCAACATTGGCCATAAACACAAATACTAACTAACTTTGCATCAAAGAGGCCAACGATCATATGATACTTGAATCCTTAAAAAGAAAACATCCAACAAGTTAACTAGATGCCAACCGAAAAGAAAACTCAAAACTTAGGACATACCCCAAGCATAACCACAAAACAAGGCACAATAAGACAATCCCACAACCAAAACCAAAACCAAAGGTTGGTAAAAGAGAATAAGTGGCCCAAATCAAAACCATCAACAAACTAAGAAAGAGATTCCAAGAAGATATCAGCAATAGACAGAACAACAAGACAACTAGCAACCCAAACTTGACCTCACAACTTTCTTTAGCTTTATATCAAAACCAACAGAGTCATCAGAACAAATATGAGCACTAACCCTCAAATAGAAGCAGCGTACCAAGCAAAATAACAACAGTCATCAACTCAAATCCAAGACAAAGGCAACATCTCCGAGTGATAGAGTGGATGAGTTGTAAACACAAACATTATGTGGTCGAAACTCGACAACTTAATACTTAAGATTACTAGAGGTTTGTCCGGTCGTTTTCACCTAGGGTCCTGAAGACTAGCTTGTAATTTGGATGGTAACTCCCCCAAACTTTATCACAACTTAGTCTCAAACCGACCGAATACCTCCGCTTGAAAAAAATTCAAGACAAAGGCAACATGAGTCAATTAAATGGTAAACCTCAGCAGTAATCATTAGCAAAGTGCATAACCTTAATGGCATAACACACCGACAAATAGCATAGCAACATCAGCATAACCCCAAACGATTAGCGTTGCAATAACCCTGAATTTTTAATAAGTTAAAAACTAATTAATTAATTAATATTGATAAATTTATTTCATGTTTTTAATTATTTAAATTTTGAATTTCAGAATTTTGAAAATAATAAGAGTGCTAAAAAGGGAATTGGTAGAGTAGAATCATTCTCTGTTTCTTGTATTCATCAATTGATCATTTGGTTACATATATAGGGAAGCACTACAATGTAAAGATAGAAACTAGGTCCTTAAAATAAGGAAACAAATTAAATCCTAATCCTTAAAATAAGGAAACAAATTAAATCCTAATCACAATCCCAATATTTCCTAATTGAAGATAATGTCAATCTCCTTAACGGGATATTTCCAATTGCTATGAATGTGCCGTAATATCCTCTTGCTGTGATTGTGCCGAGATATCCTCTAATACTCCCCCTCAAGATGGAGCATGGAGGGACGTAATGCCCATCTTGGTAGTGAGACGGTGAAAGTGGTCAACGCCCAAGGCCTTAGTGAAGACATCGGCAAGTTGGTCAGGAGAAGGGATGTAAGTAAGGTGAAGGAAACCTTGTTGAACTCGGTCACGGACGAGATGACAATCAATTTCAATGTGTTTGGACCTTTCATGGAAAACTGGGTTGCGGGCAATATGCATAACGGCTTGATTGTCACAGTGAAGAGGGATGGGGGATGAAAGGGGAACCATTAAATCAAGAAGTAATTGACGGAGCCATAATAGTTCGCAAGTTGTGGAAGCCATGGCGCGATATTCGGCTTCAGCAGAGGAGCGGGAGACAACACTTTGCTTCTTGGTGCGCCAAGAAATGGGGCTGCCACCAAGTTGAACAAAGTAGCCGGTAGTCGAGCGACGACTCATTGGACAGCTGGCCCAGTCCGAGTCAGTATAAGCTGTGAGATTGAGGGCAGTGTTGGCAGAGAAAAATAATCCATGGGAGACAGTACCTTTCAAGTAACGGAGGATGCGAGTAGCAACATTCAAATGAGGCAGGCGTGGGGTTTGCATGAACTGACTAAGGAGATTGACAGCAAATGTAATGTCGGGCCGGGAAATTGTGAGATATATCAAGCGCCCAATAAGACGACGATATAAACTCGGATCCGAGATGAGCTCACCAGAATCTGCAGTGAGTTTAAGATGTTGTTCCATTGGAGTGGAGGCAGGGCGGCAGCCAGTTTGGCCAGCATCAGTGAGGATGTCCAGAATATATTTGCGCTGATTGATGAAAATTCCTTTGGCAGAGCGAGCCACTTCGATTCCCAGAAAATATTTGAGTTTCCAAGGTCCTTAAGCTGGAATTTTCGAGACAAGAACTGTTGTAGTTGTTGGATGGAAGCTAAATCATTTCCTATAACAAGTAAATCATCAACATATACGAGAACAACAAGAATGGTGGAGCCAGCCTGGCGGGTGAAGAGAGAGTGATCAGCTTTGGATTGTACAAAAGCAGCGGAGAGAAGCACGGTGGAGAGTTTAGAATACCAACTGCGGGATGCTTGTTTGAGGCCATAGAGAGATTTTTGCAATTTGCAAACACGGGTCTCCCCCTTGCTGCCATATCCAGGGGGAAGGGACATGTAAACTTCTTCGTGGAGGTCGCCATGTAAAAAAGCATTGTTAACATCCAATTGGTAAAGATGCCAATTCCGAGAGGCGGCAATAGCAAGAACACACCGAACAGAAACTAACTTTGCAACAGGTGCAAAAGTTTCATGAAAATCTAAACCTTCGACTTGAGTGTAACCTTTAGCAACCAAGCGCGCTTTATATCGCTCGATAGAGCCATCTGCTTTTAGTTTGGTTTTAAAAATCCATTTACAGCCAATTGGTTTTTTACCAGCGAGAAGAGAAGTTAGAGTCCAAGTGTGATTTGTATCAAGGGCATGGAGTTCTTGAGAAATAGCGTCACGCCAGTGTTGGTGTTTGATGGCGTGACTATAAGAAGATGGATCATGAGAAGTAGATAATTGAGATAGAAAAGCAAAATGAGAGGAAGAGAAAAGAGAATAAGAAACATACTCACTGAGGGGGTGGACCGTACCAGAAGACGGTGATGGAGCAGGGGTGGAAGCAGCCGTGGCGGTAGGGTCGGGTATAGTGGGGCATATGTAGTCCTGAAGGTGTCGGGGTGGTTGGCGAGTTCGGGACGGTCGAGAAGGTGGAGGTGGTTCTGGGGCCGAGAGTGGAGAAGGTTCTGTAGCCGAGGTAGGGTTGGGTGTAGATGAGGAAGTGGAAGTAATTGTGGGATTTGGAGGTGGAATGGTAGGAGAGGTTGAAGTTGGGGAATGTTCAGATGGTGTGGAGGTCTGGTCGATAGGGCATAGAGGTTCGGCTGGGTAGAGTTCAGTGTGGCTAGGCAATGGGTTGGGGGGTGGCCGAATGTGGTGAGGACTTTGATCATGGAAGGGAAAAATATCCTCAAAAAAAGTGACATCCCGAGATATGAAAAAAGTATTTGTGTCAAGATTAAAAAGACGATATCCGCTGTGGCGAGGAGGATATCCCAAAAACACACAGGGAACACCGCGAGGTTGAAATTTATCTCGACCAATACGGGATGTTTGTGCATAGCATAAGCATCCAAATACACGCAAATAGTTGTAATTGGGGAGGCGATGAAAAAGCCGTTCATAAGGCGAAATATTTTTTAATGTTTGAGAAGGGGTTCGGTTAATAAGATAAACTGCTGTGAGAATGCACTCACCCCAAAATTTGAGAGGGAGGTGGGCATGAAAACGTAAACAGCGAGCCACATTTAAAATATGACGATGTTTACGTTCAGCTACACCATTTTGTTGTGGTGTATCAGTACAAGTGAGTTCTTGTAAAATGCCATGGTCATGAAAGAGTTTTAAAATTTCATTAGACAAGAATTCAGTACCATTGTCTGAATGGAAGTTTTTAACCTTGGTATTAAATTGGGTTGTGACCATGTTAAGGAAAAATTGGATTTTGGAAAAAGCATCTGACTTATATTTCAACAAATAGACCCACGTAGTGCGTGTGGAATCATCCACTATGGTAAGAAAATATCGAGCCCCACAGGTAGAAGGCGTACGATAGCCACCCCAAATATCAACAAATATGCGAGAAAATGGAATATTACTTTTATTGAGAACAGAAGCAAAAGGGAGTCTAGTGTGTTTGCCACGCAAACATGCATCACACGGACAAGTATTATTGGTGGTGGGCCGAACAAGAGATTTGGGTAAATTGGCGGAGGAGGGGTGGCCTAGTCGGAGGTGCCATATATTGGGTTGAGCAACAGGTGTGGCGAGGGCAGTGGAAGATGATGTGCGAAGGTAATATAAGCTATTGCGTGCTTCACCCGCTCCAATCACTGTCTTCGACTTCAGGTCCTGAAAGATGCAAAAATTAGAAAAAAAGAATATAACACACCGGAGATCACGGCATAATTTCTGTACAGACAATAAATTAAAACGGAAAGTGGGAACATGGGAGACGCCAAAAAGAGTGATGGATGGAGTAACTTTTATATGGCCGGTATGAGAGACAGGATGGGTGGAACCCGAAGCAGACCGAACTGGTAAAATTTTATCCGTGACTGTATATGAATTAAAAAAAGATAAATGAGGCGTCATGTGAGAAGTAGCCCCACTATCAATAATCCAATCATGTGAGATAAAGCCTGTATTACCAGAAAAGAGAGCAGATGGATTATCGAAAAAATCACGCGTTTGGGATGCTTCAGGTAAACTCAAGAGAGGAGTTGAATTCATGACTGGTGCGTCTCCGGCATAGTTGGACTGGTTGGAGCGACGATTGAAGAACCAATCTGGGTACCCAATGATCTTAAAACACCCCGACTTATAATGGCCCGAAACTTTGCAATGCTCACAGAAAGCATTTGGATCTTTGAGTGTGCCGGACTGATGGTTGCGGGTGTTTTGTGGCTGTCGTGACTGATGGTTGCGAGTTGCACTCTGTGGTTGTCGGGGCTATGAACCGGCATAAGGACGAGACATATGTGGATAGCGTTGCTGCCCATTGGAAGGTTGTGGATATTGATATTTTTGGCTAAACATGGCTGAGTCTTCTTGAATGGTTTGGACAGTGGTAGGAGTGACTTTGGTTTTCTCTTCAGAGATCAAGAGGCCATATACTTTTCCAATATCGGGAAGTGGATCTGTGGCAAGGATTTGAGAGCGAAGGACAAAGTAGGGTTCATTGAGGCCCATCAAGAGTTGATAGACCCGTTCATTAGACATCCGCCTTTGCAATACGGAAGCGGTATTGCATGTACAATGGGTGCAGGTGCAAATCGGAAGGGGGGTGATCCCATCAAGTTGGTCCCAAAGGGTTTTGAATGAGTTATAATAATGGGTAATATCAAGGCTGCCTTGTGTAAGATTGGAGCTCTCCCTTTGAATTTTGAAGATGGTAGCATTATTACCTTGAGTGAATCTGGACTCGAGGTCACGCCATAATTCATACGGCGTGCGACAACTGGCTAAGCTTGGAGTGATGGTGTTGCTGATGCTGTTCAACAACCATGAGAGGACCATCGTGGAAACTCGTTTCCATAGAGGTATAATATCTGGATCGGTGGGACAAGGTAAAGTGTTGTCAATGAAGCATTGTTTATTTTTTGCACATAGAGCCATATCGATGGAACGGCTCCAAGACCCATAGTTGGTATGGGTTAGGACGACATCAACAAGAGGAGTGCGAGGGTGGTCAGCGGAATGGAGAAAGTAAGGAGAGGAAAGGTCAGAGATGAGTTTCTGAACCTTTTCTTGAGCCTCTACCATGTCGGTAAAGAGGAGTTTGAGATAAAAACTATCTAAGTTTTCCAGGTTTGTGGTTGGTTTAATTTTGTGGAGAAGATGAAGAAAAAGGATGAGAACACGGCTTTGATACCATGTTAAAAAGGGAATTGGTAGAGTAGAATCATTCTCTGTTTCTTGTATTCATCAATTGATCATTTGGTTATATATATAGGGAAGCACTACAATGTAAAGATAGAAACTAGGTCCTTAAAATAAGGAAACAAATTAAATCCTAATCCTTAAAATAAGGAAACAAATTAAATCCTAATCACAATCCCAATATTTCCTAACTGAAGATAATGTCAATCTCCTTAACGGGATATTTCCAATTGCTATGAATGTGCCGTAATATCCTCTTGCTGTGATTGTGCCGAGATATCCTCTAATAAAGAGGCTGCTTGAGTGACCTCTGAACCGCTCAAGCAAGCTGTCATTTTATAGCAATTTCGTGAAAGAATCTTGAGGGGTTTCTTTGCATTCATGTTTTTTAATTTGGGGTTTTCTTGGATGATTAATTCTTGCCTTGGATGCCATTTGGTTTATGGCAAATATTCAGACTTGATTTGGGATTTTGATGACGAATTATTAGCAACAAAATAAGAAATCAATTTAGAATTTTTATTGGGTTAATGGAAATTAATTTGGGCTTAATGAAAAATTTCCATCTCCATAGTATATAAATCAAGTTTAGGACTGTGTTTAGAGTAGGGGTGAAAGAAAAATCGAAAAAACCGACTGTTCGGTTCGGTCTTCGGTCGGTCCACAGTAGAGTTCGGTCGGTTTCAGTCCATGACAGGTTTTTCGAAATATATTCGGTTCGGTCTCGGTTTTCTAGAATTTTGACCGAACCGAACCGAACCGAACCAATAATGGACCGAATGGTATTGGACCGAACCGACTTAGACCGAACTAATTTGGACCGAACCGAAATTTTAGTGATGTGTTTGGCTTTTGTATTTTTTATTATGTGTTTTTTACTATTTTGGTGGAAAAATAGATTATTTTTTTCTTAAAATATGCCCATGTGATATTTGATGGAAAAAAATTTGAATGGAGGCCCATTTGGTAATACATTTTCTATATTAGTGGCGGATTTGGACCGAACGAGCTCAAAATTAATTTTTTACATTGCCCATTCGGGGCGAACCGAAATCCCCGAAATAATTTGACTCCACCCCGAACCGAACCGAACCGAAAATAAATCGGTCGAGGTCAGTTTGGAAAAAATTTGGACCGAACCGAATCGGTCTATGAAAATATTGGACCGAACCGACCGACCCCGAGCCGATTTCACCCCTAGTTTAGAGGTTGTTATGTTGCATACACGAATCAGAGGAATAGTTATAAGGTCAAGTTTTAGATAGAGAAAGAGTATTCATAGTGTTTTTGGTGTTCTTGAGCAAGAAGAAGCCACTCAGATTTCATTTAATTTATCGTCGTTCTTCGTGTTTATCTTCAATTCGAGGTAGGAAATTTTATCTTCCAACCCTTAGGATATTATTTACGTTATTTATTGCATGATTAGAGCACTGTTCTGCATGAATTTGGGTTGTCTCTGAACCCAGAAACCCTAATATGGAATTTTCAAATTATGGAAAAAATAAAGGGTCAGTCGAGCGAGCTTCTCTGATATTGACAGAAGTTGAACTGTGAACCAGAAACTAGAAACCAGTACCTAAATTTTAGTAGACTACTCGAGCAAGCTCTAGATCGCTTGAGCGACCTATGTAATTTTGTGAAATTTTTCAGCATGTTGTCCGAACATTCCAATAGTGATTTCAGAGTATTTAGCCATCTGTTTTGGCATGTTACACTCTGCACGCGTATATGCTTGTGATTTGACATGTTCACAGGTCCCCGAGGAATTTTGTACGAAACGAAGAACTAATCGTGACTATGTGACATGTGTTAAGATATTAAGAAATATTATTTTTATGTGAACGTGATTATCATGCATGTTAAGAAATGTTGTTATGTGTGAACATGATATTAATGAAAATGTAGAATCTAAGAATATTGTGAAAATTGAGAACAAACAATGAAAGTTTAAATGAATTGTAATCGTCATGCTGGTTGATTGCCGGGTTAGATTCTCGAAACTGTTTCTGAATTAGATTCCCAAGGTGGTTAGTGGTTAAATTTTCCTTTTCACTCTTATGTCGGGTTAGATTCCTAAGGTGATTGGTGGTTCGATTTTTCTTTACTTTTATTCCGGGTTAGATTAACGAGGTGATTGGTGGTTCGATTTCCCTTCACTTTGTTTCGATTTAGATTCCCGATGTGATTAATGGTTCAATACCTCTTCACTCCCTTATTTCGGGTTTGATTCTCGAGGTAGGTTAGATTTTTACTGGCCGTCATGCCGTGTTGGTTATAGGTTTGATTCTCAGGGCGTCTTCCCGATTAAAAACAAAAGAAAGAAGAAGATACAATGAAAAATGAACATAAAACACTTACGCGATATTAGTGTATCAGCATTTAATACTTGACTAAATTATCTTTACAATTTTGAGATATATCAGCATGTGTTGTATTTTATTCCGTTAAGCATGTTGTCAACTTCTTCAAGCATGTTATATCTGTGTTTATCTTGTTACATTTTATTACCTTTGGGTTTGGTATTTCGGGTAACCATTTCTACTAAGTGTCAAAACTCATCGGTGTAATTTCTCTACCCCTGGCATTTCATGCCACATGTAGGTATACAAATCGAGAAGCCGGTAGAGCAAATTGAGCCGGAGGCTACCGACGGGGACACCCTACCTGGTTGCCACACCTGTAGATAGTCCTGTCCTTTAATTAAAGTTTAATTCAATTGTTAACCCAAAAGGGTATTATAGTCTTTTCAGTTTCAAACTCAGTTTATTTTAGTTGGTAAAAATTGTTTCATTGACCTTTCAATTTTGAATCTATTTTACTTATTTATCAATAATTAATAAAACGGTCGTCTTCTTTTGAATTGTCGTTTTCAATAATAAAATAGAATTTAAAAGAGGTTTGTTAATGTGCCGAAAATCGGGACATTACAAGCGTGGCAGTAAAGACTTAAGACTTAGAGGTATGTTCTCTGTTAGATCTCAGGGTTGAAATCTTTAAGTGCTATAAACTTTTATGTGACAAGTCCATACAGGGTAAAATCCTGACTTTAAACTCCCGCTAGTGAACGGTAGTATTGACCCTCTAAAGATTAGTCGATGTGCACGTAAACTTATTGGAATACTCTGAGATATAAAAAAAAATAGTAACATCAAGACTACCATACTCAGCAGAACCAAATCAAAGCAGCATACTTTAACTTAAGAGGTAACCCCAGCCAGTAATAAAGTTAACAATAAAGGCATTATAGGACATCAGCAAAATACATTTTTTCTTTTTGATTATTGATTTTTATGGTCTTTATATAAAGCAAGTACATTATAACTAGAGTTGATATTTTACGATCTATTATGTATAGTACATGTATATTTGATATTATTTATCATTAATATATTATTGTGTGTGTATATATATAGGGGGCCGGCTCTATGGACTAACACTTTTTTTAAACCTATATTAGACTAACATATAAACTCTTCATTCCTAATTAAATTTTAACGATCCGGACCGTTCAATGTGTTTAAAACATATTTTTAAGGATATCCGTAAAAAATCAGCTCAAAATATTACCAGAAAGGGCTTGATCCAAACAATGGTTCAAAATACTGACATGAACTATTTTATAAACCACTACTCGGATCAAGCTATTTCCGATAATATTTTGAGTTGATTTCTCGCGGGTACCCTTAAAAATATGTTTTAAATACATTAAACGATTCGGATTATTAAAATTTAATCAGGAATGAAGAGTTTAGATTTAGTCAGATATTAGTCTAATATTGGTTTAAAAAAGTGTTAGTCTATTGAGCCTTCCCTGTATATGTGTTTGGTATTTTTGTAATATATATTTATGAATATAATAGTAATCATTGTATGATATATATTATGAAAATAATATTTTATATCATTATTATTATATATAGGTGTATATATTAATGTATAAATTTGATATTATTTATAATATACATATGAATATAATATTTTATGTACTATAACCATAGATTTATCAAGTACGATATAAAAAAGACAACACCCAACATGGCAAAATCCTGAATTTAAATCCTTGCTAGTGGACGGTTGGATTGATCCTCCTAAATATTAGTCGATGTGTGCGTGTACTTAAACTGATCGGAATACTTTGAGATATAAAAAAATAGCAACATCAAGACCACCATACTCAGCAGAACCAAATAAAAGCATCATACTTTAACTTAAAAGGCAACCCCGACCAGTAATAAAGTTGACAATAATGTGCATTATAGAACATCAACAGAATACTTTTTTTCTTTTTGATTATTGATTTTTACGGTCTTTCTATAAAGCAAGTACATTATAACTAGAGTTGATATGTTATAATCTATTATGCATAGTACATGTATATTTGATATTATTTATTATGAATATATTATTGTGTGTATATATACATATATATATATTTATTTATATATGTATTTGATATTTTTGTAATATATATTATGAATATTCATAATATTCATGTAGGAACTCTTTGGAGGAAAAGGATTCATGTAGCCGACCCCAATTGATTTGGGACATAAGGCTCAGTTTGGTTTGGTTTGGTTTATATATTATGAATATAATAGTAATCACTGTATGATATATATTATGAAATTTTATATACTATAGCCATAAATTTATCAAATAAGATATGAAAAAGACAACACCCAACTGTCACTACCTTGACTCTAAAAGTAGTTTACAAATTAATATTTATATGTGATTTATTATTTTGTCAAGGCATTATGATTAGAAAAGAAAAACAAAAGGACATGACGGAGAAGGAAAGGAAAATTTATAATGAATTGTAAGTAGACTTTGTTGGTGATTTGTCTAGTAAACAAAGATTGATTGGATTTGTATTATATACTTGAGTACATTGGAAATATTATGATATTTGATGTAGATTAGTGATTGTGACAGGTATATTTTGGCCTAAATTATTTTGTTTTTATTTAAAAAATATTATTTTTATTATTTTTTATAAATTTTTTATCGGTTTGTTTTGATGAAAAAAATTGATGAAGTATAAAATTATATTTAAAAATTAAAAAACGTTCACTAAAGATAAAAAAATAAATAAAAATAGATCATGTTTTAATTTTTTAATAATTTTTGTAATTATTAAATATAATTTTATACCTTTTATAAAATTACTTGTCGAGATTAACTAAATAAAAAGTTGAATGCAAAACAAAAAATTTAAATAAAAAATAAAAAGATAATAACTTTATATAATTTATTGCAAGTATAAATAGTTAGATAGGGCAGGCCCCTTCAAGAAGTTGAGTAGATACATAAAGGCTGACATTTTGTTGTTGAATTAGAAGTCGTTTGTGGTCGGGAAAAAGTACGATTAGCGGGAGCAACTCGTTACCGGGATCAAGTTCTAGGGTTTTCTTTATATGTAAGCTACGCGATTGAACTACCAAAATCTTGAAATCGGACAGGTACCCTCTCTCTCTCTCTCTCTCTCTCTCTCTCTCTGCGTGCTGTTTTTAATGGGTAATTTTGATGCTTAAACACGATATGTCTGGGGTCTAGGAAATGAATACTTCTTGTAGAAGTATTGGGATGTCCGATCCACACTCCAGGAGTGAATCGATTGAGCGCAGATGCGGGAGTACCAGACATTCAGAAGGGCTTTTTTTTGTTGTTGTTGGGGGGGGGGGGGGGGGGGGGGGGGGGCGTGCTTGAAGCAGTGGCTTTCTAGGCTTCTTCCCAGGCCCGGCCCTGGGTTTAGATGTATTTGAGTTAGTTTTGGAGTGTGATTTGATTATGAGGAAGAAGAGGGAGTGAAATTTTTTGTCCCCAAATGAAGAGGAAATTTTGGTATCAATCTCGCGATCTTCGTTAGCATTGCTGCTACGGCTTTATATATTCTGTTTATAGTGGGTTTGAATGAATTTCCTTACCGAGCATTTTGCTGGTTGATTTCAGGTTGTAGAAAAAAGGCGGAAAGTTGGAAGGGTGAATTGAAGTTTTGGTTTATATCTGTTTGGATTATTTTCTGGAGTGTGATCTTAGTATTATGAGGAAGAAGAGGAAAGGGAGTGAAGTTTTGTACAATAATAAAGAGGAGGAAGTTTTAGAATCAACCTCGCGGTCTTCGTTCTCAAAATTAAAGACCCATTATTCACTGGAAGATTATGCAAGGTTGAAGAAGAGGTGTAAGGAAGATGATGTGGGTAATGAGCATGTTGGTTCATGTAAAAGTAGGCTTGTTGGCATTGCTGCTACGGCTCCACCATGTGGAACCTCATCGTTGGTCTTACCGAGTAGGGGATTGAAGAGAAAGATAGGGTGCATCGACATGGCAACTCAAATGGGTAGGAAGAATAAGATTGAGGATGATTATGTCGTGGGAGCCACAATTGGAAGAGGTAAATTTGGATCGGTTTGGTTGTGTTGGAGTAGGGTTACTGGTGTGGAGTTTGCGTGTAAGACTCTTTGTAAGGGGGAGGAGACAGTTCATCGGGAGGTGGAGATTATGCAGCATTTATCGGGACATCCGGGTGTTGTAACATTGGAAGCAGTTTACGAGGATACGGAATGTTTTCACCTTGTGATGGAGTTGTGTTCCGGCGGACGGTTGATTGATCAGATGTCCAAGGAGGTTCGTTATTCTGAGCACCGGGCTGCTAATCTATTAAAGGAATTAATGCTGGTGATTAAGTATTGTCACGAGATGGGAGTTGTACACAGGGATGTAAAGCCCGAGAACATTCTTCTCACAGCTTCAGGGAAGATGAAGCTTGCAGATTTCGGTTTAGCCATGAGGGTATCAAATGGTAAAATATCCGACACATCCCTTTGATAGTTCTGTGTTATTTTTTTTATCCTTCTTGCAGCGGTTTTGAGACCAGTGTTTGAAGTGAACGTGGAACTTTTTCTGTAGATACTTTACTCAGTACACGTTTCCAGTTAATTTTATAGTGGACAGTATGTTTACAAGTTTCAGTTTATACTAGGGCCTTTTTTCAGAATATTCATTTAAAGGAACCTGAACATCTTTTTGACTGGTGTTATTTACGTAGGCACGTAGCTGATCTTTTGCATGCTGCGTGATGCTCAAATAGATTGATCCCGTCTAGGCAATGAGCCTTCAATCTTATGTGCCAATTGGCATAGCTTTTTGTGTAAATTTGTTACATTTTTTTTCAGACTGAGAATACTTTAGCCTTCTTAACATAGTTTTTGTGTCCATTCCTTTGGATAAGAATTTACCTAGTATCTTCGAGATGGCAGCTGAGTGACTTTCTATTTTGCTTACCTTAACACTCACACAAAACATTAGTGTTTAGTCGTCCCAAACCTATTAAATCTCTACGTGCCCCGTCCGTCGTCGTCCCCCCCCCCCCCCCCCCCCCCCCCCCTCTCTCCCTCTTCTCCCACAGGCGCGCGCGTCCTTCTTTTCATTGCACCCTACCACTTCTTACATTTTTTACCATCATGAAGTGCCTAGAATTTCAAAGCATCTTTTAAGTGTGTTTTTGTTCAGTATACCCTTAATAAATGTTTTGCCTTACTTTGGGATGTGGTGCTCTGTTCATTATTGTTTTGAGCATATTTCTGCCATGGGACAAGTCTTGTCCCTAGTTTTTCGATGTTTTTTGGTACTGTATCTTAGATACGCTTGTTACTATGTTTTGAACGGAGTACTGATACCTTGAGGTTGAGAAACAAAAATCTCTTTCCGCTTTGAAATTTTTTTTTAGTTTAGTTTACATTTCCTTTTTCATTATAGTCTTATGTAACGTGCCTTAGCAACTTGCCTTTAGTTATTTCTACTTCTTGCTTATGAAACATAGGAATTGCTGTATTGCAGGTCAGAGGTTGACAGGTTTGGCTGGTAGCCCTGCTTATGTTGCCCCAGAAGTTCTCTCAGGCAATTATTCTGAGAAAGTCGATATATGGAGTGCTGGTATCCTCTTACATGCTCTCTTGGCTGGCGTTCTCCCATTTCAAGGAGACACATTAGATGCAGTTTTCGAGGCAATCAAGAATGTGAAGCTTGATTTCCACACTGGGATTTGGGAATCTGTATCTAAGCCTGCCCGTGATCTGATTGAGCGCATTCTTACGAGGGATGTTGCAGCAAGGATTACTGCAGATGAAGTTCTGAGTAAGCATCCTATCCTAGTCGTACTCCAAAAAGGGTTTTGAATTCTTACAAGCTGCTTTTGTCGCATGTTACATGAATTGTGTATGAGATGAAATGGCTGACCTACCCTTTTGACAAGCAATTTTGGCTGCGGGCAGGGGTGTAACCGGTCCGGTTTGGTCCGGTTTCCCCTATAAATTCGGACCAAACCGGTTGACCGGTTTGAGAAAAACGTAAACCGAAAACCGGACCGATGGTGTTCGGTTTGGTCCGGTTTGGCTCGGCCGGTTTTGGCTCCGGTTTGGTCCGGTTTCCGGTTTGGGTGGTCTTGGGCCAAAATCATCAAAAAATATAAAAAAATAACTCTGAAATCAGAAAAATAACTTAATATATGAACCACAAATCAAATGCGAAATCAATAAACAAATAACTCAAAACCATAACTTAGTATATGAAGACGAGAACTCAGAAATCACTAAAATAAGTACACGAACTCAATAAAAAAAATACAAAATCAGAGGGAGTGAGACATAAAGAACCTAAATACTTAAAACTATAAAGTATAAAATGACTTAGGGTTAAAACCGGTCCGGTCCGGTCCGGCCTCAAAAACTCAAAAACCGAAAACCAAACCGAAACAATTAAAAAAAAATCAAACCGGACCGAACCGGACCAATCTGCTCCCAAAACCGGACCGGACTGACGGTTTGGTCCGGTTTACCGGTTTGGTCCGGTTTTTCGGTTTAGTCTTACACCCCTAGCTGCGGCGTATACCCCTTACAGTGCCCTAGAAGTCTTGAACCATATCTGAATGACAGCAACTTCTGTTCTTACCTTCGACAGCTTCTACCTTCTTTTTTAATCCCTTTGGTCCCATTTTGCTCGCCCTTTGCAAGTTCTAAGTTTCAAAGGGGACGAAATTAATGCATCTGAATTGGAATTCAAGAGTGTCATTATTTCCAGCATTAACCCTTTGTGTAATTTATGTTATTTTCAGCCCATCCATGGATTCTATTGTATACCGAGCGCACGTTAAAGTCGCTATCCATCAAATCAAAATCAAAGAATCAACTGGCCGCATCTTCCCAGTTATTATCTACTACATCCAGACTGGAGCAGGATGAAATTAGGACAGCCGATGGTTCTTCTTTCAGCAAGGGTGGAATTCCAACATCATCGACAGAAGATGACTGTGGCTTGGTGGATGCACTGGCAGTAGCGATTTCACATGTAACGATCTCTGAACCGAAGAGAAGCAGACTGTGTGGACCCGCAAGCCCAATAAGGGAGCAGTGTTCTTCTAACTTGAGTACTAACAATCTGTGCAAAGCATTTTGATTCCGATTCGTAAGAACCTGACAAACTGACCCAATCGCCACTAAATCACCCGGTTTTTTGAGTGAGGATCTGATTTGACTTGCCAACTGCAGTGTATCAGTTCGATCCAACTTCCGATTGTATTCGCCTGGCAATGTGCCTAATCTCAGCGAACTGAATAAACTTGACCAAATACTCTTATGTACAGGTTATGTAAATAGAGAGAGTTGGTGATTCTGGTCACCAGTTTGTGCCATTGCTTGGTTAGATACACTGGTTTTTGCTGCATACATTTCTCATTTTTAGAACTGCATTTCTAACTTTGGTGTAAGATGGTGTGCTTTTTTCAGGTCATGCATTTGGTGTAAGGTAGTTCTTTAGTTTATGGAGTTGGTGTAAGATGGTGCTATAGGGATGTTTCAACTCCTTTTACGATCTAGATCAAATATCTACACGTCTCAGAGAGAGACATGAATGACGTGAGTGCAGGTAGCGTCGTTTCACAAGGCAACAATAAAGAAGCCATCATGGAAAGAAGAGAACAAAATTCGAACCAATACCAATGGATAACATTTCCAAAGAAGATTTAAGCGAAGTTATGTACTACAATCTGGATTGGATAATGAGGTCTCACGTATTTCAAATTTTGTTCAAACTTTTACGTCTAGAACTAAATATTAGCCGGTACAATATCTTGCAAAAAGATTGAAAAGATATATAACCCCCATTATTAATTCAAAAGATTTCTTGTTTTATGGAGGTAGTATGCATATTCTTTCACGATTAATCCGGTCTATAAGCACCAAAACATTATGAAGGCAGGCAGCTGATTTTAGACCAACTTATGGTACCAACAAACACCAAGAAACGTATTTGGAGAGGTTGTAATACAATTTTTTATAATGCGCGTATAATGCAAACAAAACAATACTAATTTTGTCCATTTTTGTCCTTAAAACTACATCATTTTTTATCCCATGCATTTTGATATCATTTCACGTGATAAGTTAAAACGATGTAGTTTTAAGAACAAAGCGAATCAAAGTTCGTCATTTTGCCGCACTACACGCGCACTAAGGGAAACTGCGCTGCAACTCTCTCAAATCCGAAACAGAAAACAAGATCAAGTTTATAGCTACAAACGTGCTCACATTAGAATGAAAATACACAACTAGTCAACTACACAGAAAGCCTCCAAATAATTCTTGCTACCAACCACAGCTCAAACCATCAGGCCAAGTCCATCATGAACCATCCAGCTTGCCAAAAATCTGACAGAACATATGAAAAAATAGAGCTCCATCTATAAGCCAAAATTCCTGTAAAAATAACAAAAGCATTGGAGTATTTCGGCTTTTTAAAATCTGTCACATCATATGGACAATAAACCTGCATTGAAAAATAAAACGAGTTTAATCTAAAGTTGCACTTGAAATTACATCAAAATGATACCAAACTGGAGCTATAACACTGCTATTTTATTTTATTTTTTGGCTTTTCCGCGCCGTAAAAAGCAATAAAATGGCCTGGAAGATGTTTAGTTGCTCTAAGCATGTCATTGCTATTCATTACCACTCCATGAGCCCAAAAGTTTTGATGTAAGCAATCGAATACAGGCAACATCACTTTTTCCCTCATAACAAATGGTGACACCTCTACAAAGAAACTGATATTAATCTTCTTACAAAGTCCAGTATATCAAGTTGGCCTTGGCATGACACGCCTGCAGTTGGATTTCGAACCTCATCTTCTTGAAAATTTGGACCAGAAGTAGACCACAGTAAAGCAGAGAAGTGCAAAAAGAACCACATGGACAACATGGTTTGCCCCCTGCTGGACGATACTCTTGTTCAACCGCCTCATGTTGTTCTTGACCCCTGCTTGAGCTTTAATCAGTGTCATTTGCTGTCACATAAAAGAAAACATGATATCTTCAGAAAATGGTTCCTTCTTTTCTTAAGGAAGGCGAAGTGCAGCGCAGCACAGCCACCTTGATATGAATAATTAAGAGAGCAGAATATAAGAAAAGATTACTGTTTGATTAACTTTAACATCACAATGAATATGTCTTCCAGTGAAATTATTCTGTTAGGAGAGGATCTTTGTACCCACTTGCAATTGTTGCCAATCTTAGCATTGTAACAGTACCAAATGACCTGAATTTAAATCTTCACTAATATGAACTATCAGAGGCACAATATGGCCATTCGTGCATGACTAAAAAAAAGGGAGCTATTAAAAGACTTGTCTGGGTCATGGTGAAATGTAACATGTTTCTAAAGAACATAAGCGTAGCAGCTATGCTATTACATTTCTAATAGTCTCTTTTTCCTAACAGTCAGCATGCTTTTGGCAGTTGTTCTTTAACACCAAATGTAAAACGAACAATTTCCTTACTCTTCCCGACACAACAACTTCTTCTCATATATACCTGCACTCACAATGAGTACCGTTGTCCTTCTAGTTTTCAATAAAGCTGGTACACTATCAGTTGATTCCATTCTAGCTCGAGCAATGGCTTCAATTGGCCATCAAATGTTCATTTGATCCCGAATCTCAGTAGTCAGTACAGAAAGTAAGATGGCCCATAACATCACAAAGTGGTCTAAAAGTTTCCACGGTAAAGGAACTTTTGTTGTTTTACGAGTTCCAGCTAAAGGTAATCAAAACTCATATTAGTGCGATACCATTCATGGGAACTTTATAAGCTAGAAGAACACTACCTCAAAAATTTATGTTCCTATATTTTACAATTTGCAGTTGCATGGTTGATTCAGATGGTGCAGAATGAACCTAATATATTGACATTGCGAAAGTTTTAAGTTATGGTTACTTGATTATTTCCACTGTACTACTATTATCTCCTTCCCTTTCTACTTTGCAAGTCCATACACTTCATCTACCGGTCATAACTTATTCAACCATAGTCCCAGTATACGTAATTGACAACAAAAAGAAGTGATGACATTTTTTCAAAGGGAATGTGACAAATCATAAATTGAGAATATGAGATAATGAATCCCATTCCCATCAAATGTTCAAGCTTGTAATGAAAACAAAAAACGTTCTTCATAGAAGGGTTATAAATTATACCAAGTCATTGAGAAAGTCATTCTGAAACTTCGCTTCTGAGTCTATCTCTTGAGCTACCTGCAACATCACGTTCTGAATAAGAGCTCGCAAAACAGAATTACAAGAACCAGAAAATAAGAGTGCAGAAATTAATTTTAAATGATAGCATCAAAACTATAAAAGGGCATAGACCAAGGAATATGAAGGTGTCAATGCTCCCAAGGAAGTGTCCACAAAAAACCTATATGAAAAGGAGGAGGTCTGAAAAAGCTCTCAAGATCCCAAATCTGAAAATCAGAACACAAAAAAATAAAAAAATCCATGTGGTCCTACTATCTTGAATTTTCTTCTATTTGCCCTAATATATCAGACTCAAACATCTCCCAAGCCCTCAACTGACCCTGGCAATAAGCAACAAGGCATTGAGTAGAAAGGAAAGGCACGGGTGGAGATAGAACCAGCTGCATATGCTATGGAGCACGAACTCCTGACAGGTAAATAAACGGATATGAATACCAATTCCATTCTCAGGCTAAGCAAAGAAACAGATGACGGTCAATTAGTTAAGCTTCCAATTCAGCAGACAACAGCGATTCAGAATCATCTGATTCCAACTAAATCCGGGATTCCACAATCACTAGTGGTAGTGGGCTCTTTCTGCAGATCATACTGTTCTCCACATCTTCCTGACCTATGATGGAATCTAGCTTATTAAAAAAACACAGAAACTTCCATCAAGATCTCAACATATCTGCAGTTTAAGACTTCAGAAGTCGGCTACTATAGATGAATTTTATACATAACACAAGGTACAACTCAGACGAGTTCATGTTTGAGGTATACAATAATTCAGCTCTAAAATGTGTCACATAATTACTTTTACCACAGACAATAGCTCAACGTCATTGCCTGTTTAGGTCTCCTCGGAGCACTTTCGATCACTAGACTTATCATTTTGGAACAGAAGTGTACCATGCTTTTAAATGTGCCAAAACATAATTCGCTAGGGTGTTAGCGCTCCCAGGCAACATATGTCATAACTCTCTTCTTATCCTTGCACAAAGGACAATAGAAGGCCAGCACACACTATGCGTGTGGATTTTAAAACAACTATCACATACCAATCAGAAATAAATCTACGATATACATCACAATGATCCAAACCAGTACATAAAACACAAAAACACGTGAGCTCATAGAAGAGATTACATCAATAGACAGTATTCTTTGAACATGAGAGAACGAAATTGAGGCCCACGTAAGATGACAAAAAGGAATTGAGAGAGATAAAGAGGGATTACGTTTCTTAGTTGTCTAACTTGTTTGCGGAGACCAGTAATTTCGTCATCCAAATCCCCATGCATGGGATCAATCCGCAATTGGATTTCATCAGAACCGGTCACTTGTCTCGTGCTAAGCCCTTCTCTGCATTCACAAAGCCAAATGATGCATACAAATTCAACATCGCAGATTAGCTAAATAAAGAAATTGGGGAAAAAAGGAACCTAATTGTGGTAGGGCAAAAATAGCTCGAGATTCTTGATATTTTCTTCATATTCTCGAGAATCAAACAGAAACTAAATCACGAAAGCAAACGAAAACTTTGTTGGATGAAACGAATACCTCGATCTATACGGAGCGGCGGCGTAGTAGTCACTGCCTCTATGCGAACTGGACGCCATGGGAGAAGACGAATTTTTGAGACGATCAAGAATTCGAATCAGGAAAAAGCGTTATCAAACGACAAGAAACAGAAAGAAACCCTAGAACGAAGAACAGGGTTGAAAATCAATTTGTGCCCGAGAGAGAGTAGAGAGAGGATTGCTGCTGATTCGGTGGGTTTGGTTCTTAGATAAACGACGATCTAGCGATGATTGATTCGAAGTTTTTGAATTGAACGAATGGTTAAGGAAAGGGTCGTGACGTGTTTTTGATTCGCGTAACGCGGAATGATGCAGTTGTCAGGCAAGTGATCCGCCGTTGGTTTTGGATGATCGGACGGTGGTCCAGAGGCTGTCTTTTGCGATTACAGAATTAGAGGTGACGTAGTCAGAGGACCTGGCTCAACTTTCCGCATTTGCACTAAATTTATGTTTTAAAATAATTTTAGGTCGTATGAATTATTAGTACAGGATAAGATAAATCATAAACATAAAAAACATAAAATTGAAAATAATTCAAAAATATAAAAATAATTAAAATAATTTGTCCATTTTAAAATAATTTTTTTAGTGAAATATTTACAAAAGACTACCAGAATATATTTTTATAAAAATTTTACCTGTACAAAATTAACTTCTCTTGGTACAAAATGATTTTGAAAAATTGTACAAAATCACTTCTACCGGTACAAAACTCTTTCTACCGGTAGAACATGTTTTACGATAAAAATTACTTAATACAACCATGACTCGAACCAATAAGAAAACAACTATAATTAAACACGAGTTTTAACAAATAATTCTACATCAATAAAAAAAACTCCACAAATCCAATAAAATGTGAGGTGAACACAATCATTCCCCATCTCGATTCAAAACTCTTGACACTGGATTGATGTTTCTACCCCGTGCTCTCTGAGAATTCGAAAGATAAACACTCGTTCCAATCCAACACTAGAGAGGAGAAAAAGAGGCACTTGAGAATTTTGCGTTCAATTAGGGTTTTAACAGAGTGAACAAATTAGGATTACAATTTGATCATATACATTGATAATCAAATTACAATCTAGACCTCAAAATTCATTAATATCTCAAATACTCTCAAATACTCAATCATTCAAAAAATAACTTAAAATTAATAAAATAAAGTACATGATCGGGATAATCCCAACATAAAAGATAAGACTTAGATCCTTAGTTATACGACTCTTGCCATGAACCCTAAACTCACCTCATGATCAGATGACTTGTTTGAGCGCTAAGCTTTGCTTGCTTCTCAGGGTTGTTCGATTGTTTTCTTCATAACGTAGCAAAGTGTGCCCTCGTTAGGCGTACGAGTGCGTCTTGCTACCCTTTTATGTCTACAAGAGCTCAACTAGTGATATCTTCACCAAATCGCTGCTCAAATCACGATTGTAGTTATTGTGTAACAAGCAAGAACTTTGTGATATTTATTTTCCAGCTTAAGAGAAAGTGTTATTTATTTATGTGTGTTTAGTATTTAAGGTGTGAGGGTATCTTAGTCTTTTAAATGCTTGTACTCACTCTTTATATGTACTAATCATATACATAGCCCTAAACATCTTGTTCCTCTTAAACAGTTTTCATTACTATAGTCATCATGCAGGTACACCAACTATGAAAACCACAGGGCACTACAAGAAAATACACTTTTGGCGTTAAAATTAGCGATTAAATTAAATTTAGTCGCCAAAAGTAGTATATTTGGCGACTAAATTGTGTAGTCGCTAAAATGTTGAACTTTTGGCGACTAAAATTCATTTAGTCGGGAAGGTTAACTTTTGGCGACAAAATCTGTTTAGTCGGAAAAGTCATAACTTTTGGCGACTAAAATTCATTTAGGAGTGAAATATTTGAAAACCCTCATGCATCAGTGCTATTTGACTGGAATCGTATATGTTTCCATGGCAGAACCAAGATTTGATATCTAGGGGATGAGATTTTTTTTTGAAAGAGAGGGGACCGAATGTAATTTAGGGAGATCGAAATATAATTTTATTTATAATTTTTAAAATTTATACTTAGGTCTTAAATTTTTAAAAATTTTTTGGAAGGGCCCGGATTTCTCCGGTCTCTTATTAGTTCCGCCCCCGCTTGTTAGGCCATCAAACTATTATATGGGTGGCAAAGAGGTCTGTAACTAGGGTGCTAGCTCTTTTATGTTCTTATTCACTGTGCAAAGAAAATTTTATTTAATTGATTGAAGTGGCATGATTTGCTTGAGAATCTCATTGTCAGGCAAGTGATCCGCCGTTGGTTTTGGATGATCGGACGGTTGTCCAGAACTCTCCGCAGTTGCACTAAATTTATGTTTTAAAATAATTTTAGGTCGTATGAATTATTAGTACAGGATAAGATAAATAAATAACATAAAATTGAAAATAATTCAAAAATATTAAAATAATTGTCTATTTTTTTTAGTTAAATTAAATCAACTTCTCTTGGTACAAAATGATTTTGAAAAAATTGTACAAAATCACTTCTACTAGTACAAAACTCCTTCTACTAGTAGAACGTGTTTTATGATAAAAATTACTTAATACAACCATGACTCGAACCAATAAGAAAACAACTATAATTAAACACGAGTTTAACAAATAATTCTACATCGATAAAAAAAACTCCACAAATCCAATAAAATGTGAGGTGAACACAATCATTCCCCATCTCGATTCAAAACTCTTGACACTGGATTGATGTTTCTACCTCGCTCTCTCTGAGAATTCGAAAGATGAACACTCATTCCGATCCAACACTAGGGAGGAGAAAGAGAGGTACTTGAGAATTTTACGTTCAATTAGGGTTTTAACAGAATAAACAAATTAGGATTAAAATCTGATCATATACATTAATAATCAAATTACAATCTAGACCTCAAAATTCATTAATATCTCAAATAAGTCCACAACATCCTAAAAATGACAATAAAACTCCCAAATACTCAATCATTCAAAAAAAAAAACTTAAAATTAATAAAATAAATTACATAATCGGGATGATCCCAACATAAAAGATAAGACTTAGATCCTTAGTTATACGACTCTTACCATGAACCCTAAACCGTTTCGCACCCTCACCTCATGATCAGAGGACTTGTTTGAGTGCTAAGCTTTGCTTGCTTCTCAGGATCGTTCAATTGTTTTCTTCATAACGTAGCAAAGTGAGCCCCTATTAGGCGTACGAGTGCGCCTTGCTACCCTTTTATGTCTACAAGAGCTCAACTAGTGATATATTCACCAAATTGCTGCTCAAATCACGATTGTAGTTATTGTGTAACAAGCAAGGACTTTGTGATATTTATTTTCCAGCTTAAAAGAAAGTGTTATTTATTTATGTGTGTTTAGTATTTAAGGTATGAGGGTATCTTAGGGTGTGTTCGTTTTAGGGTGTTTCTGAAATAGTTTTAGAAACATGTCTCTGAGACGTTGTTTGGTTATAAGTGTCTCAGAAACTGTTTCAGAAACTGTTTCAGAAACTGTTTCTGAAACTTTTTCTTTTATAGAGAGAAAAAGTTGTCTGGGAGAATGTTCCAGAAACTGTTTCTGAAACTGTTTCAGAAACTGTTCCAGAAACTTGTTTGAGAGAAAGTCTCTCAAACTCATAACCGAACACACCCTTAGTCTTCTAAATGCTTGTACCCACTCTATATATGTACTAATCATTACCTAGCCCTAAACATCTTTTTCCTATCAACAGATTTCATTACTATTATGTCATCATGCAGGTACACCAACTATGAAAACCATGGACGCTACAAGAAAATGTACTTTTGGCGACCAAAAGAGCGACTAAACTAAATTTAGTCACCAAAAGTAGTTTATTTGGCGACTAAATTTTGTAGTCGCTAAAATGTTGAACTTTTGGCGACTAAAATTCATCTAGTCGGGAAAGGTTAACGTTTGGCGACTGAAATCTGTTTAGTTGGAAAAGTCATGACTTTTGGCGACTAAAATTCAAGAGTGAAATATTTGAAAACCCTCATGCATCAGTGCTATTTGATTGGAATCGTATACGTTTCCATGGCAAAACCAAGATTTGATATTTAGGGGATGAGATTTTTTTTTTTGAAAGAGAGGGGACCGAATGTAATTTAGGGAGATCGAAATATAATTTTATTTATAATTTTTAAAATTTATACTTAGATCTTAAATTTTTTTAAAATTTTTGGAAGGGCCCGGATTTCTCCAGTCTCTTACTAGTTTCGCCCCCGCTTGTTAGGCCATCAAACTATTATATGGGTGGCAAAGAGGTCTGTAACTAGGGTGCCAGCTCTTTTATGTTCTTATTCACTGTGCAAAGAAAATTTTATTTAATTGATTGAAGTGGCATGATTTGCTTGAGAATCTCATTGTCCATGACATGTCAACCTGGGATACATGCGTAAAAGGTTGGTGGAACACCATGAGTAAGTTTGCATATGCTACTAGACTCTGAGAGTCTTTATACTAGAGTGAGGCAACTATTAGTTTATGTTTCCCATGATTCCAGCAGCAAATCTAGTCTGAGGAATCACGGGAACGTAATAACTAGGCACGTTGTGGGAAGGAGAATAAGCAAAAGCATCATCACTAGCAGTAGCTGAAACTGCTAATCGATCTACCGGATCAACTTCTGCTTACTTTACTGTCATCAAAGTCGAAAGTACATTATTACCAGATAATGTTGCTATTGTATACCTCTTCAATGATTAAATTCCTTAAATTTTAGTAGTGTTTTTGATGAAACTATATGTAAGATCAAGTTTTGGAAGAAGAAGAAACAGAACACCAGGTTGGTTTACAGTTAAGAGTGTGAGCATTTGTGCTGAAACTTTCCGATGAAGAGTCTGAGCAATACTTTCTATTGTCATCGAGGGGTCAAATTGGACAATTCAACAAACTTGGGCATTGGCTTTTGATTTCTCTTCCTATGAATATGGGGGCGGTGCAAACCCGTCTACTTTGCCTAGAAAGGACTCAAAACCTGCATCTTACTTTTTGATCCAGTCCACCTACTTATGCATACATATAGACGCTGTGGGTCTAGATCATTGTTGATATCATAGTGTTCTACCGGCTTTGAGATTTTCAGATGATATCCGGTTGTGTACAGGAAATTAAGAGGCTACTATGACAATCTCAGCTATGATTTAGAAGAATCCAGAACATGGTATTGACTCATGTTATATTGACGGTTGATAGATTTATCAAGTACTCGTATTAAACGCTTGACACTTGGATACGATTACAAGATCTGTGTCTAACAATTTAGATGGATATTTCACAGAAAAAGAATATTTAGCAATTTAAGTTTACCATGGAACAATGCATCAAGATTCAAAGTTCTATATTGCATGGAATTCTCTGAGGTTGGCATCTTGGGAATGACTCATTCTTGCCCTGTATTGTGACATTCTTAACCTATGTGTTGCTATTTGATATAACTAAGGATGCTTTTTCAATTGAAGCTAATTCTATGTTGCCATTCCCCTTGACCTGTTCATGATTGAAGCCAATGTCCAATTTATTTCTAGTACCAATGCAAACAAATTTTTCTTGTGAAAAAACTGTTAAAAAAAGCCTATTTTTAAACAAAAAAGAAAGAGAAAAGACTGATTAAGATCGTCTCGATTCTGAAAAAGCCTTCGTGAGCTTTCAGTGTGTAAAGGTTATAAGTTCAAAGCGCAAAAGCACACTCCCTCACTTCGTACTTTGTGGGCAGGGGAGGTAAACCCAACTTGAAGTTTCCACAGCGAAAACAGACAACTTCTGGATCACAGAAGTGAAGTGGATCAAAGCCTCAGCGAATGGAAAATGAAACTTAATCTTGAGGAGTGAAATGAGCTAGGAAAAGCATAGTTCAAAGCATCATAAGAGCAAAAGAGCAAACCGCGTGAACAAGTAAGACACAAGAACTTCTTCTTACAGATCTTTTGATTTTGATTTTGCCCTTTAAAATCGTGACTTGGGACGATGAAAAAGGTTATCCGTGCCAACATGTAGTGAACTTGAAATCACAAGAATAAGACTCTCCATAGAAAGGCTGCCTTGTTGCGACCCCTCGGTCTCACAAGCCCAACGAATTCTTTGGTTTCACAAATCTCGTTCTCTTGTTTTAGGACACTATGAGCCATACAACTTCTTGGTCGTCAAGAATATGTGTAACTATAATGCATGATTTGGGAAATTCAAATGCAAAAAGATAAAGAATGAATCAAGAATTAAGTGGTTCGCCCAACTAGAGTTATGTCCAATGTTAATACGGTTATAATAAAGAACTTAAGGCAATTCCCTTTTCGGCACAACCCTCAAACTACCACTTTCGAGCAAGGGGGCGTTGCTTCCGTGCAGTCCCCTTCCAACTTATTGCGGATTTAGAATTGTAATGTAGGTATAGTTAATTCCTCATGGAAGTGTACACTACCGTTGTCTTTCACACTAAATAGCATTGATAATTTCAACTTGCAGGAATCTCGAGGCACGATCATGGGGATAATTATTTATTTTGTGGGGGACAAGGATTTGGTGCCCTCTTTTGGACCTGTTGTTGAGGGATTGAACATAGATGAAAACACGAATTTGAAAAGAATTATGCGACCTAATGATTAACCTTTACTCATTCATATCTTTAATAAGATAGGATAAGAGAAAGAAAGCTTGAAAAAAAGAGTTGAGAAAAGTCTTTGAAATGAAGAAGAAAGGGCTTTTTTGCTTTTTGTTTGATTCCACGCAGTCATAACCATAGCCTAGAAGATAGTTTTTTGAAGGTGTATTTAATAGCTACTTAATGTTGTGTTTGGAAAAAATATCAAACAGTGGCGTGGAATAAAAATAATTATTATAATCGTGGTTCACAGTTTCAAAATTGCTACAATCATAGTTTTTAGAAAAGTAATTCTTAAAACATGGTGACCGTACACATTCAAGACTATAATACTTTTCTGACAGCATTGACTTGCACCATGAAACAGAGTGACTTACATCTTGAAGGTGAACGACTTACGCCATAATAGAACAACGACTTGTATATTACTGTTCGATAATTCTTGCTATAGTGCATGCAAGTCGATCACATTCAGGGTGCAAGTTAATGCTACTATATGGTAATTCTTCCTATGGTGCAAGTTATTTATCTTCAGAGTGCAAGTCACTTTGTTTCATGGTTCAAATCAATCTTGTCAAAAGGGTTATTATAATCATAAATGTGTGTGGTCACAATATTTAAAAAAATTACTTTTCTAAAGACTATAATTATGATAATTTCAAAATTGTGAACCACAATTGTAGTAATTATTTTTAGTTCACATCACTATTTTGGTAATTGTCCCTTTGTGTTTATAGGTGATTCTGACCAAACTGGGCTCCACTAATATCAGGAGCTTCTTTCCAATGCTTATTTTTGACCACTTGGAGCTGATGCCTACTTTTTCCTGAAAGGGGCCTTTGATGGAGGGTGACCAAACCACTTTTATTTATAACCAATGGTTTTTTCTCCCTATGACTGATAATCAATGATATCTACTATTATATTGGGATTCAAATACATCTCTTATATATATACATACATATGTGTGTGTATATATGTGTATGTGTTAATGAGAGTAGTTTATGCATCGATTAATAAACGAGCACGTGTTAGTTTTTTACCATACCCAACCGTGTTATTGAATTTGAACTCAAAGACCTTATGTTCGCAAGGTTGTAGCTAAGTTCAATACCCTCTTCCGTCACGCATTTATTTAAGAAGAATTAAGACATATATACTTAGTTCTAAGTTTTACATAAATATATTAGTAAAAGAGTGTCAGAGAGATACTACGTTGGAGTGCCAAGGCTCAATGAGTTTGATGGAGACCGTTGAGAAAATCTTTAAGAGGTTCTGGAAAAAGTATTAAAGGAGGAGTGGACCAGATGCAAAGCAAGTTCCACAGTATGGGTGATTCAACCAAAGAATTGTTTAATACCCTGAAAAGAAGAAGAATAAAATAAATAACAATAAATTGTACACAGAGAGAGAGAGAGAGAGAGAGAGAGAGAGAGATGGTTTTTAATTTTTAATTTTATGATGGAAAATCATATAGAGAAAATGTGTAAAAATGAGGATAGAGAGAGTGATTTGGTTTTGGACTTTTCTTCTTTATGAAAAATTGTGCGAAGATAAGAGTAAAAGATTTGGTGGAGATCTCTTTGTACGTTTATTTGGTCAAAGCAATTACAACTTCAGTAGGAAAAAAATGACCATACAACTACTGTATGGTTCGCATTTGTATACTTAAACAATTCAAAAAGAATACCCTGCTTCATATAGGTCTAAAAAGTAAGCGCGCGCGCACACATACATACATACACTGGAGGAGGGAGGGAGGGAGAGAGAGAGAGATCTGTCTTTAATTTTTAACTTTATGATGGAAAATCGTATAGAGAATGTGTGAAAACGAGGACAGAGAGCGTGATTTGGTTTTGCATTTTTCTTTTTCGATGAAAAATTGTGCCAAGAGAGAGAAAGAGATTTGGAAGAAATCTCTTTGTATACTCCTTGATCACGCAATTACAATTTTCTGAAAAAAAAAGTGATCGAACAACTGATGTATGGTTCACATAACGTAGGATCACGTAATGTATATTATTTTGTGATTAACTCTATTTTTATAAGAATCTCGATGGTGTTTTTGTCCCTTAAAGAATTATTTAGCATGGCTTTATTTACTTATTTGAACTTTTTCGTAATTTTATAAAACTTGAATTGCACATGCATTGCGTCAGCCTAGCTGCTAAAATAAAATACAAATTTTGGTATTAGGTTTTTCTTTTCTTTTTTTATATAGATGTAGACAATCCTAGGAAAGGGGTGATTAAATATTTTAAAGAAAATTTAGATGGAGGGGTGTTAGATTTTTTTTTTTAAATATTAAATGGACAAACTTATATAATTTTAAAACTTAAAAAAAAAAATACTATAGTTCTAAGAATAATTTGAATTGGATGGTCGATTAAATTCATCTTCCGATCAATCCGTCCTTATCGAGACATACTTCTCCATCAACTTGACAACCCTAACAAAATTTGACCAATGAGGAGGTTTTGTTTCAATTTGATTGAATGAAGATTGAGGATATTAAAAAAAACACATCAAATCAATAAAGTCAAAAAAAAAAAGAAATTGGGTTTGTATCAAACTTATTAAGCGTACTATTTTGTTACTGATAAATTATGTACTCGTACTGATGTGTATCGAAATATTGGTTCGAATTTATAGATAAACTCAAATAATATTTTTTAATAAAAATATTGAATATATAAAATAAAGCATTACAACTTAAAAATAAATCACTAAATAAAAAAATTTTAGTCTCAATTTATGTGTAATTACTCAAAAAATCACCAGTTGAAAATTTAAAAAATTGTACAGGTCGGTATGATATATGTTGGAACGAGCCGGTACGGTGGTGAGAACGACACAAGGGTAGACCAGTACTGCTATGACGTCGATATGTTACGTACTGACTAGTACCGAACTGTACGGTACGAGACAAATAATTATGGTTTGTATGCATGGCAAATCAAAATGCATGTCATTACCTCAATTTCCAAAGCGTTAGTTATATCTCTCTTTCTTTTGAAAAAGATCTCCATAGTTGATGAGAGATGCTATTACACGCAATTGACCGGATAATTATCCCATGATTTGTTATAGTTTTCAGAATCAATTTGTTTTAATGATTTTTCAAATTTATTATTTTTGATATTTCTGAATACACACTACAAAAACTGAATTTACGAACTCCTCCACGAGTCTGTTGGAAAGAACTATTATTACCTTGGAATTACCTCTTCATACCCTGGTCGGACCTTCTCTGCAAGAACATTATTCTCTACAGTACACTCCTTCCGTTAACAAATTTTAAAAGTGTTATTAGAGCTAAGCTAGGGCCGATAACATGCCAAATTGTTTTAGACCAACATGTGTTCTATTTTATTAAAAATTGGTTTGACATTGACTCAAATGATGAAAGAAGCCAAACTAAAAAATCTATCTTTTGAAATTTTGTTATGCTTTCAAACCAAGCTCGAGTAATCCAATACTTGGCTTACTAAGCTTTTACACTTACAAAACTAATGTGCTCGACCTTGACGAGTGCATTTAACATCTAACATCTAACGTTTCGAATTTTGATCACGTTAATCCGCAACAGTGTTTTTCAATTTGGATTGAACAACCAAATTTGGATATATCCACAACACTATCACAATCAAAGTTAATCTCGTACAAATAAACATACTATTTTTATTATTGACACGGTACGTATTGGTACCGATATTTACTAGCTTGCCATTTCGAATAGAATAGGTGTTTATTTAAATGGTACCAGCTTTTAAATACCCACCAATTTCTGTTGTCAAAACGCCCACCGTTTATTTTATTAATTAACAATTAACACCCATTATTCTATGAATAATCCACGTCATTAAAGTTAATGCAATGTACAAAAAGCCATTAATGCATCCTGCCTCCCATACCGTACACGTGCCCCACCACTCCTTTTTATGGGATTAAGGGGGCTTCACCCCCATAAAAAGAGGGGAAAAAACTGAAACTTTACAGGGATTGTACGTATAGACCACCATTAAATAATTAATTAAAACGTTGTGTAAATTACACTTACCTCCCCTGTCGTATTTGTCAAGTTCATTGACACACTCTATTTTTTTTTTTGGTTGAAAGAGTTGTCTCCTTCATTATTTTCGACACTATTATGCAGTTATTTCACATGTAGTTAAAATCAATTAAACTATATTAGCTAAATTATTAAAATTTTAAGTTCATAATTATTTTTAACAAAACGAACTGCAACTTAAATATTTATCACATCCGAAATAATTTATGTTGAATTTATAAAATTTGGACAAATTCTAAAGATTGTTTCTGAATTTTGATTTCAAAAAAAATCTCAAAATTTTGACATAGGTTGTTTTGGACGTGATAGAATTATGTTGCGATTTATTCAACCAAAATTTCCTAACGTAAAGTTTAAAAGTTTGACTAAGATTGTTTGCTTGATTTTAACTGCAAGGAGTTAACAACGTAATAATTTTAAAAGTAAGAAAAAAAAGAACTATTTTAGAAAACAACAGGGGTGCCAGTGAGCTTTTTAGATACCTCGGGGGATGCATGCATAATTTAGCTGTCAATAGGAATTAGAACCGTCCAATCTAGTTTGATGGTGGATTGAGCTGTCCATAACTGGTTTTCAGTACATCAGGTGGGGGGTCCATCAGAGGTGGAGGAAGTTCTAACATTTGGCAACGGATTGGACGGCTTTGATTGGAAGATGCTTTGATAGTGTAGATTCATTATTGTGGACATCATTTTCAACAAATTTTTCGTGCACATATTCAAATTAGGAATCGTTAAATACTCCACGTCATTTGAAATAATATAGGTTGAATGTATATTTAACGATTTTAAACACGTCTGTATTAAAATCTATGCATGAATAAATATGTTCCTAAATTTTTTGTATCGTTCGTCAATTAATATATTGAACCTTTTTTACTTCTTTCTATGTAATTTGTAGGGCTTATATCTTTTTTATTTGTACGTATGCATTAATAAAATCACATCAAATGAAAGTTAAATAATTGCGATATTTGCACACAATTACATATCTCACATAATCAATCCAATGTCATAAAACAATTATGCCAAGTCAACCGTTAATATGAGATATTTTAGGTACTTACCATGCTAAATATTTGTGTATTTGTTGTTATTCAGTTACCTCGGTTCTAATTGACAATATTTATTTCTGTCAATAAATTTTTATTTTTTATCTATGTAGACTGTTGAGTAGATATCGTAAAGTCGATGGAATAATATATCACTGTAATTATGATAAAATTTAAATAAAAGTAAACAATTTTTGTCTAGTTAATGCAATAATAAAATATACCATGAATCATCAAATAAGTTTAATGATTACCTTGCTTTTGGTCATTGTTTCATTAATTATCACAACGTAATCTTGATCGTTTTTAAGAAAAAATTTACCGTTCTCGTAATCGGAACCCGAATTCAGAACTAATGGTCATAATTCATGTGTATTCGTGGTTTCATTAATTCAACTGAATCACGTCTATTATTTTAAATTCGGAAAAAAATTCTTGGTCTAATTTTTAAGATAGTAACATTACTCTTTTTCTTTTATTAAAAACAAATGTTGAGAACTGTCACTTCTTTTAATCATTCTGAAATTATCGTAATTCAATAAATAAGTCGAGAATGCATATAGTTGAGATCAATGATACAACATATTCGAGAAAGAAGTAGATAATCTTCACGCAAAGATAGTCAATAATAATATTATATAAGGATAATTCTGTATGTATCATTCAAATCAAAGGTGGCTATATCAAAGGATATAGAACAAAACATATCTCTCCCAAATTATTTTATACGCATGAACTTTAAAAGAATTGAGATATTCATATCCAACAAATACATTCCAATGATAATTTAGCGGATTTATTTACCAAAGTACTACCGACTATAACGTTCAAGAAACAAGTTTACGATATTGGAATGCGTAAACTCAAAAACTTGTCCTATTCGGTTGAGAGGAGGAGAAATGACTTGAACATCAATTTTCAATTGCACTTTTTTTTCTTCATCTAAAGTTTTTCTCATTGAATTTTTCTTAGCAACACGTTAATGAGATAATATGAAGGCATACGTAATGTCACTTAGCACACAAGACCGATGTACTATTTTTTTCTTCGTCAAAGATTTTCTCTCACAGAATTTTTCCTGATAACATTTTGACATTACTATGCAAGCAGCTAAGGGGGAGTATAATGATATGACTAATTTTCGTAGTGAAGAAAGGTATGGCTGATCTATATAGTGATGAAATATATTTTACGTCATTCGTGGCACAATAAATAGCTTGTATTGCGAAAAAAAATTGGCAAATTACAAATGATAGTATGTATTACGAAAGTAATAAATACATCCTTAAAGTTTATTCATTTACAAGGATAAGTCCTTGAAACCTTATATTATAAGTAGAGGTCTTAGTTTTTAATTTTATTCATTTAAAAATAAAGACAAACACTAGTGTTAAGAAAGATAAAAGAGATAGTGAAAATCGTATCAGTAATATCATATTGGTTTTAAAGAAAGATCAATTACTTTCACGAGAATTCTTAAAGAAACTATCTCATCTATATCTTGTGTTATGCAGTTTTTTTTATTTTTATAAGGAATGCAATAATTTGTGATGTAGAAAAAGGGGGTCAATTTGGTCATGATAAATAGAAAACTAAAAAGCAAAGGCTCTAGTTCTCTTCATATTAGTCACACTCACACATTGTACTGTACCCACTCTGTAAGCAATATGGATAAAGACAAGAACTGAAAAAACATATCAAATCTTTTTGAAGTTCAATTTAGCACCACCACATTCTTCTTCTTCTTATCCATACTCCTTTTACTAGTCCTCCCTTTGCTGCATCATCCGACCTGAATGACACTCAATGTGTGTGTGTGTGTGTGTGAGAGAGAGAGAGAGAACAGTGCCTGTTGGCAAGAGGAAAAAAACACATTGGGTTTGGTCCACCTTCACCTATAAGGCTATAAATGGGTTTGACAGAAAAGAAAAGGCAACTTTGCTTCCCATCATTTAGCTCTATTTGCACAGTCAGATCCCACTTTTGTTGATAAGGCTTTGCTTTTACCGTATTGCCAGATACCATATATACCAATTACCAACAAAGATGGCAGATTTCTACACCCCATATCCACAACATACCTATACCTATACCTATACCTATACCTGTGTGTGTATGTGTATATATATATAATCTCTGTGTGTGTGAGAAACCATCGACATGTGTATATATATATAATCTCTGTGTGTGTGAGAAACCATCGACTGATAAGGTCCTCTCAACTCTTTCCACATGGTCTCCTTGGGGGCTTCTGCTCGGCCAGAATGGTTCTCGGTCTTGGGAAAATGGGTCTTTTACCTACCTAGGTTAGTTGTACAGTAAGACTAACATAAGAAGACTCCCAATGAGAGCTTGTCATCCAAATTTAAAAGGATAAAGCACCCTGTCCGTATAAATAGAGGCTCTCTAAATGGCCAAAGGGATCATCTTAATGTGACGTGTGGAAGCAAACTCCTAGTAGGAGTCAAAAGAGCTAGGGAGGTATACAACACATCCTAGTTGAACGGCACAAGTACTTGCAGGACTTGCAAGAGAATTTAAAATTTGTTGTACTAGTACAACTTATCCTTCTAGCATTGTTTCTTCCTATTTTATTTTTACTCTGAGAAATTCTCCGATCTATGACTTAGGCATCGGAGTAGTGTTGACTAACGTTACACTAGTGTCTTTACTCTCTATTTCTCTTGCAAGTATTGTATTCTTAAGAGTAAAATTGAAATTGTGTCCACCAATGAAAGGTCTCATAAGTTTTTGTACAATGTCTTTAGTATCAACTAAATAAAAATATAACCACGAAATACAAATGGTCTTTAAGATGTCCAAAATAGTAGAAAATACACAATGAAGAATATAAATGATTATTTAAATGTCCGAAATTGTAAAAATTACAAAATACATAAGATAGAGGTAGTATACATCTTTTATATATGTGTGTGTATACTTTTAGAGGACCCACTCCCAACAACAATAGGGGTAATGGTCTAAGACGATACATATGTTGCCCCAAACCAATAAAGAATGGTAGGAGGAGTAGATAAATTGCAAAAAAACTAACACCTTTTTGTTAACTCCTTGTTTCTTAGGATTAAATAAAGGGTATAAAATTTAGACCCCAAATATAACAATTCAAGTTGTTATATTCAAAATTTGTTAGCGATTTTTGACCCCATATAAAATATACGAGCTCCAAATTTTATCTGCCCAAAGAAAAATATAATTTGCACACCCCTTGTCCTATCCATATCTTCTTTCTATTTAGGAAAATATAATTTATTAATTAAAAATATTATTATTAATTATGAAAATATCATCCATATACTCATATCTACCTTATTCTTCTTCATCAATAAATACTCAAATAAACTATTTATAACTATTTATCCTTCTATAATAAATCTCATCTTCTATTATATCCCTTTTTACTATATCCACCATATACTTTCTATAATTTTTCCTACTAACAAACAAACCATTACAGGGTAAAATAAAGGGCCTAATATTATTGAGGTTTATCATATTCATGATTTGTTTATTTTCTTACACTTCAAACATAATATCAAATAATTATTATATTCCTTTGGAAAGAATAAAATTATTTCATCATCTCTCTTATCCATATCCATATCTTATTTTCTTTCTATTTACAAAAGATATCATTATTAACTATGAGATAGCTATTATTCATTATAAAAATAATTATATCTACTCATATCCTCATGTCTCACTTTTCAAAAAGAAAAAAAAAAAACTCAACAAACCCACCCTTTATATTTCACCTTTACAATAAATATTTCACCTTTACAATAAATATCAGATTCTATCATTTCCACTCTTACTACATCTCTCATACTCCCTCTAAAAATTTGAATGTTTAGAAACAGAACTTTATTATATATAACCAAAAGACCAAAAATAACAAATCACCAGAAAGTACAACCAAAAATCTATTGACTTTATACGATTCTCTTTCCGTTTCCTGTGTGGAGAGGGTTCATGAAGGATGGATGTGAGGGAGAATCAGGACCGTCCATAAGGTAGAGAAAGAGGAAAAAAGTGGGGTAATCCTCATCTCGTGAATGGAACCCACAAGGTCCATGCAATGTGTACTTGTACACTACTTTTTCCTCGCATCATTAATGGGTCTCACTATCAAACTGATCATTTCCAGAGACAGAAAAAAGAAAAGAAAACACACCTTCTCCCACTAACACATGGCCCATTGCAAATTTGGCATTTATTACCCATTTTCTCACTTAACAACAATAAGTTCAACAGTCAGATGCTTGGAACAACCCATCTGAAAATAAACACAACTTTTTTCTACAGACACAGGTTCCAGACTCAGATGTGTCACAAATTATTGAGAACCTTGCATATATCCAATGATTTCAAACACATCTGTAACCTAAAATTCCAGATGTATCCGAAATATCTGTGTTCCTAGCATTACTCTTATTAGCAGAATAGGCATGCATTAAAGCATCTCAACCAAACCCCTCAAACACTAAGAAGATGCTCTTAGTTCTCAAATAAAAAGAAGACTCGATTCTTCTACTGAAAGATAGAATAATGGATTGAAACAAATAGTTTCTGAATTTCAGTACCCTCAACAAATTTGATCCAGTGTAGTACATAACAAATAACTAATCAATCTTTAACTGCAGCTTAACAATTCCTCCTCCTCCTCACTAACTCTAGAAACCTACATTGTATGAAATGAGTAACAATGCAGAGAGACATAAAAGTTCAAATGCGTACCAACACAAGAACGTTGGATTGTCGAATCCCTTCAGACACTATCATCTTCAACGTCAAGCTTGTTTTCCCATGAGCCATCTCGAAGAACCACTGCATAAAAAGGTCCTTTAGAGTGCTTCGGCTTTTGAATGCAGTCTAATAAGGTCGAGCCAAGAACATAAGCAGCTTCTACTGTGGTAATGATAGAAAACCACTTTAGCAAGTTTATGGAATTTTACCACCTAGCAAAATCTATAGGATTGTCACAAATCTTGGTACATCAGCCCTTGGACCCTCAAGGGACCTATACATGTATAAAATGTCAACAAAGTCATCTTCCACCTCTTCCTCCATATCCCCATTGATCACTTCCACCACAAGCTGGGGCATTTGTTGAGCAATCTCCATACAAGCTCGACGAGTCAACCTACATGAAGACATCCACAGAAATCTCATATTGTAAAAATGCTGCAAACCAGAAAGCAAAGCCGAATCTCCAAATGGACTGTCTCTGATCTCAAGCTTCTGCAATTTAGGGCATCCCTCAAGCACATATTTCAGTGCCGTGTCGCTATCTCCAGCAAAAGCAACAGAAAGGGTCCTAACCAGTTTCCCATATTGGCCAATGTAATTGAAAGCCCTATCAGTTAGTAAACCAGATACTGCGAGTCGTGTGAGTTTCTTACAATTTTTGACAATCGCTCCAAAACCCTCATCCATGGGTTCTTTTGTAATGTAGTCAGGGCGACGACGCCCCATAATGCATAGACGGAACACCAAAAGGTCTGGACAGTTGTTTGACATGGCTATTACTGCTGCATTGGTCATTCGCTGGCAAAAGTAGAGAATTGATTGCAGTTTCCTACATCCTTCGGAAATTGCACGGAGACCCACATCAGAAACAGGGCCCTCACTATCCTCATTAGCATCAACAGGGAAAACCCTAAGCTCACGAAGATCCTTGCAGGTGGCGGCCACTGCCTGAAGTCCTTCATCATGTACCGAATCGAGCGCCTGTAGACATATGAAGCAAGCTTTCAAACCACTTTTACATGCGCAATCAAATCCACCATGTACCCAAAAACTTGGATTACTTAACATAACCCAAACAATTAACCAAAAAAAAAAAACTCATTATCAAACACGCACAAACAAATCAACCACTTACCCAAAATATCTGGAGTCTGTGGCAGTAGCGAATGACTGATGTAAGTTGTTCGGCGGTGATGTTGGCGTAACTAAAATTCAGGGAGGTGAGGTTAGCACAGACTGGCTGGATTGCAGGGAGATAACCTGGAATGATTTCCCTAAATCCTGAGAGACAAACTAGCGACCTGCTGCAAGCTTCAAAAGCAGACGCATAATCTGGTTCTTCAACGCCCTGAGCAACAAATTCTGAAGGGCTAAATGAACCTGTACCAAGATGTGTGAGCTGCGGAGCTCGAATCATTAAGCGGTAAAGCTGCCTGATGTTAACGTAACGATTCACTCTAAGTTTCTTCAGCGAAGGCGATCTTTCCACCAGTCGCTCCAATGCCTCAAAATTTATGGGGCAATCCACACAGTCAAAGGTTAGAGACTCCAGACAAGTTACGCCCACTGGGAAATCAGAAATCCAATCAACCTCGTCATCCAAAACCTCGTCATCAATCAGATCAAGCACCTGAAGTCTCCTGAGTTAAAATCATTTCAACATGCACAAGGAATCAAAATCTTTTCCCAATACAGACTCTAAGCGATATGAAATTTACTCAAGTGATTTCCGAGCTCCCTAATCAGGTTCTGGTCTTAAACAAGCAACAGACAGAAACGTAAACACTTTTAAAATGTCTAATAACATGATGGATTTCCAATTGCTCCTATGAAAAAGTCATTCCAAATACATCATGATAGAGCTCACAAACTCAATGTCAAATCCATATGCAAACTTCAAACCCTACACTTGGTCAAATTCCTTCCTTTGAAACCGCAAAAGAGCCCTACCCATCACAAGATTTTAACTTAAGCATTCAGTTAGTTCCAAGGAAAGACACAATGTATAGTTCAGTGTTCAAATTTGTTCAGACAAATTGCTGCCGAACAATAAAGGGCATCACCAACCTTTCGCCAAACCTTTCGTCAGTTGAAAGCGAAAAGAGGAGTTCCAATCCTTTCGCCTGAGTGATACCAAAACGATGGAGAACTTAATTGTTCATAAAACCACTAATACATCATATGGAGGCACCGTTAATTTTGAACTTTATGGATCTTTGTGGATGAATAAGAATCGGGTGGAAGAAATTCACAACACCGATGTGAAAATGAAAAAAATGAAGAGAGCCACTTGACTCTGCTACGCTAAAGGGAAACCCTAAGGTACCTGCACTTGCTGGCAACCATGGCGAGCCCGCTAGTACTGAATCCGTCGCAACAGACAAGGACGAGCTCTTTGAAGAAAGGGAAAAAATCAGCAAGAGTCCCCAGATCTGAGTCCTTGACCGACATCCGCTTGAGGCAAACCTTCTCGAGCGCACGATAGCACTGGCCCATGGCTACAAGCCAGGGGTCGAAGTGCGCACCCCATTGAGGCGGCATGAGATTGAAGTCGGCGAACCTCGGCTTTCCTTTCAGCGTCACCGCCTTCACTCGCCGGAACCGCTCCGTCGCGCGGCGGGGCGACACAGCGTAGCAGTTCCCGATGAAGAGGTCGGATCGGGTGAAAGCCTCCGCACGGTACCACGACTTGCACACCAACGACGCCGCGTTTCGATCCCGGCGTGACGTCAGGAAGAAGAGCACGTTTTCGAGGACGTTATCGAGGATCTGGTCCGGAAACGGAGACACGTACTCTCCGGCAACCGCGACGGCGCCGCCTCGATCCGACGGCGACGGTGTCATGCCGCTGAGATCCTCTCTCATGCGCTCGGTTTCTCACTCCGATCTGATGTCAAAATTCGTATCTATCTTCAGATCACGCCATCATGAGAATCTAGAGAGAGACGGGAGATTCTAGATTTGGAGAGATGGGAAGAGTAAGGAACAAAGTATGACTATAAGATTGGGTTTATGTAATTAATTTTGCAGATTGATTGGGGGTGACAAAGAACAGAGAGTCCACACGGTACATACTCTCTCACTCTCAGCTGTCTCTGTGTCCCTCTCTCTCTCTCTCTCTCTCTTCCTCTCATCCTCTTTCTCTATCTATCTGTGCATTGGGATTCTCCATGCCTTTCTCTCTCTATCTCTCTCTCTCTCTCTCTACTCCCATCTGCAAAATCCAATGGCTCCCCACTCCTCACCTCCATTATTTGGGGGTTTTCTTCAGAAAAGCCTGTCTCTTTATTTTTTATTTGTTTATTTCCGTCTATTTGGATTTTGTGTAGTGTTCTTGATGGTGAGTTCTTGTGGAAGAACCCCTCCTATTTATATGTATTTTCTCGAAAGCATCCTCTGTTCTTTTTTCCTTCACAAAAGGCCCATGAAGAAATATTACGAAATATTAAATAATGACGACTGTCTTTAATAAAAAAATAACTTCGTCCAAACTCAACCTAATCATGAAATGGAATTCAAGATAATAATTCGTAGTGCTCGATCTCGCACTTCCCTGATATTTTTCAAAATTCCGATCGTATATTTGGTGATATTTTGTTATCATTTTAAAAAAAAAAAAAAAGCGTACCTAGAGGAGCATCTTTAAGATTTCACTCACCTAAATGTGCGATTGTGAAATTAATGCTATATTATAAATAAGGACAGATCGTCCTACCCAAATTTTAATATTCTTTAGGGTTGTAGTACTTTTTTTTTTTAAGAACCTTGTGTATAAATTAGCTCGTCTACGCATTTTTTAAAATCTAATGCCCGTTCATGCAAAATTTTCTTAATAAATTAATAAGTCTATAAAAGAAATCTAACAATAAGTTCTATATGTTTCTTTTTTAAATGGATATGGATGCACCAAATAGTATTAATCCATAGTTGAACATGACCATGCTTTAATTTTAAGTTTTTTTGAAAATATTTAGAAGAAGTTTTTTATTATGTTCTATAGTTTATATTTGTATCGCTTAATTTGAATGTAAAGTCAAAGAAACTGTGAGGATATCAACAAAGACCAATCAGTTCCTGCAAAATTGAATAAATTAAATATCCATATCATGATTTTTTGAAAATTTCCCGATACATGCTCTTCATTTACTACTAGCTTAATTGCTCGCAGTCAAGTGTTTATCCTCCTTTCTTGTTTCACGCCCAACGGGTACATATTTTACTGTGTCAACAATATCCACAGAAATTAATAGCACCTTTTATCTTTAATAATTATTTTAGTGCTCACCCACTTAATATGAAAATTTTGATAGATTTGGAGACTGTAATGCATCCCCCTACAGGGCGGGTGCATTGTGGACAAAACGACATAAACTTGTCTGTTTTGTTTTTAAAATTATGCCGTTTTGACTTATCCCGTGAATTATTATCGAATATATTGGTTCAAAATTATGTAATTTTGAAGGCGAAAACGATAAAACTAATAAAATTTGTCGTTTTGTCTGCGGTACAGCCCCAAATCTGATTTTGACTCCCTCCTTGCTTACAAATGGATTCCAAATGGCTAGTATGATAGTAGTTGTGAGTTTGTAGGTGACATTAAAACCATATGCATAGGAACAATAAAAGCCTTCAATTATTGATGCTCTGTAAAGTTGATGATAGGTAGAGGGAAAATGTGCAATACTGGAAAACAAAGTGGCTTTCTATACAAATAGGTACCTTTATTAGAATATGTCCGAACTCAAACCTACGCGATACTAATATGCCTGTGTAAAGCACGGTCCAATCACGGTAAAAGTAGTTGGACTAGTTGTAAACTGCAAACCTGTAGTGAGGTAAAGGGCTGTAAATTTACTGATAAATTAGACGACGACGTTTTGGTGTCTTAGAGCTGAGATTCATTGATCAAAACAATGTTAAAATGTCATTTGATAAATTAATATCAAACTGGTATGGGGCAAAAATGACATTGTCACGACATCGTTGATAAATGAATATCAAAATCGTAAAGGACAAAAACGACATTCCCTTGGTCTTTGCATCCACGCAAAACATCAGAGATTTGAAAACCTTCACTTGCTTACTTCTCGAAGCTATAACTTGACCTTGTAAAGTACTCTGCGACGAGCTTGGAAAATGAAAATGACTTATTCTCAAATAACTTTGGTGCGTTTCAATTAGTATTTGAGATGTGAAGAACAAGGGAGAGAGATAGCGAGAGACAAAGAAGAACATATCCCGGGTCCAACTTTTTTCACCTTTGCCCTTGTATGGAAAGTTTAGATTGAGTTTGGACTAAATTAATTTTATTTTTTAAATAACAATTAATTTTAACTCGTTACCCACCAAGCTCAATGCTTATCTGCATAGTTGAGCAAGTCATATTGGATTTTTTGTCAACTAAACAAAACATTGAATAATTTTTTGAACCTTAGTCAATATGCAATTTTTTAGTGATTTTTAAACCTTTAGTCAATATTTTGACTTGTTGAATTTGTCTCTGGGAGAATAACAGGAAAATATAGAAGTATTGATCAAATTTTAAAAAAAAATTAAAAATACAAAAATAATGTAAAAATTGTATACTTTAAATAATTTTTGTTTTTTAAGTTCTTTTAATTTTTACTAATATTTTGTACCTTTAGATTTCTCTAATTTAATTAAAAATTGGTGTAAAGCTAACATAGTAAGAAATACAAAAATAAAACTAAAACCATAATATAATATAATCCAAATTCAACAAAGGAAAAATAATTTGTTTATATATTTGTACAAAGTCTTTGAATATCACTTTATAGTTTATATAGAACATGTAAGTTGATCTATTTGATCGGGCACTATTTAGGTCAAATTTAAATTCTAATAACTATCTCTCGTAACCAGTTTAACTGTTTAAATATGTATTGTATGATTATTTTTGTCTTTGTTTGAAAAAGTAGAATTTTTCATTGGAGCAATTTTTTTGAAAGACTAATTGTTTTTATGTTCAGAACAACATATATAAGCAACAATAATATCAAATATCAAATAATATCAATTATTTTTAAAAGAAAATAATATTTATTTTCCAAGCTTGGTCCAAATAAAATTAAAAGTGTTTAGGGTCCACGCGGTGTGTAAGTGCGCGTGATAGTAGTTTCAACATCTTTTGGTAGCAGCCTTTGCGGCACTGTTCACCCACCCGTCCCTTTCCTCTGTTGTTGTGTAGCGAGATGGAAGATAATATTGGAGTAATAAAAAGCCAAAATCAAAATGAATAACAAATTACAACAAAACAGGTACAGTGGATATGTCATTCAAGCCACTCCATTTCTTTTAAATATAAATTTTAATAAAGGATTCTTTATTTTGTTATAGTACAGACCTCTTATTTTCTGATCAAATTTTAATAATTTAAATTGTTTAATAATTAAAAAAATATTTTTAAGGGTTATCGCGAGAAATCAACTCAAAATATTATCCGAAAAAACTTGATCCATTCAATTTTTCATAAAACTGTTACAATCAGTATTTATTAAAAATTGTTTAGATCAAACCCTTCTCGATATTATTTTGAGCCGATTTCTTATGGGTACCCTTGAAAATATGTTTTAAATACATTGAACGGTTCGGATCATCAATATTTGATCAAAAAATAAGAAGTCCATACCGTAGTAAAATAAAAAATCCCTTCTTAGACAGAGAGTGTGTGCGTGTATATGTATATAGTAAAAATATAAAAGACTATATGATAGAAAAAGACTAAATGACCAAAGTCATTACATTATAAGCACTAAAAACACACGTGATGAATTATTTTGAAATTATATATTACAAATATACAATCTTTGAAATTGCACCTGCATTATCCTCACCTACACAAGAAAACTCATTCCCGAATTTCTGGCTTATTATTATTATTATTAATTTTTAATTTTTATGAGCATTTTATACAGAACCGGTTGAACTATTAAACAAGTGAGGCAAACTAGATTTTTAGATTGTTGGATAATTTATACGCAGGAATGAATGCTTATTTGGACTAAATTATTGTATACGCTTGCTTGGTTGGCGTATAATAATAGACGAAATTGTCCTCCATAAAATACATTTCAATCATTACACATTTAGAGACAAATAAAAATTTGCATTAAATGCGGTTAAAACACCACACAAATAATTTAGTCCAAATGACTTCAAGTAAATTAAATCCTTCCACCAAAATAATTCAATAATCTAATAATTCAATAATAATTAGGGGCCAAATGTACCCTTACTTTAAATCCCCACCCACTTTTAGCTTTTGCAAGGTCTAATTTTTAATGAATAAATCTCAATCATTTTAGTTCTCTAAATTAGAAAACAATACCAAGTTTGGGGTCGTATTTTTTCTACTCTTTATATTTGTATAGGGAAAATAAAGTACTTTTTTTTACTGAGACATAATAAATTAAAAACTTTATTGTCAAAATAATTTTCAATTATAAACCCGGAATAGAATTGTAAAAATAAAATATAAAATGTAAGTAATTCTTTTAATGTCCAAAAGGAAAAAAATAAATGTATTTTTAATATTTTGCTTTATCCTCGAATTTTTTTGATAAAGCTTTGTCGCTTTTGTATCAAATCATGGAACATCCACCTCACAACTAACCATTGACCCCAGCCTCCATAAAGAAGGAATAGTGTAGTCTAGTTGAAAAAGCAAAAAAAAAAAAACAGAAGAAAATAGTCTAGGCAATTTTTTCTATGGTTGCATTAATATTCTTGAAAAATTGACTACTGATTTTAAAATAATATGCTAAAAATATATAATTTTGAAAATCCTCATAAGATTCTTCTTTTGCAAGCAATTTATAAAATAAAAATCGTGCTTAATATCTAGATCTCTAATTTGTAACAAGATATACGATAATTAAAAAAAGCTATGACAGACAATAATTACAGTGACTAGAATGTTAAAACGAGTAAGAGTTGTAATCGGGTCGTGTTAGTATCTTTTAAATAATTCAAAGTGTTCGAGCCGGTTTATGCATGTCTTGATTAATTTCTGAAGGATCAATCCCACCATCTACTAGCGGATATCTAAATTAAAATCAGAACAAAAATTTATATGAATTGACCCCATAAAAATTGATAATACTTTAGATGTTTCGAACCTTATAAGAGAACAACCCTTAAGTCTCGAATCTTGACTTTGTTTTTATGATTATTGGGATGAGATATTATACAAGATAAGATATTATAATTTTACTTACCTTTTCACGTATGTTCCTTTATCCATTTGTATGTAAGTGGAAATTTAATGTATATCAACATTCTTCCAATAATAGTATCTATGTATGTATTTGATAACTTTCTTCCTTTATCCCCATTTAGTTAATGACAATCTATATGTATTGTTATGGGAAATTACTTGCAAGATGCAACATTGTGTCCTAACTCTTTTGTACATACATTGGATATGATATTATAGTGAGCCATGACTCTCTCTCTCTTTTGTTTTTTTAAGTTACAGGTACCGTTAGTATGTTAGTAAGTGTTAGATGATTACGAGGGCCAACTTTATTTTCATCTGAGTCGAGCCATAGACCTCACCCATCAAAAGACAAGCTATAAAACCACTTACATAATTTAATAAAATTGAAGTAGATTATAAAGATCTACTTCAAAAAGATCTCACAAAGAGTCAAGCCATAGACTTCACACTCATGGGCTATGCCTCATTTTATGACTTGAGCATTTAATCAAACACTTGGTATGCACAGTTGGCTTGAAAAATTCTAAAGCCGTGACACTTAATTGGCTCAACCACTGGTCATATGCAAGACTTGAACCTTTTACAGGTTGAACCATGGCTTGATAGTAGTCAAATTGTCAATGCAGAACCTTTGTACTTTGGCGATGAACGTTGAAATGCAGTATCCTCGTATTGTGTGTTGAAAAATTTGTTCAGAATTATGACGAGTTGGTATCTTTGTTACGTCAAATTCTTGGACTTGAATACATCTCGTTGAATCTTTGTTACGCCGGCCTTGAACTCACTGCGATACACTCTAAATTACGTTTGTGCTGATCGGAGTAAGGTCTTCGATGGACACTCTGATAGTTAAGTTAGTCTTTGAGAAGATGAAAATCAACTTAAACGTTCTAGAGTGAAATTGCGTGCATGCATGCATGAGAATGGGTGCCCTTGGAGTATTTATAGAGAACCTCTAACAGACTGTCGGGGGCACTAGCCGGAAATGTCGCGTCATGGACCGCAAATCATAGTGCTTTTGCACGTGTCCCACGTACGTGCAGATTGGACAGACATGTCTGCTTGTCCTGTAACTGGTTCTCCCCCACTCCTACCCATGTTACTGCCCGCAACGTGGGGGCTACACCTCAATGTGGTCATGCCAAGCGTAGAGCTCTCGACGGCACGACCGGAGGCTGCAACTTTAGAGATCTTGACCTCGAGGAAAGATGCCGATTGAGCATAGGTTCGGCCAAGCCTGATATGTTGTGCGCGCGGTAGTATTGACGAAGGCATGCCAAGTGGTCATGTCTCAAACCTCTCAGCCCAACACCAGTAGGCATATTCTTGAGCTTGGCCCAACTCACTCCCATGCAGCACAGATGAACTGAGCGTACACATTAGCCAAATGCCCATTAATTCGTATATCCGGCCTACCACAATGACTTGTTCTGAGCCAACGTCGTTTTGGAGCAAAAAATATTGTCTGAACACTACTCTAATTGCCCAAATAATATTTTATGCACTATAACGACATCGTTTTAATACACAACATGCCCTGGTCTCCCAAGTGAGGGATCTAGGATCCAAGATATAATAAGAGATTCAAGTTTCATATCCCAGGTTCAATTACTGAGCCAATGGATTAATAATGGGATAGGTTTTTGAAGGGCATATGACCACGTGGCTAGGGAGAATATATATTGTGATGATGATATTGGTTCTTTGTTTTATTTAAAGGAAAACTTGGAGATAAGACTTATGATTTGCCATGAAGAAACTGTCCAAATTTAGCAAAAAATAATAATAATGATTGAGAAGATTTTGAACCCTTTTCGCAATATTTTTTTTTGATATATTAATGCATAGAGATTTGTAAATCTATTTATTAGAGATCAATCTCCCCGTCTACTAGTCACAAGTCTAAATAAAATTACGATGAAATTCTATATGAACTGATCCTATAAAAATTGATAAGACTTTGGAGGATATTATAAATCTAATACCTTAGAAGAAAACAAACCCTCAAGTGTTAAACCTTGATTACCATCTGATCAACCCCTTATTTAATTTGAAAATATCATGAATATTGACATGTTCCAAAATTCCAAATTCAAATTGTCAGTTTCATAAATTCTCAATCTTAAATTAAATCGCCCTAGTTATATCTTTCATAGAAAAAGATATTGCATTTTAATTTCCAGTTGTTCAATAACATATTATATTTTTTTTGTTCTTGACTAAGAGATAGATAGACGCAAGTTCGGTTCAATAGATAGTCGGCGATTGGTTTTCCATCAACAAAGTTAGCCGTTTTATCCCGAGTTAGACGCCAGCGTAACCTCCAATATCCACGGTGAGGTGACAAAACTATATTAAGTGGGTAGTGATTTCTCAAGACTCACTTTGTATCTATTTTTGTATTTTTTTCTATTACAGTTTGTAATTTCAGTTTTGATAATTAATAGTGAGCGTAAAGGCTATCCCCCCTGCATGACCAGACAAGGGATCTCGAGCATATTCTTCTTCCTTTTGTTCTCTTGTTATGTGGGGGAGTTGGTCTATGAAGATGTGTCGATAGATGCTTTGTTTTTTTTCTCATTAAGGCCGAACACAAATCTGTACTCGAGAGATAGCTGTTCATACACTAATAACAATGCAATCCTATACATATATCTAATAATCATAAGCTCTTTTCCCTACCCTTTCAAATGATGTTCATATAAAAAACCTACTATACAATGTTGTCCAGGACTTTCTGAGTTAAGATTTCACAAGTAACTAAAATAAACAAGCATTTGGTTATGAATTATATATCTATTTCAGAAACTAAGCTAATTAACACTGTGTGTGTGTGTATATATATATGCATGGTGTTGGTATAGTTGTAGTTAATTTCCTATTTTCTCGTAGCTTGACAAATTTGACATTTACAATAATGCACTGGCCAACTGATATGATTATCTCATAAATTATGGTACTTTAGTAGTAATAACTATAATGATAATAATAACTATATGGGTAAGTTATCATTGATCCCACTTTTTGTTATAAGGCATGTAATCCCTTTACATGATTATGTTTCTAAATTACTGCATTTTGTTAAATTTTGAGAAACAGAGAGGGGAAGAGAAAGAGAGCTAGAGAGAGAGGGACTTCAAATTCACATTCATTAATTGGCATCTTCCAAATAAGTTTAATTATCATAAATTTGAAGGGGATAATTAAAGCAATAAACATAATCACTTTTGCTAATGAGGTCTAAAAAGATTTTGTTCCTTTTTTAAATAATAAGTATTGTTATTATCTTTTTGACAAGTAAAACTTTGTATGTTGTCATTACCCATTATTCGTAGAAGAAAATTAAGAGAAAGAATAATTCAAACAGAAACCAAGAAGATATTCCATTTTTCAAATGGAATATCATTTTTTTTTTACAGTGATATATCTAGCTTACTTAAGTCATTTTCACGCGACATTGTTCGATAAAAGCATCTCCCCTAGGTTTAATCAAAATTAACAAAATCAAAGTTATTTTTTCATTAACCAAAAGTGGAATTTTTCAAAAAAAAAATCTTCATAGCAATGTGTATACTTTTTTTAATATCATCACCTGTTGGATCAAAATAACTTTGTTAAAGTTGTTTTTGGACTTGCTATAGTAAGTGGGTGTAGATTTGGATTTGGGAATGTGCCTCAATGGGTAATTTTTTAGATTAGGTTTTTAGTTGGCATCTTGTCAATTTTAAAAAAACAAAAATTGTTAGTTTTTATTTTCTTATATAAATTACAAAGCTAAAGGGTAGGCTTAATTTTTGCGAATAGCAATACAAAAGAAATTTGCATTTACTCTTCGAAGCTCTCTCGGGCACTTATTTTCTTATGTATTCTAATTTTATATTTTTATTATCTATAATAATGAAATTTTTTTACACACACACACACACATATATATATATATATATAGGATATTATGGACAAATAGACAGACACTATAGATAGAAGTGTCTATCTATTTATAGTGTCTGTCTACAAAACAGACTTGTAGTGTACCGTGCGAGGTGACAAACCATAAAGCAAGGGAAAGTTGATGGCATTGCTTTTAGTGATCCTTTTTCTAGTATAGTCTTTTAAGCTATGCCAATAAGAAGACAGACGCTATGCGCTATGAGGTGATGGGATTACAAAATAAATGCTGGTTTCACTTCCAAAAGGGAAAAATCTTTCCCAGCTTTGCTAAATTGCACCCAATTAATTTGAGGTTTAAGTAAACCTAAATTGCAGTTTCGCAAAGCTACACATACATGTATAAATATATATGTATAACAAAAATTTATACATGACATGTAGGGTCCGGGCAGCTACAATTTGCACCCGTATATGTACACCTATGCTGCTTCTCGCAAAAACTAACCCTATTGAAGGTTTTTAGTCTAGGTGATCAAATTGAAGGTTCTTTAGTTTCAATGAGGTAAACTTTCAAAGAAGAATGTTGAGTAATAAAAGCAAAAAGAAGATATTAAATTTGGAATTAAATGCCCTAATTTTGATGAAACAACAAAACTTATAAATTAATAACTTAAACATAATTGTATCTAATATTTGTAGTAGGCTGTACCCACAAGGACTTGGGTCTACGGGTTCCTACATTCTCAACCTATTTTTGCTTCAAGGATGGGTCGGGCCGAAGGACAATTCAGGGCTTGTCCCCTTCCTTGTCTGTCAGGAAAACCCTATCAAATATTCAATCATTGCCAGACCGAATGCTTGGCATATTTGTACAGCGTGCCTTAGGCCTACTTTTGGGCTCATGACCAGCGTGTGCACTGAGCTAGAACACTACGGTCGACACATATGGGAGGCATTGGTTAAACAGTTCTCCAATGATGTACGCTCTTGGTCACTCCGCCATGGGCATGGTGCTCGGTGTGGGTCGAGCGGGACGTGAAGCTGACATGGGCGGTTATCTATTAGGTTGTGGGGGACAGGTCGTCCCCAGACGTGGTGGCATGCTGCTCTGATGCCCGGGTGTGGAGTAAGTGGTGGTCACAACGTTAGGCAACCCACGACGCGATATTCTCTGGCATCGTGATATGTGCATCTTGCCAAACTCCTATAAATATTAGTACGATGATTCCCCTTTCTCAAGTACGCGTAAACCTATACGCTCAAGCTTTTCAGTTGGTTCATCTTCCTTTTTTAAAAACTAACTTAAGTATCGAGATGTCATCCAGCTACTGGTATGTATAAGGGCTTGTCTTTGTTATGCTTGCTAGAACCTATGGTGTTAGGAAGGATTTAGTAAACAAAAAGAAATAAACTGAATGAGGAGCTTGAGACCTCAGAATAAACTCAATTACTTGGTGAATAATTCCATAGTTTTATTCTTACAAAACTAAGCCTAAACAGCCCAATTACAACTTTCGCAAGCAAGAAAATAGGAATGGAGTTACAACTACTTCCACTACTAAAATTAAAGAAATATCCCACTAGATTAGGACTTAATGACAACATGTACTTATCTAATAAATAAAAACAAATAACAAATTAAATCAATTAATGGCCCGTAACATCTACCTACGAGCGATTGACACTAACGAATTCAATAAAAAAAAAAAAAATACAATTCGAATTCTAGGCTCGACAGTATCGAAATAGGATTGCACCTTCTAAATCACAGCTACTCCTATCTATGTACTTCACAATCATAACAAGTATAAGCAGTGGTGGATCCAAAACATTAACATGGGGAGATTTTTTTTTAAACTTAAACATTTATTATTAATAACCGCACAAAATACCTTTTGATTTAACAATACATGTAAAAAAATAAGAACTTAATTAAATTTATTATCTTAGATTTGAAAGTTTTGCATAATCACTTCGTTATTTAGTTCAAAAAAGATGCCCTATTTAGTATTTAAGCAATACATAAAGCTTGGTAGCCCAATTGCATTGGTGTTTCGGCCCTTTAGAATTGACAGCATTGGGCTTGTAACTGTCAACTATATATCTGAGCTAGTGGGCTTAGAAAGAGAGGGATGACAGTAGAGATTGGTCAATTAGAGAGAGAGAGAGAGAGAGAGAGAGAGAGAGAGAGAGAGAAAAAGTGTGTGGAATATTTGTTGTCTTTAACGATACGTAGAAGTCTCTTTATACATTATATGAATCTTGGGGATGAAAGAAGCCATGTGTTTAGCTCCCTTACTATTTTTTGGCAAAACAGACAGTGATAAGACTTCCATTTAACTCCATCATTAGAGCTTGGACTGTTCTTCAAATGCAAAGGGGTAGTTTAATTGATATGTATTGGGTACTTGTATCATAGTATTGAGTCATATGGTAGGTATGATACGACCTTCAACACGTCGGGTTATGGTTGTGATACATCTTTTTAGGTGTTAGATGTCCAATGATGCCCCCTCACTCTCTAGGGCAAGTCAAGTTGGAGTATGCTTGAGGGGCGAGCTCATCCCCTTTGACAAACCCTTTGTTCTAACTTCCAAAAAGCATGTCTCCTTAGATCTCAAGTCAAGTCCCTAGGCTCTACTCTTGACCTAGGGTATTAATTTGATGTAGTAAGCTCTTGAAGCGATGAATGTCGAGGAGGTTACGAGAACTCGAGTCGTGATTATGCTGTGGATGGAAGTTTCTCCGAAGATGTCTAGTTGTGGAGGACCGAATATCCACACATATGTAAAAACTAGTGTCCACGACATAAAACACTCTTGTGAGATCCACAACCCAAGATGATATACCGACCATAGAGGAGGTTCAGCACGTTCTAAGATCCTACGTGCGGCAGGACTTAAGGCACGCTAGACGAACTTGTTAAACCTCTCAGCCCAGTATTAGACTGGATAAAATCACCATTTATTTCTTAAGTAAATGACAAATGTAAAATTATAATTTCAAAGGCTCCTCCTCGGTTAATTTTCAAATTGTGCCTCTAATTTGAACTTTGAGAATGGATTCTGAAAGAATCTGTTTTCAAAGCCGCTCTCAAAATAGCCAAAATATAAAAATACACAATCTAAAAGAAATAAAAAAAAAAAAAACAAGCATCCAAACACGCCCTTAAATTGCAACAAGAATCCTCGTAAACTTCATATATCTTCACTTTTCTTTTTCTTTCCTGAGGACACAGTGACAACACATAAAAGGGAGCCTGTAGCACAATAACCGTGTTGTATAATAAAATGATGTCATGTAAATGTAAAAACACACTGTCCAAACACTATCCAACTGCCCGAACAACAAGGACAGAACCAAAATTCAATGTTTGGGGAAGCCGAGATTTTTTTTTTGGGGAGGAGCGCACGGAGACCAATTATAATTTGGGAGGGGTGAAATGTATTTTTTTCTATAATTGTCAAATTTTATACCAGGTCTCAATTTTTTTTGAAAATTTTGGAAAAACCCAAGCTTCCCACGGTCTTCATGTAATTCCTCCCCTGCCGAAAAGTGTTTTATGTGTTAAAACAATGTTGCGCAGCCCGTGACAAGCAGGTAATGGACACATCAATAGCCCCTCCTCTTGCAAATGAACTTTCCTCTTACCAAATAATGAAAAAGAAAGTGGTCCCTCACCACACCCACCATAGCTTTTGCATTTGCCAAAAGAATATAAATGTGTGCATGCGTCTTAAGTACATAGGTATAAAGACAACAAATCATAAAAACTACAACCAACCAATCCCACCAACATATCAACACAAATTCCACTCAATAACAAATACCATCTAACATGTTCCTATACCTTCAAATATAACCTAATTCCATGGATGGTCCCCATCACATGAGCAACAATCACCAACGTGTGTTTCATTCTCTCTCTCTTTTTGATAATTCAAAACATCTGAATCCATTTAAACGCAAGTCAATTAATCTCTAAAAGACCAATCTCAGCACAATTCGACTAATCACTAAGCAAGACAAAATCATATGTGAACCAACCCATAAAAGCTGACAAATCTCAAACTTAAAATTTGAGAATAAATAAACCCTAAATAGACGTTGACCACCCAATCAACCCTTTATATGGACTACATCCAACTAATCTCTTATGAGTTGAGTACACATGCGTAAAGACAACCAGGTCATAAATTACATCCAACCAATGTATCATCAAAATCACACCCAAAACCACTAAAAGTACCATCCATAATATACATACATCATTCTATATCTTACATAACAGTAAGCGCCATGATAGCAAACAAGCACACCTACATGTTCAAGATACAAAATTACTCAATTAACGAAGTTCTTGCATATGCAGAATATGGGAAAAGGCAAGCAGAGATGCTGCTTTAAAGACTCAATGGATTCGCATTTGGAGGTCGGTGAACCATGAACAAGAGCTTCGATATGAACAGACAGTGAACAAGAAAGCTTTGATTGACCAATGGATTTGTGTTTGGAGATCGGTGAGTACCCTAAAGCAACTGCATCGTGATATGCAGAAGCCATTTTGCCCGTGTGATTCACTGTACAAGAAAGTAAAATCCCACAAATATAGAGAAAATCTCGAGAGGGAGAGATTTCAGATGACACAAACCAAAGCCACTGCTTCCAACTGAAACCACTGACCAAGGTTTTAAGTTCTCTCTTCACAATTTCCACTGAGCCACTCCCAACCAACCTTTACCAAATTCTGTTGAATTATGACTAGTATCGTTACCACATTCAAAGCTCAGAGTGTTTCGTCAACTCCTAAAGCCATAGCTTTATGCTTCAAGGATGTCAAGTAACTAATAGCTTCATCAAGAATTGTAGCGACATCATTGCCCTTAACCCCGGGAATTATATTCTGCATAGTCCTCACTGTCTCTCTTAGGTTGTCCTTCCTCAACCTCTTGTTTCCTATCACGGATACCGATTTTTCTCCCCCACACAGATTTTTCCCACCAGCACAACTAGATTCTGCATCATCCTCGCAATCGAATTTTCTTTTGGGTTTAACAGAGCATGCAGTGTCCACAACCCATGGAAAATCATAACCCTCGTCGGACAATTTCATCCTTTTGGTAGGCCCGCCACAACTAGCAACTTCTTCACTTTCTGCAGCCAAATATCGATTATCACAACCCTTCACTTGACTAGGTGAGTGACCGGTGCTAGCTTCTTCATCATCCTCATTATAATCGTCGTCGTCATCAGAGTAAAGCAAAGCATTGAGTTCTTCAGTGTCTTCATGCATCTCACTTTCCGAATCATCTCTGTGATTTTCATAACATTCATCACTTAAAATATGCCCTGCGCAAGGAATGTTATCTTTTCCAGTTTCTAGCTCTGGCTTATTCAAATCATAAGCATTATTGAGTTTGGGGCCCAAAGAAGTCAGGCACTGGGCAGGAGACGCAATCCCAGAACTGAATATCTTCGTCTGTTTGCCGGACTGATCAAACACAAGGAATCTCCTTTGATCATGCCCAGATGCTTTATCATCAGGTTGGATGACCTCCAAAACATTCTCATCACGACCAGTAGGTATTTTCTCTTTGAAAGTGGTATTTGGTGGTGGAGTGAATGCCTGCTGGAAGCGAGGTGAAAAATCAAACCAACAGCGAGGTTCAATTGGCTGGGTTGCCTTAAAATGAGGAAACCCCATAAATTGAGACCATGGAGAGATCCCATTTGTGGAACCCACATTAGCATAATGGCTCATATAAGCAGGGATTGAATTTTGCTGGCCCAGGTTAAATGGTGCAGTCAAGGTATCCAAATCAGGTGATACCCGATCAGATTGCTGGTGAAGAAACCAGGATCCAAATTCCTTTTCCATTCAACTGAATGATGACCTGATGATAGATCCAAAGAATACATAACATTCAGATTCGTTCAAAGCAAAACAAGGAGACAACATAAGTAAATTAAAAATTAGAGGCCACGAAATGTACCAGTAGGGCAATATCTGTGTATTACAGATTGCTGATTACTTGCTGCTTTCTTTCAGGAAAATAGGAAAAACTAAATATTCGAGATTAACTTGAACACAATAGCGCGACAACGAAACAGAAATCTACGTGACGGGTTTAAGCAATTGACGGAAATATTCAGCCTGGAAATATGCAACAAACAAAAAGAATATTAGATTTTAAACAATGAATAGAGATATGAACACAAGGCATTTAAAGAACAACAGATACACAAAAGCACAAGCATCTCGTTAATATCAGAAGTCTTTGAACATTATCTCCACTGACCTGGCAATCCTGTAGAGGTTGAAAGCAAGCTATGACTCTAACTATAATGGCTGCACTTCCAGCAACCCCATTCTCGTGCTTCAAGGCCCGGAATCTTGTTTGGCCCGCAGCTTGGCACACCATAACTACTACTTCCCAATCCTTAACAATCAAAACAATACTGCAATCTTCCACCAAACAAGGATCGAGCAAGAACCCCAACAAGAATACAGCACAGATACAGAAAAAAAGGTTGATGATAGACCGGATTTTATCGCTAAAATGAAACAAAAAAGGATCAAACAGAAACTCCCAGCAAGAATTTGATACAGATGCGGGGAAAAGATGGGTGTTGGATTGTACTTTTGATGTCTAGATTGCAAAATCAAGGATCCCGAAAACGTTAAAGGGAAAAGGGGAATTCAGATAATCACGCGGACGTAGCAGGGAACAACAACAAACAGATTGGATCCCATGGATGATGGAAAGGATATAGAAGTAGAGAGAGAGGTACCAAGAAAAGATAACGTTGAGGGGATGTTTGGATTAGAGGAATTACAGAATCACTCGACAATACAAGTTCTGGGAGATTACTTTCCGAAATACGTCTACAGAGAGACTATACCACCGCATGCTGTTCTGATTGCAATCTGATCGCCACGACTATTCCCTTTGCCAAAAATAATTCAATGTAACTGCAAGATTCATACAAACGTTAGCATAAGGATATACCAATCGAAGAGAAATGTCAGAAATTTAATCACAAACAGTAACCTTGTGTTTGGTTGCTGATAAAATGAAGGAAGAAATAGTCATATAAATTTTAAATCTTCTCAATTTAAGTTGTTTCCCACAAAATTCAAGCACTAGAAATTTTCTGAAATGGATGAATTTTGTGGTAATATGAATCTGTAATTAGGGTCATCTAAAATTCAAGCACTACAAACAGTAACCCTGTGTTCAGGGTCATCTATAACTTTTCACTTAGTGTATGAATCTGAGGGAAACAAGACTAAATCTGACTAGATCTCTCTCACTTGCAAATGATTTACCATGTTTAGAAACCCAAATAGCAAAGACAAAGTACTGTTTCCTGTTTCAATTTCTGAGCAACCAAACATGAGGAAATAAGTAAATATGTCCTTCAAATATACCGCCATCTCGTTTTCCATCTCGTTTTCTACAATCAATTCTAGGTGGAAGCCGATGCAACAAAGTTATTGATTAAAAAATGTAGATAAGTTCATTACAATAAGATTTTCCTGGAAAATATAACGAGGAAACTAAAAGGAAACCATTAAAACGACCAATCGAGGAAGATCGGGACGGAAACACGAAATCACAGCTGAAAAGGAAGAACTTCACCGAAGAAAGATTCAAGAAATAATTTTGAAGGATCGGAAAAACTTACAGCGGGAACCAATTCCGTAGAAAGTAAAACCAAATCCCAGAAAGATTATCTCGAGATTCAAGAAACAGAGGCTCAGATCTGAGAGAGAGAGAGAGAGAGAGAGAGAGAGAGGAGAGAGTGTGCGGGAAGATGAGGGGAGAGAGAGCACGGGTGGTGAGATTATATAGAAATTTAAGTTGACATGAATACCCTTTAAGTTCGTGTGGGTGGTGGGGTTTTTTTATTAATTCCTTTTTGTTTTGTCATACGTGCATTACGCACGCTTGGTATAACTCCACAATCATAGAACCTATAAGTATAATGCGTTTAATAGTATATACTTTTTAGTAATATATACTTCTCAATTTTTGGTTTTATTTGACAGACACTCATATTAAAATTGAATTTGAATTAAATTATTTTTTAATAATGATGGCAGGTATTATTTATATTTTTTGACTCAACTCGACAAGAATAATTAAAAAAGTATAAAATTAAAGGGCAAAATTAAAAACGGCTTAAATAGAATTGTGGGGTTCTTTCGTTCGAAAAATGATTTCACTCTTAAATTTAAGATTCATCAAAGTGTTCAACAGCGGAAGAAAAAGGAGGAGGAGGAAAGTTACTAAATTTAGACGAAAGTTTGTGTATACCTTTTTCCTCTAAGTATTGTACCTGATATACATTCGAACCGGGGGGGGTCTATTGTTTAATGTACAATAGACTCTCTCATTCATATATACCCCTTAGCTTGAGCATCAAGTTTAGATTGACATGAGTGAAGCACAATACCTAATTGATAGTGACTCATAACCGAATTCTATTACAACTTGTGAGCCACTCAAACGCCAGGTAGATTTCATTATAATACAAACAAGTTTGACTCAATAGCGAAACAACCTACTATTTCTGGACTCAAGAAACGCCCCATCTTGGATAGGAAAAATATTATGTGTCATTGCCTTGGTTTAGGATCGGTCCAACTCAAACCTATCAAGTTCCCCCACTTGGGCTGCGAACCACGAGTCTAGTCAAAGCTCAGCTCATCCTGTTAAAGAGTGCCATTCTTAGGCTATGTTTGACAAATAGTTCATCCTCAACATGACCTCAAGTGTTTTGTCGATTCGATCCACCACAAGAATAACACTAAAAGTAATTTAGAAAATTTTTAAAAAATTATCATCAGTGAATTTTTATCATAATTTTCTACATTCCGAATTTCTTGTCTCAAGATGAATAATTAATCTAAAATATTAAAAAAGACTAAAAATACAATAACAATAATACTAAATAATTTTAAGGGGACCTAATATTCAGAATGAAAATTTATTGAATAATTTTATAAAAATGAATTTCCTTATAGAAATTTCAATTCAAACTTTATGGACGGTGTAGCAAAATTTAAAAATGAATTAAAAAAAATACTTGTTTTTGTTTTTATAATTTAAGTGGAAGGGTGATTATCCAAAAAGGAAAATAATGGGAGTGAGGGGTTGTTATAACACGAAAATATATAAAAAATGGGTTTAGCACAAAGATAACGAGACAAAAAAGGGAAAAGAAAAAGGTCAGAGGCAGCGTGGGTGGGGGCCCATTGGTCGTGCGGGGGTTGTATCATGATTCCTTGAATTACTGCGCCCATGTTTCCACGACTGGACTCTACCAGATTCCAACACCAAAGATTACTACATTTAACCATTTTTTCAACGATTTTTGAAAAGAAAAAAAATTATAAAATGTTATCTAGTGTAAGTATTTCATAAAAAAATTTAGAAGTTAAATTTTTTTGATATTTTTAAAGTATTTTTTTCTCTCTCTCTTTTCTTTTATAGCGAAATAAATATTGTTTAGGAAAAAAAGTACAATGCTTAGGAAAAGTTGACAAAAATTTTCTGAAATTTTTTAGGAAAAAACCAACCACACACACCCTTATTGTCTATTACTCTAGATATGGCTATGCAAGTTGTTATATTTGGAATTTTTTTGTTACTTTTTTAGATCCCGAACATGACATATTGGAGAACAATTTTATCCACGAGGATAAAATTATTTTACTCCTCTTCATATCCATATGTGAGAGCATGCAAGCCAACCTCCTCTAATCTCTTTTTTTTCTTTTTGAGAAAAAATTCTTTTAAAAAGTCTCTATATCAAAGTCTCCTGATCTGTTTTCTATTTTATTATTGCTATAATGCTCCCTAATAGCCACCTAAATTTTTTAATTTTTTTTCTATTTCTTTCTCCTATAATTGGATATGAAAGAGAAAAAGAATATTTTAATAAAATAAAAATAAAATAGAGAATTTGATGTATAAGACATTAGAAAATGTGACTCCCTAAAATAGAAAAGTGAGAATTTCTCCTTAATTTGGTTCAAAAAATAGAAAAAACTGATGTGAATATTCTTATCAGTTATCCCTTCTATGTCTCATTTTATTTACGTAAATAACATCTATTTATACTAATAGAAAGGAGTTATCACTTTTGTGTGACTTTAAAAATGAAACCATTCACTTTTAGTATAACTATCTATCCTTGTTTTTCTATTTGATAGCTACCTATCTTTATTCTTTTACATATTCTCTCTGTGCACACTTAAAAATTATCAATTTTTTCGTAATTTTATTTATTTATTTAATAATTAACTTGCACAAGCATCGCGTGTGTTCCGTCATTAGTTGTTAATTATGGAAGATAATAGATATTCCGTAGCTAGTGTTTCATTAAACGAATTAGTCATTTTATCTTGGGAGACAGATGACGATGCAACCTTAAAAAACCTATGGTAAAATGATCAATCTATTTGAAGGGGACTAAGATTACACACAACTCGATTTAGTTTCTAATTTCAATTTTAATAATTAATGAAAATTGTAATTTGAAATCCGAGGAAGCTTTGAAGATAGTATCCAAGGTTGGGTATGAAGAACAATTATTAGGAGCTTGACCATTCAAAATTGAAACTATACCTGAATCATGTTAAAGCAAAGTAGGTCCCACTCACCACCTAAGGAAACTTACTTGAATTTTTTGGCACACCTACTTTAGGAGTGGGTGTTAAAAAAATAAGTCCTTTGGGCACTGCTTCCTCTGCCATTGAGTACACAAAATACTTTACATTGATTTAATTTCGAAACAAGTCTATAAATACAAATTATTTGTGCATATTTAGATAAATATACATCTGAAATTATCGAATGCACGTGAAATTTTTCATAATCATGTAAAATCTACGTGCACTTAATATTTTTAAACACATCTGTGCATGAATATTCATGCATTAACAATTTGCGTTCTTTATTAACTTTTTCTTTATTTTATGGCATTAATGCATCAAACCTTCAAGAGAGTTATCAATGGCGACCCGAAAACCAAGGGATAGAGCTCTTTTTGTTATAATGTTTTCTTTTTGCCACTTTTTTCCTTATTTGCTGACTTTTACATTTGCTTACTTAGGGATAAAGAAATGGCGAAGACAAAGTATACCAACGTGGATAGATTTAAATTCAGATGTGTTTTAAATTGTTTGTTGCACTAGACTCACTACCCAACGTGCATGGTACGATTCTGCTCATCTGTATTAGGATCTATTTAACAAAATAGTGTCTGTAGACTTGCTCAATAATAATACTAAAGACACAATCACAAAGATACGGATTAAAATACATATAGCTTTTTGGGTTATTTGATGTATGTAATGTCCATAAGACGCAGGTGGAATCTATACATATTGAAGTTGTAACGACCCGCCCATGCCTTGTACAATACTGTCCGCTTTTGTCGCCCAAACCACATGGACTTCCCAGTAGGTCACCCATCTCAGGATTGCTCCAGGACGAGCACCCTTAACTGTGAAGTTTCATTTGGTGTTGGCGTCATCACGGCTTTAAAAGGCCTTGTACAAGGAAGGTTCATAATCTTATAAATACCACCGAACTTACATCCACCAAGCGATGTGAGAACCTTGACCACCCATCCGGACGTCCCACTGAGACTCCATCTCATGGACGCCGGCCTCACAGCTGGCACCACGGCCTGGCTGAGGTGTCACAGAAGTGCTTCAAAGTCTAGACATTTATGTACATTAAAACGACGTCGTATTGACATTCAAAATGCATGAAGTGCAAAGTTATCAATTTCGTACTGACGAACGTACCGTTTTTATTATTGATACAATATCTACCAGGATATCATTTTTGAATTTATCGAAACAAGTCGGAACAATATTGAGATGGGCCAGTACCACTATGAGGTCGGCACGGTACATTCGCAAATAACAATGATCGGATTTTGCGAATGTGATATATTTAACATCTGAATGCGTACCGAAACAATATCGTTTTAGACTTCTAGTGGAATTTAAATAGATTTTGTCAGGTATCACATGGTTGTGTACTTACTCAGTAGTTGTTACCATTAGGAGAGAAAGTACAGATTTTCTACGAGTGCACGTCATGCAACATTTTTTAGACAGTAAATAATTTATCGTGATGCACTTGATCGATGCATTTTTGTTCACAATCACGAGGCCTGTTACAAATAATTTACAATTTTGGCAAGTTGTGCGTATTAAATCAGCAAGAGCCAAACGAGAGGAAAGCCTCAAAACCGTTACAGCATGCTATAGTTAGCAGTAAGGCTGCAAACGAATCGAGTCGTTTTTGAATTCGACTCGTTTAGTTAATAAATCAAGCTCGAATTTAAGTTTTAGGTTTGTTTCGTAAACGAGTTGAGTTTGAGTCTTAAAAGCTCCCTCTGCTCGTACAATAATAGAGAGGGATATAAGTTTAGACTTCGATGTGAGAGCAGAACGATATGTAACGCTATAGTTCATTGATTTTTTCTTTTCCCCATAGATATTTTTAATAACTGAGATATCCGGCCGATTTTGGAATTATCTCAATATAATGCGGATTAGTTTTTTAAATTCCGAAACTAACAACCAAACAAACTTTTAGTGACCTTTAGTGATTGATTTTGATATAGTTCGACCTCATTAGAAAATATACTTCCAATGACCCCTAGTCACCTTCTCTTTCCTCGCGTATGTAGACTCATTATTCTCATATATATATATATGGGGATGGCTCCATAGACCAACACTTTTTAGACCAATATTAGACCAACGGCTAAACTCTTATTTTCCGATTAAATTTTAATGATCCGAACCGTTCAATATGTTTAAAACATGTTTTTAAGGGTACCCGCGAGAAATCAGCTCAAAATATTACCGGAAAGGGCTTGATCCAAACAGTGGCTCAAAATGCTGACATGAACTGTTTTATAAATCACTATTTGGATCAAGCCCTTTCCGATAATATTTTGAGCTGATTTCTTGCAGGTACTCTTAAAAATATGTTTTAAACACATCGAACGGTTCGGATCATTAAAATTTAATCGGGAATCAAGAGATTAGACATTGGTATAATATTGGTCTAAAAAAGTATTGGTCTCTTTAGCCTTTCCCTATATATATATATATATATATATATATATATATATATATATATATATATATATATATATATATGTTATTAATTTTTTCTTTATTATTCATGGCAAATCAATTCTTCTTGTTTTTTGCCGAGAAAAAAAAATAGATTCATTTTATTTTCGCATCTCAAAGTCACGTGTAGAGTTCTCTGTAAAAATTTTGCTATTTTTGTCCATCTAATATTTTCAGTCCAACCCCAGGGGATTGGTTTGGTGGTTAAGGTTTAGAATTTACAGGTATGCTGCCTCCTAGATCTCAAGTTCAAAATTTTTCAAGTACTATCAATCCTTATGGAGTCAGCCCCCATATGTGCCAAAATGTTGGATTTAAATGGCCCCTTGCAAAGGGGCGGTGGAATTAATCCCCTCGACGACTAATCTGCAATATGTTGGGATAATTTCAAAGCCAGCTGGATACCTCGGTTATCAAAAAAAATATTTTCAATCCCCAGTTTTATGATTTTCTTTATAATGGGTTCATTTGGATTGTGATAATTATTGAATTATTGTCTGATTATTTTTTGTTCTTATTTGAAATTTTTTTATAATTTTTTATTTTGCACCTTTTTTTTATATTTATTAGTTTGTATATACGAAAAAAATCTACAAATTATAAAATTATTCCAAAAAATTAAAAAAAGTTCAGAAAAGATGAAAAATAAATCAAAACAGAGTTTGTTTTTATTTATTTTTCGTCTTTAGTGAATTTTTTTAGCTTTTGAGTATAATTTTGTACTTTTTAGACTTTTTTTGTTCAGACGAACGAATAAACATAAAAAAAACGGTGAAAACATAAAAAATACCAAAAAAATTAAATAAAGACAACAAAATAAAAAAAATCATATTGGGCCAATATTCCAGAAGCGATTCATCTTGTGAGTACTATTTATTAATTTTATATCCTAAAACGCGTTTATAAAATCTAACACGCGTCAAGCAATAACTGATTGATTATTACAAGTTTAGAAGGTGGATGATGCTTATAGTAGCTTACCCACTGGGGAATTTTTTATAGGCTCATCCATATATAATAACCACACACACACACACACACACATATATATATAATGTACTATATAATATTCATCATAATTGGTTTCCATGATTAGGGCAACGTAATGAATTCCGATACGCAGTTTTGGTGCAATCTCACTAGCTACTTCGTTTGAAATACGTTGGAAATCCATTAATTTTTTATTTATTTATTGCCTTTTTCCAGAAAAGAAATTTTTTTTATAGGTGGAAATTAGTTTGTTTTTTACTGTACAAAAGGCGTATTCGTTCGCAACTTAGATTATGATTGATGAGCCCAGTTTAGACTTTGGACCAACCAACGATTAGCGAGCTTTCCAGACCGATCAAAACTTTTCGGGTCAAGGCATATTCAACCGACCTGCCATGTGCTCTCTTGGTCGGCTAACTTCTATTCAGGACTTTCCCAAACAGTGCAACAAATAAAGAATGGGGGTACGTGGCACCACTCGCCTGCCCCTGTTTACTCAGGCAATTCCGAGGATGGTGCCTTCGATCGCTTGACAACCCAGAGATGGTGCACAAATTAGGGTACGAACCTCCCGAGATAGAATGTGGGTATTCATTGCTGTAATCTGCGCCCCGCTCTGGATTGCTCCTCTCCTCAAGGTTTTAAAACTCACTTTCTGCCATAAGACCAAATACGTTGTCAATTAGTGTCACCCCCACCTCTCAGTTTATTCAATTATCCACTCCCCAACCAATTCTAACTTGATCATTAGAAGGTCTTTTGCTAGACAACCACCCCACCGGGCAACAACTTGTGCGGAGAAACCAAAAGTAGGAGTGCAAAGCAAGTTACTATTTTCCGACACCATCAATTGTATAAACCAACTAAAAATGGAAATTGAATGTATTAGAATGAAATTTATCTTTTTAATACGGCAGTTGCATAGGCTACCGGTAACGGCTAATTAAAATCGAAACAAAATTCATTATATGGGGTTGGCCACACTACAACAAAACACACATTTGGCAACCAACTTTAGCAACCAACAAGTTTGCTCTGGATAGAGCATTATTTTTGACGGAAAACTATTTTTTTTGGTCTAGTGGGGTGTTTGTGGTCGGCAAATGTTAGTCTCGGCTACCGACAAATATTTTGGTCGTCAAATATCACCAAATACATTTGCCAACAAGCCTTCAACAATTACAAGAATGACCCGCTTTGGCTAAATGTACGTAATTTTTCTTGTAATGTCGAGTGGAAATATAACATCACGTAACGAGTTTGCTTTCTCAAGTTTCGTAAGTTCAACTTTCTCCGTCAACAAAAAATTATCAAGGCTGTAAGTTTGTCCAAATATTAAGCTATCAAAAAAACGAGAGAGAGAGAGGAAAATATTCTTTCTTGGAGAGACAGTCAACATACACTTGAGTTTGGTGGGGGCATAAGACCATGGAGCCAATTTGGTTGTGGATTCTCCAACAAAAACACCCACGCTTGGAAAGCTAAACAACAAACACCAACCTCTCCACAATCCCACCACTTTATAAATCAAAAGATCACAACTTGTGCTTTACAAAGAGAAATTAAAATATGATCAAAAGTATTTGGTCCCAGAAAATTTTTCAAAAAAAATTCTCAGAATTCAAAATGAATGGACTAAATTTATTTGAATGTGAATGCTTACAAATCTAAATGAATCCTGACCCGTTGATTTTGTATTGAAAAAAATTTCGAAAAAAAATTTATGAAACTGTAACACTCCTCGTTAAAATACCCTTACACCAATATAAAAGGACCACAAAAGGAGGGAATCTCTATCACCCTCTCTCTCTCTCTGACTCTCTCCTCTTTACATTTTATATAAGTTAGCATTACCACCCACTTTCTTAGACTTTTACATCATCCTAATACTCATAGTAATAAAATAATCCACATATTTGCTTAATTTATGAAAAAGTAAAAGGCCCCATTAGAAAGTGTCAACCCTCGCCGATCTATATTTTAAGGGTTTGTTTGGGTGCTCATGTAATGGCTGGAGAATATAAGAGCTACAAGCATAGCTCATTAAGTTTTAAATTTCGTCATCAAACACGTGTGACGAGACATATTAATGAGGCTTCTGACATTTTTAATATCGTTATTTTGTCACCATTTTTATATTAGATTGAAACCAATACTTGTGATTGGTACATTGTAAGAATTATTTTTTTATATCAAGAAACTTATGATAGAAGGAGTTAATTTGGCTTTTCATAATAAGGTGTAGATGAAACTCTTGGCCCTATTTGGGCTGTGGTTTATATTTATTCAAAATTTTTGTTTTTATTCTTTTTTTTTTTGCATTTGTTGTTTAAATCTCAATGTTTTGTAGTTTATTGGTCCGTCTTGATGAAAGGAATCTAATGAGTATAAAATTGTGTCCAAAAGTTAAAAAAAAGTCACTAAAGACGTGATAAATAAGTACAAAAAACTCTATTTTTTGATTTATTTTTGTCTTTTCTGAACTTTTTTCAAATTTAGCCGATGATTGATAACTTTTCTGAAAGCTCTTGTCGAGATGAACCAATAAATCAAAAAAAATTGATGAAAAACAAAAAATTGCAAATAAGGACGAAAAAAATTTCAATAAATAAACACATAAAAACCACAGCCCAAATAGGGCCTTATGGAACAACTTATTAGTCGATTAATAGATCGTTCTGAAATAACATATGCATTAAATATTTTAAATTAATTAAAGATTTTAGGTATTTAGTATGCTGCTATTTCATTTATCTCATTTGAAATTTTTGACAATAGAAAGTGACGAAAATAACTGATCATGACGTATAGCTAACGCCGAAAATTTTTAAGATCGTTTTGTTAATTTTACGTGTATGAAAAATAACTTTCTTTCTATTTTTCATTGTAATGGGAGTTCTTGACTGTAGCGCCCCGATCTTCAGCAATTTTAAAAAACTCTCTTTTTTAATATTTTATTAATTAAATAAACATTTAAGAAAAATAACCTTTATTCAAAAAAATATAACAATTGTAGAACAAATTCTTAATATACGTGTGGTTTTACCAAAATACTTAAACCGGGTGCACATGGGGAACTAAATGAAGAGAACAATTACAGAGCCTTCTAAGGGTATGGAATTCAGGTCTCGTTAAATTCTTCAACTCTATAGTCTGGCTCTTCCTGCTCGGATAGCATTCGTGGCTGCTCATTTACATCTAGTGTGATGTGTCAGGGATAAAAAAATTACACCATAAATTGTGACACTTAGTAAAAAAAAAAACTACCTAACAAATCTAATATAATATACGGCAAAGACAAAATGTATTAGGTGTAGTGGAAAAATAAAGTAACACATCTAACTTTTTATTAATCTTCAACTAGTGTATTTAGGAATCTCCTTCTCGAGAAATCAAAACTTACCCACCGACTCTAGCGTAAGATCTTCAGCTGGGATTGACAAGTTCTTACATACAATAGACTCATGATGAAGTTAGACCTAGGTGATATATCAGCTAAGTCACAGACAACCTTTCAAGGAAGAGACCATCTACCATCTACTTAGATTAATTACTACCTCACCTTACTTAGATCGTACAACAATCGTGGCATATCAAGTCCAACCCTACGAATCTTAACTGCGCTTAAAAATTCCAGGGTCATTATCTTTATTGGCAAAAGGTATCCGTAAATTATTTCTTAATTAATTCAGACTTGATGCCAATTTTGATCGTAAATAAAAGTCTGTTTTATATTACCGGTTATTTTTACCACTATTTCATTTACCAAACTATTAATTCTCAAATATGAGAAAATTCACTATAACGCACCCTATTTGGTCCCTGCTTACTAATTGATTATTGAAATTATTAGATTATGTTACATTAAGTAGAACTTAATTTTATTTAAGAATATTATTTGAACTTAATTATTTTTCCGCGTTGATGCAAAATATTGTTTGATTGTGGAGGATTAATTAAGAAAATGCCTTTGAACATCACTCAAATTCTAACCCATCCAACTTTTATAACATGGACAATTTCGTCTTCTTGTATTTAGATAAAACATAATTTATTCTAAAATAAAATAACCCAAATGGACAGCAAATTTTTGCGTCAAATAAGACAAAAAGTTAAAAGTCACCATAGGCCAAATGGGGCCTACTTGTAGCACGATAAGGGTGATAAAAATTTAATTGCATATAAAATTTCTCTACGTATAGCATTTTATAAAACAAAACGTGGGTAGTGATGGTAGGAAAAAAACATTTATGGAATTGGACGGTGCACGTTTTTTGTTTCCTTTAATGGGAAAACACAAGCCTTCTAATCAAGGTCACTTAGATGTCATGTGGAACATAACATTCTTATCTTTACCTGTCTCACACTCCACAATGAGATAAGTACTAAAAAATGTGGATACACGATTTTAAAAATACCATTGCATATAGACCAACACATAATATTAGCGGATAATGTTATCAGATAATATTATCTATAGTCTTTACAAATAATATTATCAGATATATCATTGCATATATATTGACCAACACATAACATTATTAGGTAATATTATCTGATAATGTTATCTATGGTTTTGTAGAAAACATTATGTAATAATGTTATTAGATAACATCGTTTGATAATATAAAGAACAAACACATATAACTTTGTCAGATAACATTACACGATAATGTTATTTGTTACATTAATAGATCACGTTTATCTAATAATATAATAGATAACATTATCTGATAATGCAACAGAGAGAAAGAAATACAAAAAAAATGAACTTGCAGTAATTTTCGTTTGAGACAGAAAATGTTCTTCACCATCGTCATCGTTGCCATATTTGTGGCAATTGAAAAAGTTGCTAAAGAGTAAAACGGAGGTATATCAAAGGTCGTGTTCTACGGCTGAAATTAGTTTCAATGTTCTTCTTGGAATTTAATTAACGACCTGGAATTTGAGGGAGGTAAGTCGGTGAAGAAGATGGAGAAGATAACAATGAATATCATCAGGAAGAAAGCAAGAGAAAAAAATTAAAAAAATGAAAGTAAATCAATAAGTGCAATTTCATTCATTAAATGACCTAACCTATTAACACTTTTAAAATAATAGACCCTGATTCAAAAATTAAATTAACCAAAATTTAATAATCTAATTAAGCTTGCATTTGTCATTTTCATCAAATTTCCGACAAAAACATAATTTGGTTTCAAAAATAGTTTTTCTTTTTTAAGAAAAAAATTTGAAGAGTTCAAATTCGTACTTCACTTAGACCAACCGGCCATAAGATACTTCAGACCGACCGACATGAACTCCTCCCGACCAATTGAGGATGGCTAGTCGGCGAAGCACCCACATGAACCCTCTACAGTACAACACTGGAAAGGGAGTAGGGACATGCTCCATCGATACCCGCGCAATTCTTGTGATAACACCCCCCATATACCCTTACATTGCCAAGAAATAAAGAAACTTGTGATAGAAGGTGTCAATCGGGCTTCTAAGGCATAGATGAAACTCTTATGGAATGACTTATTAGTCAATTAATAGACCGTTTTGAAATAAAATATGCGTTAAATATTTTAGATTAATTAAAGAGTACTTTAGGTTTTTAGTAAGCTAGCTGTTGTCACATTTATCTCATTTGAAATTTTTGACAATAGAAAGTGACAAAAATAACGGATCATGATGTATAGGTACGCCGAGAACTTTTAAGATCGTTTTGTTAATTTTATTTGTATGAAAAAAGCTTTCTTTCTATTTTTCGTGTAATAGGAGTTCTTGATTGTAGCGCCCTGATTTTCAACAACGTTAAGAAACTCTTTTTTTAATATTTTATTAATTAAATAAACATTTAACAAGAATAACTTCTTTTATTCAAAAAAAATATGACAGTTGTAGAACAAATTCTTAAAGTATGTGTGATTTTACTAAAATACTCAAACCGGGTGTACGTAGGGAACTGAATGAAGAAAACAATTACGTACAGATCCTTCTAAGGGTATGAAATCCAAGTCTCGTTAAAGTCCTCAACTCCATAGTCTGGCTCTTCCTTCTTGGGTTGTATCTGTAGCTGCTCAGTACAATATACAACAAAGACAAGATGTAGTAGAGTGCAAAAATAAAGAAAGACATGAACTTTTTTTTATTAATCTTCAACTAATGTACCTAGGAATCTCATTATCGAGAAATCAAAATTTACTCACCAACTCTAACGTAAGGTCCTCAACTGAGATTGACAAGTCCTTACTAGGCCCATAATGAACGTAGACCTAGGTAATATATCCGACTAAGTCACCGCCAATCTTGCAAGGAATAAACCTTCTATTATCTTACCTTACTTAGATCTTACAAAATCGTTGTAAATAAAAGTCTATTTTATTCCGGTTATTTTTACCACTATTTCATTTACCAAACTATTAATTCTCAAATGTGAGAAAATTCATTATAATGCTCGCTATTTGGTGCTTATTAATTGATTATTGAATTATTAGATTGTGTTACTTTAAGTAGAACTTAATCTAGTCAGGAATATTGTTTGAACCAAATTCTTTTTCACATTTAATGCAGAATATTGTTTAATTGTGGAGGATTAATGAAGAAACTGTCCTTGGGGATCACTCAAATTCTAACCCATCCAACTTTTATAACACGGACAATTTCGTCTTCTTGTATTTAGATAAAACATAACTTATTCTAAAATAAAATAACCCAAATGGACAGCAAATTTTTGCGTCAAATAAGACAAAATGTTAAAAGTCACGATAGGCCAAATGGGGCCTACTTGTAGCACGATAAGGGTGATAAAAATTTAATTGCATATAAAATTTCTCTACGTATAGCATTTTATAAAACAAAACGTGGGTAGTGATGGTAGGAAAAAAACATTTATGGAATTGGACGGTGCACGTTTTTTGTTTCCTTTAATGGGAAAACACAAGCCTTCTAATCAAGGTCACTTAGATGTCATGTGGAACATAACATTCTTATCTTTACCTGTCTCACACTCCACAATGAGATAATCACTAAAATATCTTTACCTGTTTCAATTCCTAAAAAGAAAAACAGGAAGAGACTCGGTCAAAAATTCAAAAGAATTGAGATTTTTAAGACAATTAGTCTACCCAAAACTAAACTATAACCAAAATTATTTTTGATACACGGTTTTAAAAGTACAATTGCATATACACCAACATATAATATCAAAGGATAACATTATCTAATAATGTTATCAAATAATGTTATCTATGTGATCTTTACAAATAACATTATCAGATATATCCTTGCATATAGACCAACACATAACACTATCAGATAATATTATCTGATAATGTTATCTATGGTCATTGCAGAAAACATTATATAATAATGTTATTAGATAACATTATTTGATAACATAAAGAACAAAATACATATAACATTGTCAAATAATGTTATTTGTTACATTAACAGATAACGTTATTTGATAATGCAATAGAGAGAAAGAAACACACACAAAAAAAAAATGAACTTGCAATAGTTTCCATTTGATACATAATGTTCTTCACCGTGATCATCGTCGTTGTCATCCCCGCCGTTGTCGTATCAGTTGCAATTGAAAAAATTGCAAAAGAGTGAAACGAAGGTATATCAAAGGTCGTGTTCTACGACTGAAATTAGTTTCAATGTTCTTCTTGGAATTTACTCAATGAGCTGGAATTTGAGGGAGGCGAGTCGGTGAAGAAAATAGAGAAGATGGCAATGGAGATCGTCAGAAAGAAAGCAAGAGAAAAAAATTTAAAAAATAAAAGTAAATCACTAAGCTCAATTTCATTAATTAAAGGATCTAACCTATTAACACTTTTAAACAATGGATCCTAACTCAAAAATTAAATTAACCAAGATTTAATAAATCTAATTAACCTCACATTTGTCCTTTTCATCAAATTTCCGACAACAAAATGGTTTGGTTTCAAAAATAGTTTTTCTTTTCTAAGAAAAAAATTTGAAGAGTTCAAATTCGTACTCCACTTAGTCCAATCAGCCAGTTGATACTTCAGACCGACCAATATGGACTCCTCCCGACCAATCGAGGATGGCCGGTCGGCGAGGCACCCACGTGAACCCTCTATTGTACAATGTCACTGGAAAGGGAATAGGGACAGGCTCCATTGATACCCGTGCAATTCCTGTGATGACACCCCCTGTATCCCCTTACAATGCCAAGATGGTGCGAGAAGAATCAACGCAGATTAACCGGGTCAGAGGTTAATGGCCCCAATGGCGGCGGCAATCCGCCTTGACTTCCTCCCCTGCGCGAGATATTTATATCAACCCACAAGTATAACGGAAGGTACGCAACATATTACCCATTCAATTTTCATATTGTCCTTCTCTTCGATATTCACGTCTAACTTGATCGTCGAAAAGTCTACGATCGAACAATCACCTACCATGTCATTAGACTTGTGTGCAGGAGCCAGCAAGAGGACCACAGCAACACAGCGGAGGCTTCACCATTTCCCGCACCATCAAAAATAATTTTGAATTTACTTTAATGACTAGAATCGTTTAGTTTGTAATTCTCGTTGAGAAGTTACATCATGCCAACAATTAGTCCTTAATCGGACATAAAATCTAGTAATATCCATAAACAAAAAAAGTTTGCGTCCAAAATCTCTATATATAAGCTGGGTGGACACTTGGAAACTATAGTAGACATTTTTTTTTAAACTAATCTATACAATTATAATAATATAGTCATATATATATATAATTGAGGGTGCATAAAATCGTACGGGAAAAGTTAGATCTTAATTTTTTTATAGAAGCATATATAAATATAGAATCGAATATTAAATCTCAAAAAAATCATGGATGGGCGACACATTCACTCCATTGTGTGTTAGATTTTAAAAACAATGTTGGACGGACGAACTTATATTAACAACATTGAAGAAGAAAAAATAAGTACAATTTTGAAGAATTCTAAGACTTGGATAGAACGGTCATCCGGACTCATTTGCAACTCGACACATCTTTGTATTTTTATACAAAAAGATGTGGTTGATCCACATTATTGTAAATAAGTTTTTTCATAAATTTTTTTTTTGTTAATCTGAACTCAGTTACCATTGATTTGTCCACTTAACCAGCACAATAAATGTTGAAATTAATCGATATGTATGTAAATTGATCCGGTATTACAAAAAACTCAGAGGGCATGTGCACGGGCGGAATTAGAATTCAACGTTTGGTGGATAGAGATTTTTTTTTGTGAAAGGGAGGAGCCGAATGTAATTTGGGGGAGGAGCAAAATGTAATTTTTTTATAATTTTAAATTTTGTACCTAAGTCCTAAATTATTTTAAAGAATTTGGGGGGCCGGGCTCCAGTCTCTTTCTAGTTTCTCCTGTGAACATGTGTTACGTACATACGATATTTTATGAATCTTTGTGTATTGAAGTCAGGCGAATTTTACGGTGATTTGTCAAAGTAATTATAAAAGGCATTACAGTTTGAGTCCACTAATGTCAAATCCATTGAAGATAATAAGGGGACATCATTTGCTTTGATCATTTTTCAACTACTTTCATCAAACCTAATTGAGGGATTTCATTACAAATTGATCGTGGGTGTGAGTTTCTCTTTAAATGTCAATTACGTTAGCCAATAGCAACATTGCAATAATTCATTTCGTTTGTTCGAGTAGTGAGTACCTCTAGTTCAAATAAAATTTAAGATTATCCTCGTGTTGCACTCATTTAAGTCATACTCTTCGCTGCATCATTATACATCAAATAATACATTATGCATACGTGACATATCATTTATAGTATAAAATATAAAAGCGGATTTCATGAATTTTAATATGTGTTCAAACTAGTGGATGTCACATAGGCATGATGTATAACTTGATGTACAACATCTCTTTCTCTATATCTATCTATCTATCCATCTCTCTCTCTCTCTCTCTCTCTATATATATATATATATATATATATATATTGTAACAAGGAATTCTTCATTTTGCGAAAATACAGACCTCTGATTTTCTTATCAAATTTTGATAATTTGAACCGTTCAATGTGTTTAAAATATATTTTTAAGGGCACTTGTAAGAAATCAATTCAAAATATTACTGGGAAGGGCTTAATCCAAATAATTTTTTGTCAGCTTTTATAAAAAAAAGTGCACGGATCAAGTCATTTTTAATATTTTTTTGAGCCAATTTTTTACGAATATCCTTAAAAATATGTGTTAAACACATTGAACAGTCCGGATCATCAAAATGAGAGATCCCTCGTAGGAAGGGACTGTACACACACACACACACACACTCTTCAAGGGGTAGTCGTAATGGTCAAAGCTTGAGACTTCGCAGTTTGCTCTTTCTTAAGATATTAATTAGGTTCTAAGCATATTAGGTACTGTCAACTTCCAAACATATCAAGTACTATCAACTCTTATATATATACACACATATACACACTATTATTAAGAGAACATTTTTTTTAGTGTGAATTCTTTTTTGAAGCCGGCTCACAATCTCACTTTTTCAAAAAGTCCACAACCAAAAAGGGTATTTTGAGACCTTATACTCAACGCCTCACATAACTGTACGTCTGTAAGGGCAATTACGTACAACTAAAGTCTTATAAAAACTGCACGACTAAAAAAAAACTTTCATCTGTTTTAAAATTGTTCACTCTGTTCACTTCTTCTATCATGACGGTTGAGTCTCTAATTTTTTGAGTTCTTATCTTTAATATTTTTATTTTTTGAATACACAACACGTGAACACCCGCAGCTAGTGCATGTAAATAATATATATCCCCATTTCTACGCAAGAATAATGAGACTAGTTTGATAGTTGGTCTCCGTAGTGGTATAATAGTTACACCATATAAATCAATCAAAATCTTATTAGTCGCTTAATGGGAAGCTGCTTTTTACCTTAGAGACCACGCGGTGAGATCATTTAAAATACCGGTCGTGCGAAATTATGAATCACGGTCTTAGTGGGTGTTTGTGAGAAATTTTTTATGTGTTTTTGGATTTTGAGATTTTTAGGTGTTTAGAATACTGATTTTGGGATTCTAATTATGAAATTTTGATTGTGGGATTCTCAAAATAGCCATTTAAAGCCACAATCTCAAAAGTAAATTCGGAGCTACTTTTGAGATTTTGATTTTAGATTCTAAAATCTTGTTACCGTTCGATCCACAATTACTCACTCACAACTAATAATTTGATTATACTACCAAACACTTTACAGATTCATAATCTATTTTACACAATTTTACCAAACACTTCACAGATTCTGATTATGAGTTTTCAAAATCTAAAATTTCAAAATCAGAATTTCAAAATTCAAAAACATCTCAAAAGATTCAGTATAATCTAAAAATTTATATTTTACAATCCACAATCTACACATCTATTCAAATGGCTTCTTCGGTTGGTTTTAGCAGTGTTTGTTTAATTCAAACGCTCACATACTAATTAGAAAATGTAATTGATTTTCTTACTCTCCTGTTTTATCATTGTCCCTGCCTGCCTAAATAAAATCTACACATAAATAGACTATTCTGTAAATACAAAGTGTAGTGGGCCGAATTGCTGGACAAACCCGTATTCGAAGTGATGGGCCAAAGGCTTGGGCTAAGCCCAGAAAGATATGGGCTGTGTCAGTCATGCGGATAGTCGCTACGACAAATTTTCAACCTAAGACGAGTTCAATGCAAGGGTCGATGGCATGCCACTCAGTTGATTGGATATTCAGCCATGCGGCCAGGATCTTCTGGAATTAGAAGTAGCCCGAATAGGACGATGCAACATCTTGGTGTGTTCCTATTTGGAAAACTCATTGTGTTGCAAAGTAGTTGTTAGATTTGACAATGTGCAATGTGGAAAAAGATCCCAAAATATTCAATTATCAAAATAAGATACTTAATAACTTATAAATAGAAAAAATCATGTATTCTATCAATTACAAATACAATTATTTTTTATTTTTACTTCACGTGTTATAACTTAAGTATCGAAATATTTTACAATTGACAATGCTCAAATGATTGATTATTTTCTGCACAGGCTATAAGAAATGAATCAAATTAAATTGATATATCTTCACAATCACACGTAAAGTCTTCAAGACAGTAGGTAGTACTAATGTAGAAAAATATTATTCCTGTAAAAGGGAGAGAAACAAAGAAATGGAGAGTAAAATCTTGGAATTCCGACAATCAAATCTTCAAGACAGTAGGTAGTACTAATGCAACTGCAGACTTTTTTAGAACTCCAGAAAAGCACCTCACGTGACCATCAACCCCTTTAGAGCATTGTACAGCCGAAAAGTTTTAGAAGTTCCGGACACATCTTGGCATAGACGCAATATTATCTCTGATATTTGAGTTGTTTAAATTCAGTCCCAGTTTAGTTGCCTCCTTAGTATCACTAATAATTCTTTTTTTAGTGAATTTCTATTTTTTTATATTTATAAAATAAAAAAATTTGTTGCCTCGCGCAAGGGGTTGTTGCTCAAGCCCGGAGGCTTGCAAGCTTATCTTAGCGCCGGCCCTGCATAGATGTGTCTAGAACCGTTGGATGCACGTAAATTTCACAAATTATTGAAGATCCCAAGTGCATCCAACGATTCTGGACACATCTATGTCCAAATGTGTTTGGAACATTTGTGTTTCTAACATTACTCTTGTACAATAGTGATATCTTTTTTAAGAGTATCCACATCAGCCCCTGGGGGTTGCCCCAGCCCAGAGGCTTGTGGGGCTTACCCCAGGGCCGACCCTGCATAGATGTGTCTGGAATCATTGGATGCACGTGAATTTCACAAATTATTAAAAATCTCACGTAAATCCAACGATTCTGGACACATCTGTGTCCGAATGTGTTTGAAACATCTGTGTTTCTAACATTACTCTTGCACAACAGTGATATCTTTTTTAAGAGCACCCGCATTAGCCCTCGGGGGGTGCCCGAACTTAGAGGCTTGCAGAGCTTACCCTAGGGCTGGCCCTGCATAGATGTGTCCAGAATCGTTGGATGTACGTGAATTTCATAAACTATCGAATGTCTCACGTGCATCCAACGATTCTGGACACATCTGTATTTAAATGTGTTCAAAATATTTGTGTTTTTAACATTACTCTTGTACAACAATGATATATTTTTTAAGAGCATCCACATCAACTTCCTCAAAGCTCTTTCTTCTTTATTTTGAAGAGCAATTCTTCCAGATACTTTTTTTGCCAATCTCTCTTGATGGTTTTCTTATTTTGTAAATGTTACAGTCACTCTTTATGTTCGAAGAATTACTGTGTATCATCCTTATATTAAGAATTTTTTCATAATTTGTTTAAAAAAAATAGAAAAACTTATATGAATACCCAAACTAGCCAAAAAGTAAAAAAGCAGGGCACAGAGAACCACCATTACTATTCCTCCAAAGCCTCCACCCAATACCACGTCCAGGATCTCTGTTCCTCTTCTAGTGGGTGAAAATCCTTTAATAATTGGTGGAAATTCAGAAATTTCGTGGGATTAGTGACGTCCCAGAATTTAGATCCGGCAAATACAAAGGTTTGATTTGCTTGATTTTCAAAGATTTGGTTTTGACGATCCTGTGTCTAATGGTTTGCTGGGTTTGCTCTGCTGTTGGGTAGGTGGCTCATCTCTCTCTCTCTCTCTCTCTCTCTCTCTCTCTCTCTCTGTGAATAGTGTAGCTTTAGTAAACTTTGATGCGATAATAGTAAATGTGATGTGACTGCCATAATTTGTAATACTAATGAATAATTTATGGGATAATATAAGTATTGCCCGTTTGATTCATTTACCACGCTCATTTGTGATGAATCAAATTGACTTATGAGTCATTATGACCTATCATCTTATGAGTAGATTGAGTTTGATTGCGGGTGAGTTCATGGACTTGAAGTGCAGTTCCTAAAAGCAGACAAGCCATGTAGTTTATTTTCAGAGAACAAGGCTGCCCGGTTTAAGTTAACTACAAGAGGTTGGCCTCGTAGTCGAGATTTTAGGCATTAAGTTTAAAATTTCTCGAGTACTGATTTTAAATAGTCTCGCAAGGACTTATTCGGCATTAAATTGAGGATAATTTCAAAGTCAATTGGATACTTCAGCGATTCATAAAAAAAAAAAGAGGCTAGATTTAAGTCAAGGTCTTGGACGAAACAAGACAAGCAGGTAAGTTCTTCAACTCCATGCCAACAGCCGAGGTAAGACGGGGGGCAAGTGTTCTTTAAAATGACTGGACGTAAAGAGCACGTAGGCGGTGAATTGGGTTGAAAGTAAATCCTACTCGGGTGGGTTTAGACTGGGCCGGTCTTGTCCTAAACGGGTGACCTTTCAACCCATTCCTGAATTTAGGAAACCCAAACAAAAAGCAACGGACTATGGACAAATTTATGGGCTTTGGCCCATCTTTTATTAGGTTTTCACCCCGAACAAAGTTGAGCTATCTCGGAGTCAATTATTTTAAAATTTTAAAATTATAGATTATAGATTATAGATTATGTTTTTTTTAATAATATAATAATAATAAGAATGATATGTATAAAATAAATGCTTATTTTCGTGTGTTGGAATGTGTAAAGTTGTTTTTTTAAGAACCCGAGCAAAGGACACCTCGTTGTGTCTCTTAAGCCTTGTTTGATTTGCGGATTAAACATGCGGGATTCGATTATTCATATCTAATTTCGCGCAATTACATGTTTGGTTTTTCAAAACTGAACCAAGACAAATAATCTCGAAATTATTATAATACCTATATGTGGGTACTATTTTAATCATAGGGGGAAGAATGAGACTCATTTAATTCCGTTTGTACCAATCATTGCTTCACCGTCTTTGACCACCACACCGCCACTGTCGCCACCTTCGACCACCACTACTGCCGCCTTTGCCACCAACGTCGTCGCTATCGCCACCTTCGACCACTAACGACACTGCCACTACCTCCAACAACAACCACCACCACCACCAGCAGTTTGACTACCGCCACCACCGCCATCACCTTCGACCACCACTACTACTGGCACATATGTATATCTACACAATTTCAGCAAAACATCTCTGTTCAAAATTCTTGACATCCGAGTGGAGTGCCCTAAAAATAATCCAGTCCAAATTAAACATGAGATTATGTTTGACTAGTATTAAAACAGTGTCAGGACAAATAATCACAGAACTTTAGTCCCAAGACTATTAATCCCACAAATTTTAATCTGTGAATCAAACGAGGCTTGGGAGTGTTATTTCCGTGTCTTTCCATATCTCTGTCGTGTCCACGTGGCATGCCCAATGTGTCACTCCTTAAAAGATATTAAAATTTAATAGTTCTGCAAAGTGGTGTATCCTATATGCATCCACATGTCAATGAATGTCTGATATGGATATGATAACGTTATAAGAGTGTCCGTGCTTTATAGATAACAGTAAAATAAACCTTCTTACCAGTACGAGTATTTATAAATCTGGATCGTTTAAAATAATTTTGGACATTACACAGATAAAGCTTAATTATATGCCTTTACACTCAATTTTTTGTTCAGCACTTTTAGGCACAACACGTAGTAACATAAGTAGAGTCCAATTAAACAGTGTCACGTTTCAATTTGAATCCGGACTCCGCCCCTAGAGAAGTATAGAATCTTACTGGGGAGAGTTTTTAAACAAATCTGAACCATTAGAAATACTTTTTGATAGTCGAAATTGCACGAACTACTTTCTTCAATTCAATTCCAGATTGCTGAAGTCGATCCTAACATAATCGTTCAAACTTCTTACCAAGAAGTGTATTTATAAACTGGAACATCAAAACACTTTTAAACAATCAAAATTACATAAACCGTTAAATGCAATCTAAATCGAGACTGGAGTGAAGTCATGTCTTGGTATAGTCGTTCATAAGTGGCTATTATGGGGGCAGAATATTGAAACCAAAGTTATTAATCTCGTACTAATGAACGTACCGTTTTTATTATTGTTATGGTAGGTACAGATGCCGGTGTGTACCAGCGTGCCGTTTCGAATTTATCACTAAAATTAGTCTATATTTTTAAAATATTATTTTTTAACAAAAAAATCATAGTAGACATCTAAAATAAAGTCTCAGAACTTAAAAATAAATTACCAAAAATAAAAAAAATAATAATAATAATTTTAGTCACAATTTATGTGTAATTCCCAAAAAATTATTAATAGGAAAGTTAGAAACTATTAAACACGGTACCAGCCGGAACAACACAAGGGTCGGTCAGTACCGCTACGAGGCCGTTACCGACTGGTACATAATAGAAAGTCAGAAACCATTAAATTTACCCTACTTGGATGCTCCACCAGTTAATCAGCTAAGTTGTGAGTTGTGATGCAGTATAAAATTATTAAATTTGGCCATACTTTAGTTGTCGTGAGAGTTTCTACCTTTTTACACACAGCTTACTGCAAAGAGTAGGTGAAAAGTTTGCTTATAACTAGTCGGGAATTTCTCGACTTTGATGTGCTATTTAGATTTGGGAATCGGGACACTGCACATTAAAGTGTTGTATTTTAAAACCGTGTTGTTTTGGCGCTTAATTGTTATTGGCGTCTTGACGTAATGCCTTAGGCGTTAGGACGCACACGAATGACAAATGATATTGCAGCGCACATTATTTACTGATCTTGAAGTACATCACGTGATGCTCAATGCCCCCGAGCATCACCAAAGCCATTGCATAAGAATGGTGCGGTCCTGGATCCCATCAAATTTGATTCAAAAGAAGAAAGGAAGATTGATCAAGATCATCTTGATTCAAAAACAGAAGAAAAGAAATGACTTATAAAGAGCACCTCAATTCTTATTGAAACAAGAAAGAATTAAATGACTTGTGTAGAATATACACACAAAGCAAATAATCAGTTAGTGACAGATGAAACATTTAAAAACAAAAACTGCTAGTTACTGCATAAAATAAGCAGGAAAAAGAACTAGCACAAATCCTTTTTCTTATAAAAAAATTCTTTTTTTTCTTTCTTTCTGAAACTCTATCCAAAACACACAACAGATGGTTCGTCTTTCTTTTTATAGCTGTTAAGAAGTCTAATATTTAACAGCTTGTGACTCTTTCCTTCGTACCAAAAGCACCCTTCCCCCAGCCACCACCGCCGCCACCACCACACACACGCGCGCGCACACACACTCATGACTAAACACAACTACTAAAAACTCTGTTCTACCAAACCATAAGAATCTATCTGGATTTGGGTGAGAAATGAGCAATCCACCCGCCATCCCGTTTTTAAATCTGCAGTTCAAAGGGTCTGTTTAGCTTCCTCCTCTTACTTTCAGGGCTATTTTGAGAAGAATTTGTGCATGAACCAACACTTGTTTCATGGGATTTGTAGCTTAAGCATGCAGAAGCATCAAGCACACCAACTGGACTTGGGGGCAGAAATGGGACTGAATCAAATGATGAATCATTGAGCAGTTCAATGCACTTGACCACTCTATCCTGCATAACCCAAAGAAAAGAGAGGTGATAACATTAAACAGAATGATAACTGGAAAATACATCAAACACCAAACATCAAGAAATTTGGAGAGTAGTATACTGCAGAAACTTTAAATTCAACCCAAAAGCTTAAAGATATTAGATAGAGAGATCCCAGCATTAGATTAAGTGATCACCAATCCCATACGGATTGTATCCTTAACGTCCCCTATACAAAACAAGTTCTTTGTGCGACGTAAGATAGCAATTCTTGCATCTATTCTAATATAGGGACAGGAGAGGTGAGGCGGGATATTGTTGGAAATTTGAAGGTTGTGGATGAAATGGGACACCGGAGGTCTCTCGGCAATTGGAGGGTCTCACCCCTTATACACCCCAAGAGTTTCGATGATGTCTTGTTCATGTATACCATTGAAGTCTACCATCCAAGGTTCTTGGGTTGTAGAATATGGAAGGTTCTCCATTGATGTCTACTATCCAAGAGTCTTAGGAATTGTAGGATTTGGAGGGTCTCTCCACATATAGTTATATGGATCACACACGTTTTTTGAAGAGAAAGAAAATTTTGTCTACATTTTCCTATCCTAGAGTTGTGATTTTTGTAAGAGAGGAAGACAAGCTCAATAAGGTTCAACAGGCGGACATAGTTAGGTGTTAAGTCCGTTCGTGGGAGCCGTTTTACCCTACCCACGGTGAGGCAGCGATTTTATTTTAAGGGAACTGTGTGAAACACAAGACTTGATTCGATTTCGGTTTCTTGTTTTATTTTCCATTCCTGTTGATTACGTTTATGTATTGTACTTTGGGTTTCAATGATTAATGTTATAGATGTATATTTTCTGGATTTCCCATGTTATGTTCGAATTTGTCACAATACAGTTGAACTCCCAACCTCATAGATGGAGGAGCTCCAAGGAGCGAGCTCAACCACGTGAGCCTGTGCCTCAACATCAATCTACTGGAGATGATCGAATCGGACTACAATGACGAGTGGAAAAGTAGTAATGAAAGTAACTAGATTATGGGATTATTGGATTGTTGGATTATGTTGGGTGCCGGACGGAATAATCTAGCTCAGCCCATTTGGACTAAATTATTTTTTATATAGAGGTTATGTTGTGTTTGGGGCTAGATTAATCCAGATTATTTGGGTAAATAATTTAGCCCAAATGGGCTAGATTATTACCCCAAATAATCCAAATAATCTATACAATATAGTTTGCCCAAATAGAGCCTAAGTATGAGGATCTCTCTTTTTGGTACCATCTCCTTTACCTTTTCTACATGTTGAGAGAGGAGGGAAATTGCTTTCTCAGTTGCTTTCTCAGTGTCTACTGTTTGGCTTTCTCCTCCAACAGATATTGCCACTGCTGCTGCAACCTCAGAGGGCCTGAACTCCAAAAAGTCAATCCCTGCAGTTCCCCACCACTATTAGCATTTTCCCTGGTTCAAATTTCTCTTCCAAATAATTAACTTGGTTTGTGTCTGGTTTACTGGAACCTAACTAGAACTGCATAATCATTCCTTTAGAATGCTCAATCCGAAGTTTGGTTTACTGAAAAATGACAAAATTTCACCAATTCAGGTGAATGGCCATTCATAGAAGGCATGCTCGGATCAACTCTGATTCATCCATTATTTTTTCCAAATTTTTCCATGGACCAAACACTACCTTAGTAGACAGATCATTGCTAAAACAGATAGGCAAAGTTTTGTTAAACAAGAGGGAGGAAGTACCTTTGATTGTGCTCAAAATGAGTTGGGTTGATCTAGATATTAACAATCTTGGGGAAATTATATCACTGTTGATCTTTCTATGGAAATAGTCAATGAAAGAGAATGGAGTAACTGCTTGCATTCTCCACTTCAATGTGCTCAAAACCAGAAGTTCCATTTTCTGTACTGTTCTTGCTTCAAACATAAGTCTACCCTCCCCCACCTGTAATTCCTCTAGGATTAGCCCTAATCACAGACAATAACCATAATAATAACAAAAAAAAAAATAGTACTGCATAGAGATTAAGGCCCTGTTTGGCTGTTTGGCTGTTTGGCTCGTGTTCTTACATACCTGCAACTCAAGGCATAAAGGAACCTCAGTCTCTTCCATTTTGGCTGCAAGAGACAAACAGGCCACAGCCAGCAACTGCATCATCCAAGCTTTTCCTTTCTGTAATTAGCACGCAAAAACGCAATCAGCAGTGAAATTAAACACATGAGAAAGGGGAAAAAATTCATAGGATTTGATCTTGAACTTACTGGTAATTCATAGGCTGAAAGGAACCTATCCAAGTAGCTTATGGACAAGTATGCACACAAAGGTCCAAAATTGAAATGGGCATGAACCTGATACATTAGTTCAACCATTAATATTTTGTCCTAATAATACCGACAATAATAATCAAAATCGGAATGAATTTATTAAGTGGAGTTTACCATAAAAGAGGGATTAGACAGAAGAAAAGCAGGTTGAATTTCAGACAGACAAATGGGATAAAAAGAGGAAAAGGTAGATAAACACAATTACCCTAACTTGGATCAGCCATTGCCAACTCAAAAGGCCAAAAAGAGAAGAATCCTACCAAAACCATTTCAAGCTAAGGGTAAATGTGATCAAAGAAGCGGTCATCACAAGAGAGAACTCAATCCATTCCATTAAACTTTAAAGAACCCTCATTGCATCATACTTGTTGGCGCGTGAGAGCATGACAGCATTTTCGACTCCCACCGCCAGCAAAAAAAAACACCTTGGAGTCACTATAGGTTTACCCATTCATTAACTTCAGGTTCAAAATTTGGTCGAGATCCACATAAGCTAACTCTTACACTCGGTTATCAAAAAAATAAAAAGCACAAAGGAAAGAAATTTCATAGCAAAGAGAGTAGACCATAACTAGAAGTAGAACTAACCCCAGAAAGTCCATCTACAAAACCATCCAAATTCCTCTGGAAAAACCATATACCTCAACAAATCATCAAGACACATAGAACTCATAACTAAACACATTAATACCCATATAATAAAACCTCAACAATAAGCAACCTATTAAAGAAGACTTATAAACGACTCAGTTACTCTGTGTGAGTGAAATGAAAGAAGCAGTCATCCCAAGAAGAGAACTCAGAGTCTCAGACCATTCCATTCAACCCCGCATACTTAATACTATTTCTTAGTAGCACCAACAATTAATAAGAGATCATAAATTAACATAATTACCCAAAAGTTCCAAATTCATTTGCGAAAAAACCCAATACCCAACTCAAATCAACAAAGCATGTAGAGAAATTTATCAGCAACAGAAAACACAATTTTCATTTACTGTGAACCAACCTTTCCAATCCAATCAACAGCCTCTCTTCTGGCCTCCAAATCCAAGTTCCCACTCCTTAACCTATCCAAGTAATCGCTATCAGGCAAATGATCAAATTCCTTTTTGAGCATCAAATCCAAGCACTCATCACTCTGCATTGGTAACCATGTAAATGACTCTTCACCATCAAAATTCTGGTTTTGATCATTGGTAAAAGGGTTTCTATGATTCCAAACAGGCTCAAATTCCTCCCCCAAATCCTCGTAACCAAACTCATCAGAAAAAATACTAATGTTGTCTTCAGCACAAAGAAGACAATCAAAACTTGGTGCCATTGAAATCTTTCACTAAATCTCTCTCTTCCCTGTGGATGTATATATGTCCCCTCTCGTGTATGTGCTTTAATAAATGGTAGGAACCCCCACTTTATTCTTTGATTTGTTTTATGTATTATAGATGAAGAAGAATAGATTTCTTTGTGAAAGAATCAAGCAGAAATAAAAGTATGAAAAGGAAGTAAGAACAGAAAAGGAAATGCAGATGAAGCGCTCTCTCTCTGCCTCTCCTCCCTGGACTGCTGCAAGAGAGTTGCTTATGTAGGGGCGAAATTAGTGCTCCTTATCAGTCCTTTAGGGCAGAGAGAGAGAGAGAGAGGAGGAGAGAGAGAGAGAGAGAGAGAGAGAAGAGAAGAGACAGACAGATACCAATCCAAGACATAGTGCTGAAAATTTTCCCTGATTCATGTTTCAATGTATTTTTTATAAGTGAATTATGTGTTTATTTTTATTAAAATTTCTATGTAATTTAATGAACAAAAACACATACAATAAAGAAGGAAAATATTTAGGCACAGATTCGGACATTAATATATGGACGTAATGTGTTCACGTGCATTATGTGCGATTTATATGTATACAACAATTTCAGGCACGTTTATATTTGAATCTATGAAAAATTATTCTCTCGATTGTATTCTAAATATATATTTGGACAATGTATTCGTGTAATTGGTATATATTTTTTCTATAAAAAACTTTTAGTTTATTTCCATGCAATTATTTTGGTTGACATAAATTACAATTAACTTTATTTAGCTTCCCTTCAATTGGCAAGTAGCAAGTGATGAAAAGGGCAAGATCCTTGACTATAGAAGTGAGTGAAAATAAAATTACAGTAAATGTTTATTTTACATCTCTTAAAAGATAAATTAATCATTTTCAAGAAAAATATAGTTTGATCCTTGTATTACACTGACCTCCCTTGAGGTTTCCAAATATACATTGACCTCCCTGTAGTTTAATAAATTACTCTAAGCTCTTTATTTTTTAACTTATTTTACAGTTACCTTCACTGCCGTTCAATCAGTTAAACGTCGTTAGTCAATCTACTTACACTTCAACTTTGGAATTTTTTTGGCCAAACGAACTACAACATAATTTCTATTACGTCTGGATTTGCAAGTGTTAAATTTAAAAAAAAATTAAAATTGTAACACTGATAGAATTTTTGAAATTTGTTCAAGTTTCTATTCCAAAAGAAATTAAAAAATTCAAGGTAAGTTGTTTCGAACATGATAAGATTATATTGCATTTTTTAAAGAATTCTCTAACTTAAAATTTCAATAGCTTGACTAATAGCTTTGACTTATTTAAAACGACAGAGGAGGTAACTGTAAGAAAGGTCTGAGTAAATTTTTAAACTATAGGGTGAGGTTAGTGTATTTATTAAAAAATCAAGAAAGATAAGTATAATTCACCATTTAAGATAGGTTAGACGATGGTATATACTTTTTTTAGGACTTTTGTTTCTAAATCCTATAACAAAAGAAAATTAAATCCCATAAAGATTTCATCCTAGTCTAATGCATAAATGAATCTAAACTTTTTTGCTTTCTTTAATTTTATTTTTTATTTTATGTGTCTTTGACTGCTGATTGTCTATTTTTCTTTGTCGTATAAACCATGGAATGGGTTGAATTTCATGTTGTAGCTTAGAACATGTCTAGTTCAATATTTTTAAACACTGATGAAGCGAGTCCAAATTATTTGCATTCCAAATTGAATAAAACTTATTTCACCATTCATATTCACTATTATACAATCTTCATATTTTTACTATTTTTCATGATTATTTAACCATTTTGTAGAATAGATCAAAATACAGGGGGTAAGTGAGTAATTTGCTAGGATACAGGGTGGACCACTGAGGAACTGACCAATCCGCAGTGACTTTTTGTCTTTTCCCTCGGGTACCGCCACGTGGTCTTTGTTTATTACCTATTGACTACAGTCAGCCGATGCTCTCTCAAATTACAGTTATGACCCTAATTTTTATCAGAAACTTCCCTATCAAACAGAATCATAATTGAATTTGAATTGATTAAATGGGTCTTAAATTACAGTTATGACCCTAATTTTTATCAGAAACTTCCCTATCAAACAGAATCATAATTGAATTTTAATTGATTAAAATAAATTGACCTGAAAATAAATTTCTCTAACGTCTCTATTTTTTTCTATTACACTATATGTTATTGCAGGGTAATTTTATTTTTTTCTTTATGCAATATATATTTCAATTTTTTAAATTATTTTACAGATGTCCCTCTCGGAGTTATAGTGGTGATAATCATCGTTTAATAATTTACGTTTTCATCCAATTAGATAATCATATCATAAAAATAATTACTAATCTTTAAAAAGGAATATAACTTCGATTCCTCTCCATATGAAATTATACTGTGCATTATTCTACACATAATCATTAATTCTAAATTTTTTAATGAATCACATCATAAAATAAATCACTAATCTTCAAAAATAAATTTTTATAGGAATATTTCATTATGTTCCATGATTTATGTTTCCTTTTACAATCTCATGAATCTAACTCTAAATCGTATTATTTTGGTAAACATTCTACGCTTCTTTTAACGGATTTAATACTAAACTTTTTTTAATTTCTAAAATTTTAGAATTAATGACGAATTCTTATAAGAAAGTAGTTTCCTTACAACCTAACTGGGAATTTTTTTTTTTTTTTTTGTAAATTTTGCTGCTTTTTGGTATTTGAATGATTTGGTGAGAAGAGTGCGATTGATCAAAATTAGTAGGGATCCAATATTTCTGCTCGGTAGTAGAGTAATGACGATGAATTCTTTCAATGGGGATCACCACACAACCACGAAACCACATCTCATCCCATCTCCTTTATGATTTTCTAAATATTTTCAAGTATGTGTGGTTTCTTTTAAATGCTGTTAAAAATAGGGTCTTCAAATTAATCAACATTGTTCAAATTTGCTATAATATTGACCGAGATAATTCTCGTATCAAATATTATACCAAGGGTTTAAAAAATTGCCGCTTAATCTTTATCAAATATTATCTTTGTTAAATTAATTATCAAGAGTTACCAATAATGTAACTCGTATTTTATTGGTAACTCGGATTATTAACTTAATTATTACGAGTCAACTAAATTAAATTTATAATGCTATCAAATCAAAGAAATGACCAAAAAAAAAAATCGACACAATAATGTCACCCAAAAATCTATGGTGGTGGGGAATCAAAGGCTAGCTTGTGTTTTTTTCCTCAAAAAAGAGAATCAAACTTTTTTTTTTGATTTATTTATTCAAAAACAAAAGAGAAATCACAAAAAGAAAAACACTTTTGCCTTTGGCTACTTTTGGGAGCGTCACCTTTGGGCTCTACAAAATCAAAAAGTACAAAATATCCCCTAACTTTTAGGAATTTACTGTTTAGTTTGATTAGGACGTGCTTGAGTAATTAAGGAGATGATGTTTAAGATTATATATAAAATGATTATTTCCAATAGATACCTCCTTATTTTTTAGATAAAGAAACACAATTTATAATGATAAAAATTGGATACAAACAACACTACTCACAACAACATTAAAGTACCATCCATGGGTCCATTTGGCTCCTGGTTAATTATTAAATTATGTTATGTGAAGTAAAACTTAATCCAACTTAATCGGTTTGTATTAAATTATTTATAGCGTGTTTCGATCGAGTTTAGTACAGGAATTTATTTAACTCCATAGGTTAAATGACGAAATTTAATTTAGCTCAAATAGAAGTCAACAAGTCAATAATTGAGAACTATTGCGTTTTTTACTTTCACTTTTATTCTACACTTATACCGCGTGGTATAAATCAAAACCCACAATCGTATTTTACTTGGAACAATTTACCCAAATGGGCGTAGATTTTTTAGAATGAAATAGCCAATAAACTAATAATTTGGTTTGGCCAAATAAAGCTTTAAGGTTGCGTTTTTCTGCTTCATTTGGATTGTACGGGGCATCTCTCATTTCATATCTTTTTAGTTCGTGGTTGGTATCTTGTCAATCTTGGGGTGTTTCGGAGTTTCAAATGGTAAATGATTGTCGGCCACTCGAGTGCCAACTTAATAGAATCCGTACTTTAATCGTTGTAATGTTTCCTGTATGAAGTCCTTTTAACTCTTGTAATATTAATACATGTTCTTTTCATTAATAAATTCCCTTTTGCCGAGAAAAAGAATTAATATTTCCAATTTACATAAATAAAGACATAAAAAGTGTGCTTAAATATGAAATCATCAAATCAAAACGAAGAGCAAAATCAAAGTACCCGGCCTACCCTTTATACAAAATAGGTTTTTCAACGGGACAGGACATTTCAATTTTCTGGACATACTTTTACGTACAATAGTTTCACAATTTGTACTTTGTTGATAAGCATAATTCTCAATCATTCTAAACAATTCAAATTTCAATGGCGACCATTATGAATGATATGGTTATAAAGTTTATGAAATGATTTTCAGAGTTTGAATATTGACCATAATTATGTGTAATTCCCCGCAGTAATAATTAGGAAGTCAAGGGTAAATATTTAGGTTAAAGTGGACCCAAACAGTAATAAATATACATTGTTTTTTTCTTTCTGTTTTTTTTAACCTTGGATACTTGTTTCACCCTTTCACGTGTTTAACGAATAGTTAAAAGAGACTTTAGGGCACCAATTTCTAACCCTTTGGAAATGGTCTTTTTTCTTGCCTTTGGAATTTCACCCTTTCCACATGACCTTTTCTCCACTTTTACCCACAGAATTTTTATCTTTGGACCAAAGTGTGAGGCCATATGGGGCCTGTCAGAATCGCCTATGCTCTTCTCTCTCTCTCTCTTCTTTTTTTTTTTTTAGAAAGAGAAAGGACATAAGCGGAATTAAGAGTATAACCAATCCGGTTCGATCCGATTTGGTAGAATTTACAGACTGAATCAGTTTTTTTACTTGAAAAAATTATTAATCAAAATCGGACCGGTTATACCTGTTTGGTTTCAACCGGTTTCTGTCCGGTTTAGATCGTTTGGTTTTTTGAATTACATTTCAGATCAAGCCTAAAAAAAGTGAGAAATTAGTAAAATTCATAAAATAAGTCTAATTGAAATGCAGCTTTGGATTATTATAAAATCCATCAATAATTTGGGACAAACCCATTAAGTTAAACAAAATTAATCAAGTTATACTGAACCACAACTTTGGACCAACTTCACAACCGGCTTGGTTCAGTTTGGACCGGTTTTTAACACCTAGAAATCGAAAATTAATTTGACCATTTCTTCAATTTTTTAAAGGCTTCAAACTGAAACCGGGCCAGACCGAACTGAATTTTGGACTTCTTAAACCAATAGTCCTGTCCGGTTCAGTTTGATTCGTAGGTTTTTAAATTTCACCCCTACATAAACGTACTTATTTTATCACCGATAAAATATCAGACATCAAAGTACTTCGGCGGACAAATAAATCAAATTTACTCGTCCAAATGCTATCTTTATTTACTTGTTTTTATAATACCGAGACAAATAAATAATTCATAAAATGTTGATCAGAAATTTTAAAAAATCGTTTTTCTTAAGGTTTTGCACTCATTTCTTGACTTTTTTTTGGGTTAGAATGCATAGAGTCACCTATCACATTTTTCGACAAACGCGTACGATACCTAATTTGCTTAGGATTCTACCCAAAAAAAAAAACTTCACCAAAAAAAACGAAAAAATCCCCAAAAAAGAGCTAATGGAATGTTAGTCCCAGTTGATTGCTCCAGCAGAGTTTTTGAATTATTGATTATATTGTTTTTTTTATTTTGCTACCTTAATTATTGTGTACTACAACAGTTTTTTCTAATATTAAATCATTTTTTCTAGCAGAAATATTTCCAATAATTTAAAGGGTAAGATTGTGTCTTGAGGTATGCCCATGACCAGCAAAAATCTTTGGAAACACACGAATTTACTTATCGGTAATTTCAAAGTTCCGAAATTAATTGAGATGTGAGTAAATTGACTCAAGCACGCAATTTTATATATATATATATGTTCACCCATGAGTAAACTTCATTCACTCTTCACCATGTAGGATTACCTAGACATTTTATTTTGATGATTAAAATCGTCTATTTTGTTCTGATATCAGTAAGTACTTGACTTAAATATCTAATTTTTAAACTTTAAAAATTAAAAGTTTGAAAGTAAAAAACTCAATTTTTAGGTCAAGTATTATTTGATATCCGATTGAGCTAAATTATTTCGTGATAACTAAAGAAATTAATCAGAATAAAACAAACAATTTTTATCATCGAAGTGGAATCTTAAAGTGGTCTTTCATCCTAGGGTGAACAAAACTAGACTGTATATATTGTAGTAGGCCGAATACAAAAGGATATGGGCATCCGGCCTAAGTTGACATTCGGCCCATATGTGTTAGGTTCGAGAATTGGGTTAGGCTTAGGGGCTCAATTATTGTAATGGGTCGTGAGGTTCCACATGGTCATCTGTCGTGCCTTGAGCCCTGCTGAGCACACGACTCCAGAGTGTGCCGAACCTCCTCTACGGTCGGCATTCAAGATTTTTCCTTGGCTCTCATAACTCGTAATATTCAGTCGTGCTGCTGAGGGCACTATACTTGGAACAACCATGTGTTGGCGTATCCCTCACGTTGTGGGCAATTACTTGGGAAGACGTGGGAGCAAAGCAGTTACAAGACATGTGAACAAGCCCGTCCAATCTGCACGGACATAGAACACGTGGCAGAAGTATCGTGATTTGCAGTCCACAACGCGACATTTTCAGCCAGTCCTCCCAGCAGTCTGTTGTTGGTTTTCTCTATAAATACTCTAGGGGTACTCCACTTCCAGCATTCACACTCTAGGCTTAATTTCAAATTCCTTTGTTTCTCTTCACATAAACTAACTCAAGTATCAGAGTGCCCATCGAAGACCCAATCCCGATCGATACTAATTTAAATTGAGTGTTTTTGCAACAAGTTGAAGGGTGCACAAAAAATTCTACGAGAAGTCAAAGAATGAGATTCCAAACTCCACACACACACATACATATATATACATATATATATATATAGGTAGATAGATAGATATAGATATTATAGATATATAGAGAAAAGCCTCCACTTCCCCTCACCATGTGTGGTCTAAACACTTAAAAAGTCATAATACTACTGTTTGAGATCCGAGCTCCACAGAGTTGTCATGCACACACACTGCTTTTTCTACTTATTTTTTTGACTCAACCCTATTGGTTTTGGTTTTGTTTTTTCTTAGTTCTCCGAACCCAATGTTTGGTCAAATGTTAGGCATATGACCTTATTCCCCCCATCTTTCAATAATTACATATCCATAAAGTTATATGTATTCTAATGTTGGTTTGGCAACGTGAACTACTTTTTGCAAGCTAGCTTCCTGTTTTTCAGGACTTGCGAACGAGGAACACGATTGGTGGTAGTTGTGAATCCAACGCGCTGTATTTGTTTTGACACATAGAATCCTTCTAGCTACTGTTTTTATTTCAAAGTATTCACTTTCAGACTTTGTCAATAGTACAAAACGATTATGCTAGCCAAAGATTTTAAATAATTTTATTAGAATTCGATAAAAGTATATCGAGAGGGTTTGAGAATACGTTAGTAATACTAACAAAATAAATCTCGATTAGGTTGTCACTTATATCCTAGTCATTAATACACAAGCCAAATAACTCGAGAAAAAAAAAACCCGAAAACATCCAATAAGGTTTTGAATGAAAATGAAAATGAGAACCAGAGAAACTACATCTGAAAGTACTCTTATATTTTCACGTTAGGAATGACATCCAATTTATATGTGAAATCTCCACTCGTGTTAATCTTTCCTCTAGTTAGGGATAGAGATATCATGTGCACGGGGTGGAACACGTGTCACCCCTACCCTCAATGTTAAATAAAAAATTATCTTGCGATTATATAAATAGATTAAGTATTTATCGGTCTTTAAACATGATTTTTTTTATATAATAATGTAAAAATTGTGATCTACAAAATAAATAGCTTGGTTCATTAATAAAAATATCTCAATAGATATCGTATTAAGATCACAAGAAGGTTGGACCAACCCTTTACTCTTTTTTTAAACAAAAAAATCTAAGACAATTTTTTTCTTCATACTTTTATGCACAACACGGAACAAGAGAAGTAGAGTTACATTAAACAACGCTACCCCTAATCTAAATTCTAAATCTAACCTGACTCTATTTTTAACCAAAAAATGAGATTTCATAAGAGTAAGTCTAGGAACACACTTTTCGTGTACAGATCCAGACATAGATGTGTCTGAAATCCTCCCACGACATGACTTTTCGTTTTTCATGAACGTGTCTCCGTTAAGATACACACGGGGCCTTTCTAAAGCGATGTAAGCTCTATGTGTATCGAACGGTTCTAGACACGTGTATCCGAATCTATGTATGAAAAGGTGTCTTCTTAGATTTTTTGATTTTACAAAACCTCTATCCTTGTGCATAGAGAGAGAGGATGTAGAAGGGGGTTGTCCTTTGGTAGACCCATCAACTTTTGGGCCACACTACTGGACTTGCATTTCAACTTTTGGGCCATCCTGGGAATATCGACTAGAGAGTTGGCCCAACATCAGCCCAATTTGTAAATGACAGTCTCCCTCACAAAATCAGTGGGCCCACACAATATGTAAAAAGTCAAAAAAAAAAAGTTTTAAAAAAATTATTCTAAATTTTTTTCATCCTCGATTCATATTTTTATGTTTTTTTGCTTGCTTTTATTGAGACGAATGATTTGTCCCGGAAATTTTAACCAAAAATAAACAAAATATCACTAATATTCAATGTATTCTCACACTCTATTTTTGGTGTCTCTGTACACCCTCAAATTTTAAGTAAATTAGTTCAACTCTCAAAGTTTAAGTCAACTTTAAAATATTTCACAAAGTTGCGTAAGAGCAAATCCAAGAGCACTAGTTAATTTAACTAGTCAGAAGTAACCAAAAAAAATACACTCTTTAATTTGTCTATCTAATTTTTTACTTATGCATAACGCCGATTTCTAGTTTTTCTATTCAATAAAATTAACTTAACTAACTAACCAAAAAAAAAAATGTTTGCACATGTGCCATCTATACAATGACGTGGTATTTTATAAATGACCACGGTCTAACGATCAAAATTTTTCAAAATGGTCATATAATTCACATGCTATATTGTACGATCATATTTTTCTAACAACTATATATGTCGATTATCATATTTTTCTAGTGGTCATATTGTTTCAATGGCTAAATTTTTTCAACGGTCATATTCTATGTCTACAATAAAATTTTCCCTTTTCTTTTACACTGCTGTTAACTATTTTTCATCCTATTTTTGTCCTTTTGAAAGAAGAGTTCTAGAGTTATTATTCCTTTAGTAAAAATATGATTCGCAATATACTACTCAACATGATTCTATACAACTTTGACTCTGACTCTAAAGATGAATTAAAATCATTGGCGATAGTTGCTCTCAAAGAAGAGACGCTTAATAACGAGAGATGATTTAGACGTTGTAGTTCCGTTCAAGGCTGCACGATTATTGATCGTGACCAGACTGAAGGCCATGAGATACTATTTTGACAATATTTTGCTAATTCTCCTACTAAATTGCTAAGGAGGAGGTTTCGAATGGAACGATCTCTTTTTCTCCGATCGTATCTACAGTGGAAGCATATGATCTTTACTTTATATAAAAACCAAACGTTGTTGGAAGGAATGATTTCTCTTTCCTTTTTAAAAATTACAGCTACAATGAAGATGCTTTACTTACAGAATAGCAGTTGATAGCGTGAATGATTATATAATAATGGAGAAAAATACCACAGTTGAGAGTTTAAAAAGGTTTGTCTAGGCATAAGTTTTGATCTATTCAGATAAATATTTAAGGTCACCAAAAGATGCAACCACGACATTGGTGCTAGTTGTATAATATGTATTTATATACAACACACATAACTAGACTAAATAAAAAATTAAAGAGGACGGTATTAGTATAAAGTTAACGACAAAAGAAATATGTTAAATAATTTATAAATTTGAAGAGGTTAGTATATTTTTCAAAACTTTAGAGAACGTCTCTATATTTGTCAAATACCTCAAGAGAGGTTAGTAAAATTTAAAATGTCTTTACTTTTATCTAGATGCAGGCCTCATATTTTTATTTATTTTTATCAAAAGCCTCATGCTCATTAAACACTTACTGCAAAACAGACCAAAAGCAAGAACTAATAATTAAGTACTCCCTGAATATCATGTGACATTATTTATGTGATATTCTTGTGAATGAATTGTCACAACACACATTATGCAGGTCATTCTTGTTTAAAAAAATCTAACAAATTTGTTTCTTGACCTCCAGCTCGAAAATTTTTCATCCCATTCAATGTAAAAAAAAAAAAGACTTCGGTTGAGTGTTTCTGAAACGATTTTTGGGAAAAAAATTCTGAGATGTTGTTTGGTGTAAGTGTTTTAAAAAATATTTAACTCTTGAGAATTAAATTTTTTTGGCCTTTTTGAGGTGCTCTCTTTCTCTTTCTTCTTTTAAAGAGAGATGAAGTTGTTTAGGAAAAAAATAAAAATATTTGGAAAAAAATTCTCAAACAAGTTTCCAAAATATTTTCAAAAAAATTTCAGAAAATATTTTGAAAACTTCTAAACGAACACAGCCATAGTATTTTAGAAAGCGCTGAGTAATTAGTCCACAAACAAGTATTTGATTAGTATTAGTAGAAAAATGAAGAACAATAAAAAACCTAACCATCTTGGTTGTTTTCCCAAGGGCTATGCCGAGCGTAACCGACAGATCAATCGAATCGAGCGACTGAACCCGCTTTCCTGAGAATCCGACAATGGGTGAGCATGCGTGTACAGGTTGCAACCTATCAATCTGAATGTCCTTCTTGCTAAATGTCACAACAAAGATAATATCGCCTGAGCTCCCCTTGTCTATCACCATTCTGCTCGTCAAGTAGTTTTTCACCGTTGCAGTTATGACCGGGAGATTGTCATGAGTTTGTTGAACTCCCTTAGCGTCCTCTTCTATGAAACTGATGACTTGCTCACTGCCATCGCTTCTACCTTCTCCTCTATCCTTAACCTCCTTCAATGTGCCATATTGGAAAAGTTGATTTCACTCCGACAACAAATTTTGTAAGATCATTCTTATTTCTCTATCAGCTAGATGAGATTCAGCTCTCTGGCTCAAGAACGTAAGGATTGAATATACTTTAAACCAAAGTAAAACAAGCACCACATGAAATTCATGGTCTAACAAAAAAGACACACAATATAGGAAAGAAAAATTCTTGAAACACATATGACATACCATCCGGATATATCCGGACACAAATGTGTTTGGAGTCGTTCGATGTATGTGAGGGTCGTCGGATGCACGTAGTGTCCTCACATGCATCCCGGCTTCAGATATATTTGTGTCTGGACGACATGTGTTCCTAGCATTACTCTATAGGAAATGGGTACTTTCTAGAATTCAAAAAAAAAAAAAAAGTAGCAAATACCTTTCTTTACTTGATGGTGTCAAGTAATCCAGAATCCCCTATAAGAAATGGCCTAATCCCCACAAACTCAAATGGCACTCACATCTACGCTCTCTTCCATCGTATCATCCCCATCCCTCCGTCGAGGACTGCCCTTTGTCGGGGCATTCTGTTTTCTCACTGTAGGACTCTCCAACCTCTACCGCCCTTCGCTACTTTCTCTTTCCTCCAACACGGGTTGCTCTCACTGCCTCCCTTTCTCCCCTCTCCTCCGGTACTACTACCCCCGCTCTCTTTCTCTCTCTCTCTCTCCTAAATTTCTAGGGGTTCAGTTTCTCTCTCCAATTCTGACGTGAATGGGTTGTTTCAGATCGAAGTTCGGCAGCGGAACACCCGGGAAGAGTGTTCGCAGTATCAGGATGGAAGCCAGTGATAAGATTGTACCGAGTATCGTCGTCTATGTTACTGTTCCTAACAAAGAAGCAGGTTAGGGATTCTTCTTCATTTCATTCCCCTCTTCCCCCTTAATGCCGATCGAATGTTATCATGAATGGTTGATTGATTCTGCAGACAATTGACATCATCCATTTCTATAATCGGCAACGAATTAAAATTGAACTTCTTAGCTACGGAAATTGTATCCTACTACTTGTATGAATGCAGCGATTGTACCTAGTAAAATCTGATTTCTGTATGTATTCAAAGAGCAAACTACGGTTGGATAGAGTGGATTCCCAATGAAGGGTTTTGACGTTATGATTCATTGAGACATTATGAGTCGATGAGAATAGCTTACCTCTGGTATTCGACATTTAGTTTCAAAGCTTTATCGGGATGCATTTTGAATGACTACTCTATGATTGATTTGATATACTTCATGTTATGAATTGTAGTTATACAAGAATCCCAATAAAATACCTTTCTTCTTTCTCTAATCCATCTTCTACTCAATTCTCACAAGCCATCTATAGCTAAAACTTCTTTGTTTGTTTTTTTTATTTTGTTAATATGGAACGTAAAATCAGTTCATCTGATTTTGACATCTATCAAAACGAAACACTATCCAAATAATTCAACATAAGACTCGTATCTGGCTTGTGATAAAGCTTTTGTTGTTCTTTTTATCTTTTATGGTGTGTCATCCGATTTATATTGACAAATGTTTCCTAGTTTTCTTTCTAAGATGTGCTAGGTCTAATTTATCGGAAATGGTCTTTGATGGAATCTATGAAGTTCATCTCTAGAATTTCATTTCAGCGGGTAGTAGTTCTATTTTCGTCCAATTCTTGCCTTGCTCTATTTGTTCTACTTGTTTGGCTTGTATATTCTTCATCCATCTACTTATGTTGTTTATTCTTTACCTCTCTTACTCATCAAATGATATGTATTCCGAAAAATGTGAATCCTAGAGGAAAAAATTCTGACCCAACTTTGCAACTTGACATGTTCCTTAAGTTGGCATCTGCATCTCCATCTCTCTCTCTCTCTCTCTCTCTCTCTCTCTCTCTCTCTCTCTCTCATAGAGTTTCTTTACCTTCAAAATGTTCTCCTAAAGAGTTTCTTTGCATCTAGAAAAAGGCATCAGCTAAATGATCTTGGCTTAACAGTCTCGTGATTATGATAAGCATTGGAAGCTTCAATGAATGCTTAATGGTGCTGCACCAATTTCTGACTTGTAGCAAGCATGTGCAAATAAAGTGATTATAGTTAGACTGTTGTATGAGATTCTAAGAGAAACTAATAAAGTGATGACTAGAATTTGAACCTGATTGTGTCTCGTAGGTTTCGGTCTAACGCATCACCTGTCACTCAAAAGTCCACAATTCTGTTAGCTTATAAAACAAGGATTGAAAACAACTAGAATATGCATGTTGTTTCTTTAACATGCTACTGTTCTTCAGAAATGATAAATTGCACAACTTCGTGTATGGTATTTTTCTTTTTCTTGTTGTGCAGGTAAGAAGCTTGCAGAAAGCTTAGTCAAGGAGAAACTTGCAGCATGTGTGAATCGAGTACCAGGCATGTGCTTCCATGTCTCAAACTGTACCTTAGTATTTTTTTTACATTATTTCCTTATGTTTGAGTCTCAGTCGGTACACCCCTAATTTGCCGAAGGATGTGCATGCCTCTGAGATAGGTTTCATCTTTGCCTACTAATAGTGTTGAAATTTGGTCTGGATATCTTTTATTCAATTGTGGTGCTCTTGTATCTTACCAGATGTGAAGAAATTCAAGAAATTTTGATAGAAATCTAAACTCGATCATGTCAAATGTAACTTTGTACATAGAACTGAGCTTTGATGATATCATTTTCTGGAAGTTTTGGGTATTTGACCATGATGAAAGGGTGGGTCCTGATGGATCGAAGACTTTAGTGTCATCAGAGATTTGACTTTCTTCATTAAACAAGTATTTGATAATACAAAGGGTTAGATTTAGAATTAGCTTTCAGTTAATGTCATTAGGCCTAAAAAATCTGGAAGATCCTATGCATATATCTCAAGGGAGGTCAATGTTATTTCTCTTCCATCTCTCTATATTTCAAACGAACTAAATGCAATCGAAAAATTACAAGTGAGCGGGCTAATATTCGTTTGGGGGACACGTAATCTGCAAGATCCTCTGCATTATTAGTTAAGGTGAAGCACTATGTAGTTGTTCACCTTTCAGTGCTTCCCCACGTTTACAGCCCATTGGATGGTGCGAGTTGGCCACAAAAGAAAGGAAAACAGGATCCTGTCACTTGTTTGGTTGAATTCTAGTGTCAAATGGTTAGATAAAACTGTATTTTTATCTGTCCGTGTGATCTGGTGAGAAACCCATATCCATTATTTCTAACCATTTCTCACCATCCAAAGGGGTTTTTAAAATTTCATATGCTAATTAATAACTAGTTTCTAGTGGGTTAAGCCTCTGAATCCCGATGAACAATTTATCTTTTGCAGGCATTGAATCAGTATACCAATGGCAAGGAGAGGTAAGACTTGACTCATGCCAAGTAAGAAACAAAAACCATATGAAAATGCTGAGAATGATGACCAAATCATGAACTGTTGGTTGCAGATTCAGACAGATTCTGAGGAACTGCTTATTATCAAGACTAGGGAATCCCTATTGGAAGCGGTGAAAGAACATGTCAAGGATAATCATGAATACGAGTAAGCTGGAACACCTGCAATACTTTACCAGTGTATTGCATTTCGTTTGTTCATTCCCGAGGCCAACTTTAATTTATCTAAACAATTTCTTAGTGTTTGTGTGCACCACCAAATTATAGTTTCTTTGTGGTTAAGGTGAAAAATGTTGATTATATGGTGCTCTTTATCCCCAGGGTGCCTGAAGTAATTGCCATGCCGATAGTTGGTGGCAGCATTCCATACCTTGAATGGCTCAAGAACAGTACTAGAGACTGAACTCCTTTTGCTCAGCGATGGAGTCCAGTTACATGAATCTATCAAGTGTTTAATGGAAGTCGCTTTGTTCAGCTGTACATTCATCTCTCTCTCTCTCTCTCTCTCTCCCCCCCTCCTTGTGTGTTACCGAAATAAAGATGTTATTCTACTGTGAAGACGAGGAATTTTAGATACCAATTGAGAACAGATAATCTCTTGGGATAGAAGAGTATAATATGTCCAGCAGATGGGAACGATTCCTTGAGTTGTTCCATCACTAGAAACAAGAGTAAAGGGGCTTTATTTTGCTGACAAGATTCTCCTCTTAGGGATTTTCTGAAACATCCCCCCAAGTCCCCATGTAATTTTCCCTTCTGCCTGTTACAGAAGCCTTGGGATGGAGATGTAACCATGGCACAAGCCACACGGAAAACCATATTTATGGACGCCGGATACTTTGGAGGGCTTTGAATTCTCAAAAGAATATATTTATTTTCTTACTCTTTAAATATAATATCGGGAACATTATTTTATTCTTTGAAGGAGCATAAAATTATTTCTCATTATCTTATTTATATTTATATTTTATTCTTCTTTTATATTCACTTTAAATATCATTATTAATTATAAAAATATTATTATCAATCATAAAAAGAACATTCACTTATTTTCATCAATTGTGTTTTTCTTAAAAAATATTAAAATACTTTTTTTATAACCTTTTATTCTTTTATAATAAATTTTTTATTGCTCTTCTTACTATAGTTTTCTTATCTTCTTAAAATTTTAACTACTAACAAACAAATTGTAAGAGTCATAACAAGATTTATTGCTATAATCTTAAACATGACTAGTCAAGTTTATCATATTCAAGATTGTTAAAAGGCTCCAATTAGGACTATTTGGAGAACTATTATACACCCCAGAGGGGTATTAAATTTTTCCATCTCTTTATATTTATATCTTATACGTCTTCTATTGTAAATATTATGATTAATTATAAAAATATTATTACTCATATATATATCATATTCTCCGGGCTCATGTTGAAGGTTGCCCGAGCACTAGGATGCTGATTCCAGCTTAAGTGACATTGCTGACCCTCACTTACGTTTAGTTCTCCATTGCAATCATTACCACGCATAGACACAAAAACTAATAAGACCACGTGACGCCCAAACCCCACGTTAACGTACCAGAAATGCTATTTGTAATGACTGTGGGGGCTGATCCCCCCACTGATGGTGGCCCCCACCCCCCCAACCCCCCACGTGGCTCTTTTCTTTTGCTTTTTTCTCTTTCTAATTCTCTCTCTCTCTTTCTCTCTCTTCTCACTCACATACATATACCATTTTTTAACTAAAATACACCATGGGTCTTACTTAACTAACTTAATGTTTTTATTTTTATTCAAAAACAATTTATATATTATTTTTTTAATTTATTGGTTTGTCTAAATAAGGATTCTTGATAATTTATCATAATTTAATAAGGTTTTATCAAAATATTTCAAACTTATAGTTAATTTTAAAATAATTTTTTAAGTAAACGGTAAAATTTTAGTTTTTTTAAGAATAAAATTTGAAAAGCACGATCGAAAAAAGTTCAAATGAACGATGTCAGTTATTTTTTTCTAAAATTGTGTGCATTAGTTATCCGGTGGCAAAGTGAGGGCTACTCTTTTTTGCTTTGAAAATTTCTCTCCCCCTTCTCTTCTCTCTCTCTCTCAAAGGTTAAAAATTAAAAAAAAAACATGATTTGTATTTGTTAATTTATATATTTTGTTTAAATCATTCAAAAATATTCATATTAATTACATAATGGTAAAAATTTTGAAAAAAATGGTTAATTATAAAATAATTTTTTAAGTAAACGGTAAATATTTAGTATTTTTTTGAGTATAAAATTCAAAATTTACTACCGAAAAATATTCGAATGAGCGGTGTTAGTCATTTTTTTTTCAAAATTTGATGCATTATGTAATTAATATGAATATTTTTGAATGATTTAAACAGAATTTTATTTTATTTTACAAATCGGCCAAAAAATACCAACAAAATATATAAATTAACAAATACAAATCATGTTTTTTTTTAATTTTTAACCTTTGAGAGAGAGAGAGAGAAGAGAAGGGAGAGAGAAATTTTCAAAGCAAAAAAGAGTAGCCCTCACCTTGCTACCGGATAACTAATGCACACAATTTTAGAAAAAAAAATAACCGACATCGTTCATTTGAACTTTTTTTGATCGTGCTTTTCAAATTTTATTCTTAAAAAAACTAAAATTTTACCGTTTATTTAAAAAATTATTTCAAAATTAACTGTGAGTTTGAAATATTTTGATAAAGGCTTATTAAATTATGATAAATTATCAAGAACCCTTATTTAGACAAACCAATAAATTAAAAAAATAATAATAATTACAGTATATAAATTATTTTTGAATAAAAATAAAAATATTAAGTTAGTTAAGTAAGACCAATTAGACCATGGTGTATTTAGTTAAAAAATGGTATATGTATGTGAGTGAGAAGAGAGAGAAAGAGAGAGAGAAAATTAGAAAGAGAAGAAAGCAAAAGAAAAGGGCCACGTGGGGGTTGGGGGGGTGGGGGCCACCATCAGTGGGGGATCAGCCCCCACAGTCATTACAAATAGCATTTCTGTTAACGTACCAAGACGATGTAGTATTTCCTATCAGGGTTTGCAGTTGCACACACCAATCACACAGGTACTCCCTACGAATCCACTTCCCACTGCAAATCATTTGAAGAGGCTTACACTTGAGTTCATACAACCCACAAATGTGGTTCCAAGTAGCAACAACCCAGAACTTCTAGAATTCCCTTCAAATACGACGCAACCCAAAAATTAAAACGCAAGGCTCATTAAACCATTGTACACTGACAGTGGCACCAGGGCCGGCCAGGAGGTAAGCCCACAAGTCTCCAGACTTACGCAAACCGCCGAGCACAAAATTATTATTAATATTAAGTGGACGGCCAAGTTGAAGTCAGGTTTGAACAACCCAAATGTCGGGACCGGCACAAGGTGGGACAAAAAAACCTCAAACTTCCACCATACAACATAACCAATTTTTCCATTTTGAACCTCTTAACCTACTTGGGAGCCAATTGCATGTGCGTGCATCATTACCCCAGCAAAACAGAAATCTAGTATAGCAGACTACTAAACGAAATCAGAACAAAAGTATGCAGTGTAAGAGTTAAAAAAAAACATGTCTAGCACAACAGACGTATGAGCAAGGTGTAACGAGATGCAATAGTGCAGCACATATATCAACTACACTTCATAGAAAAAAAGGATTCAAATCACTTCAGAAAGTTGGAGTCGGTTTAAGTCTTGAGTATGACATAAGTTCACGGGTTGACCCCAATCTCAATCCACACAGAATTAGTCAGCACAAACAAATGACATTCAAAGCCCACCTCCTCCATGAGAAGATACCAATCGATCAACTTGAAACATCATTAGGACTCATCAATCTGATCCTGCATCAAGCCAAATGCAAATACAAGTCAAATCATCAACCAACCTAATTCTACAATAATAGGAAGTGAGCAAGAAGATACATAGCTCAACGCAAGAGAGAGACAGAAAAAGAGAGAGTCGCACTAACCTGCATGTCTGAAGTCCAAAGAGTCAGATTGTCCCTAAGCAGTTGCATGATGAGAGTACTGTCCTTGTACGATTCTTCACCTAAAGTGTCAAGTTCAGCTATTGCTTCCTCAAATGCCTGTACATGAAGATGATAATAGGGGTAAAAATCACAGGGAATCTAATATCAAATATGCAGTCCGGACATGGAACTCCTTCATAAGGGCAGCCATTAGAATCATTCATAGGTAGCCCACTATGCAACAAACAAAAGACTGTGCACATTACCACGAAGAATAATCAAAGACAACTAAGAACGCACAACATAAACAATTTGTGATTCAACAAGAATGCCCACGTCCACGGCTTGCACCATTTTTCACCATATTCATAGTTAGCAATAAAAGTAAGGAAGAGTTGGTAGTGTTATCAATTTTATATACTGCTAGGATTTCACAAGCACCAGAATTACCAAAATACGCGTAGTAGTTGGTAGTTGGTAGTTGGATAAGCTAAGTTGAGGATCTTGAGTCCCGTACTAATCAGGCATCACAAAACCCAACACTCAAATGGTACACTTGACTTCATTCAATTATTAGGAAATAACCAAGTACTCCTCGCAGAGGAAAAACACCTATTCATTTCCTATTGCTTGTCTTGTACCAGTGGAGCCAAGATCGCTTGCATACAAGGTAGAGACCACAAGTTACAAGTCAAAATATTAAACAAAACATCAAAAAAACCCCAAACTGCAAAATTGCAGCTAAAGAATATTACATGAAGCAATACAATTTAGAATTTTCACCCCAAGATTTAACAACTGTAAGCGTAATATAGAGGGGGATAAATGATCATAAGGATATCGCAGTAAGCACTTACTTCTCTGATTTAACTAATAATAGATATATGACCACGACCCATCAACAAATAAACATGGGAAATGAGTAAATATGCCCCACGCTCTCAGCCCTGCCCTAATGGGAACAACAAATAAATCATACAGGATTTCCAAAGTAAGGTCAAATCAATTAGCTAAGGAAAAATTAAAATAATTTAGATATTGAAATTGAAATCCTTGTTTGATATCCATTGTGCAAGCCTTTTTGTTTCTTCTGATACTTACTTCTAGCAAAATACACGTATCATGTAAGCCAGCAGAAAAATTGAGAAAGTAAGCAATCAATTTTTATTTCAAGTTTTACAAGTTCAAAATCAGCAAACCACCAACTTGCGATGTAAGACGCAAAATTGAAAAGTGTGAAATAACCACATTCACAAGCAACACGTGATCAAGTTTCCATTCAACATCAAGATAAGAAGCATTGCCATCAATAAAGATACTCTAAGAAGAGTGATCTACCACATTCAGAGCAGATATCAGAAAACTAGGATAGTTATAAGTTACATTCATCCATGACATTAAGATGTTGTATTGGCGATTATATCAAGTTTGCTAAGGTAGATACGAAACAATTAAGAAACTATTCTTCCATTTCTAAAGAACTACAATACACAGGCCATCCTCGGCCAGTTTAGGACTATTCCATGGCTAAATCACAATTGAAGGATATAAGGAAGACCACTTCCACAGAGAAAGCAAGGGCATCCACTATAATATCCAGAATGATTTTACATTTTCCCAGAAGTTATCTGCATCAAAATTCTTACCTAATCCCACTCCTAACCAAGTCAAATATTTGATAATCGACAAGAAAACAGCTAGCATTTGTAGGATATCCTAGTAGAATAAGTAAAAGATTTAACATAACAAGTTGACCAAACAACTACGAGAAAATTTTAATACTGGAGTAAAGTATACCTGTTTTGCCATACTACAAGCTTTATCAGATGAATTGAGAATCTCGTAATAGAACACTGAGTAATTGAGGGCTAGCCCAAGTCTAATAGGATGTGTCGGAGCAAGATCAGCCAGAGCAATATCCTTCAACAAAAACAGCAATATCACAAAATTAGAACTGCAAAATCTATACTCAGCTATTTGTTAACCAGAATCTGCAAACCTGTTATACTCACATCATGTTCAACCTTTCTATGAAAAACTAAGATAATTATGCATCGCGGTGTTGATTGCTTTTTAAATCCCAAATAAAACCTACCACTCACTTGAAAACCCAAGGAGTCACTCGTGACACCCTGAGTGCATAAAAGTAAAATCATGCCTCAATCAAATCGTCCAATGAGCAGCTGCCTCAAACCTAGGATAGGTAATTGAGCAATATAAAATAAATAAACTGTTCCTATACTGACAGAACAGAGATGTACTGATATAATTAAACACACCAAGTAACTTGAGTACTGCCCTAGTTACCCATATCTAAGATATACACATCCAAAACAAAAAAAAAACACAAAAACTGTAACTACAGGCCCTAATGGCTAATATCACTTTACATTGAAATATACACATCCAAAACCCTACATCTACACTAGCACCGTAAAGTGTAAATAGACCTGGTCATTTGGCCCAATGGCCATGTGAAATCTTGAGTTCGAGTTGATGAAACAGCATAAACATCCTAGTGGAAATCAACGGAAAAATGTGAAGTATAGACACTGCTCTAGTTTCACGATTTCTAACCAACACACATCCCATACCTAAAAATACATGTCCACGCGTCCCTAATCTGACGATCTCTAGGAAATACACGTATTTCTTTTTCTCCACTAAAACACTACTAACACATCCAAAACCCTAAAAACCCAGAAGCAACTGTATATACTGTTCTACTTCCACGATTTGTCAGAAATACACATCCAAAATACACAGTAAGTCAGCAACTCTAAACACCGCGCAAATTCCAATATTCTAAGAAATAAACACCCAATACCCACCAATCACAAATAAACACTGCCCTAATTTCACGATTTCTAGAAACTCAAAAGGGCTAACTACCTGAGCAGCCTTGTAGGCGTTCATAGTGTCCTCAGCAGCCTCTTTCCGCTCGTCACCGACCTTGAACTCAGCAAGATACCTATGGTAATCGCCCTTCATCTTCAGATAAAACACCTTCGACTCCCCCGTTGACGCCGACGGCACGAGGTTCGAGTCCAAAAGATTCAGTATCCCGGCGCAGATCTGCGACAACTCGGACTCGACCTTGGATCTGTAGTCCTTGACCAGGACAACGTGCTCCTCGTTCTTCCGAGACTCTTCTTTCTGCTCGATCGACGATATGATCCGCCAGGCGGCCCGGAGCGATCCGATCACGTTCTTGTAGGCGACAGAGAGGAGGTTCCTCTCCTCGACGGTGAGCTCGCCGGCCGGCGTCGACTCGACGACGAGGCTCTCCATGAACTTCACCATCTCCTCGTATCGCTCGGCTTGCTCGGCCAGTTTCGCCATGTACACGCACTGATCTCTGCTCAGGTTTTCTGGTACCGCCAAATTCGCCATTGCTGTGTGCGTGCGTGGCCGCGTGTGTATGTGTCTGTATGAAAGAAAGAAAGAGAAAGAGGAGACAGAGATGGGTGTCTTCGACTTCGTGCTCTCTTATTCAGTTAAAAATAAATTTTACCAACACCCCCGTGGTTTTACTATATTAACAATGGCCCCTAAGTTACGAGAAATGACTTTTTCACCCCCTGGAAGTGTGTTTGGTTTAAGTCATGGGTTATTCTTCAACTTCTTCCTGTCCCTTTTTTTTTTCTACTCTAAGATTTTGAATTCGTCTCCATAAAAAAATAAAAACGAACTATTTTTAAAAATAAAAAATATCAAAAAATATCAAAATAAATCGAAAATTTATTTGGGTGGTACTTCCATTTTGTAAATACCTTTAGATTTTTTTTTACGATTTCTAAGATTAATTTATTTTTTGTGTATCAAAATAAAATTTCCGGTTATTTTTTTCTCTTAGCATCTCACCTATTTCATTTTGTATACGTGTTTTAAATTATACTCAATGACGTCAAAATCCGAATAGCTAATCTAAGAGTTCTAAAAGGATTTTTGTTGATCTAACAGCTCCGAGAGAATTTTTGTTAATCTACGAGCTCCAAGTAAATTACTACAAAATAAGTTCAAAGACCTGAAATATTCTCTATCATAAATTGTCCTGACGATTAAATTGGTCAAAAGTGTATGAATACTCAGTATAAGGGATTTGGATTTCCTTAACATTTATATCCTTTCCTATCATTTCTCACTGAATCCTTACAGATTGCAAAATCTTTAGGAAGTTGATAAAGCTTGAATTACAATAAGTGAATCCTTCCATACCGATTCGTATTTTGTTTGGTCATGCTGAGTGCTCCTCGTGTAGGTCTTATCAAGGAATCAAGATCCTCCTACGTGATAATATCTCATGTGATTCCTCGTTCAATGCAAAATAAGACTCGTTGTGGTCCATAAAATGATACAAAGCATTTTATTTTATAAATTAATTTGTGTCGATTATCCATGTTAAAAACTAGGTTAATAGGCATGGATATAGACTTAGTCGAATCATATTTATTTTTAGAGCAATAGACGGCAAGAGTTTGACCTCCATTGCCCTTAAAACAAATACTATTTGTTCAAATGAATAACAATATCCAATTTATCTGATTTTGTGCATGATTGACATGCATATCGAGATCTCTAAAGTAAACAATTTGAATGTTGAACAAAACTACGTAAGGTAAATCTCATTATACGTCACATGAGAGATCATCACATAAGAAGATTTGGGTTTCCCACCGAGCCCAACACGGAGGTCGGCCATGTAAGTCTACTTAGTGGAAAAGTTATGACTCATCAATACAAAGCGATATCTAATCAATATGATTTTTAATGTGATTTAAATTCTCCACCAATCACCTTCTTTATTGAAAGATTCAAAAAATCTTTTCCTAATAAATATATTCGTACTTAGGCAACGTATCATGATATCCTAACTTATTTATCGCTCTCTTTAGACAAAGTATACACATATAACTAATTAATCTATCTCTCTTTCGAACTCATTCGAGAATCAACGACTGACCAGTGAGATTAGCTCACTAAGCCTTCCATAATAAAATAGTTTGGGTATTTTTCAACGTCACACATTTACAGATATTTTAGAATATATTTAGAGTTGCGGAAGGGTAAACAAAAATATTTAAGGAAAGTGTCATACAGTCTATTAAAATAATTCAAAATAAAGTTGAGATTACAAACACTTGATTCTGACCAAACATGGCTCAATCGGCACTAAAATTACTCAAGTCTACAACATAGTCCCGAAAACATCCAGAAAACACAACAATGCACAACGGTGTGTGCACAGGTGAGGTTAGAGTCAAAGGGGGCAGGGAGAAAAATGAGGAAGGATTGAATATATAAGAGAGCGTGTGAGGGAGAGTAAAACGAGGTTTTTAAAATAATAATGTTATCGACACTTCATTTTATATCTCGTGTTTTATCGCATGTTGAGACGGCACCACCTTCCCCCCCCCCCCCCTCCCCCCCCCCCCCCCCAAATGTGAGTAGCCATTTTTGAGCTGACACCTCAGAATGCAGTAAAATATTAGGTACGAAATGAAGTGTCAGTAGCATTATTTTTTTAAAAAAAAATACCATGACATTATCAACCCCCACAAAACGGACAAAAAGAAACAATAGAGAGGATTTGAAAACCTCGGCCATCAAAACAATAGAGACGATTTAAAAAAGAATAATTTATAAAACAAGAAAACACAATACTTTTGTCAATACCGTCGGGGGAGGTTTGTGAAATTTATCTAAATAAACTTTTGTAGTTTTATGATAGTAGTCTTAAAATTATGATAGTGTCCAAAAATATTATACCATAATTTTAAAAAGCAAATATTTATTATGCCTTTTTAGAGTGATAAATTTTAGGCATTCATTTTATCCCACACTCCTCTATTCTAGTATTCTACTGATCATAAAGTGAAGTTCTATCACTTACCACAATTACGTACTATAGCCAATCACAAACAAAGCTTTTGTAAGTTTATTTAAAGAAGATAAAATAAGATATCAACTAAAATAAAATAATGAGTAGCACTAGAATTTACTGTCATTTCTGTTACAAAATTAATATTTACCATCACGGTAACAAATGCTAGTTGGTGCATACAATCTCATTGGCTTTCCACAATTATGGGAAAATGCAATTATTTTCATTAAAAGAATGTTGTTTGATCCAACCTTCACCAAAAAATGCACGGCCGGAAACTATTTTCTGATGATATGAATCTGTCTTTTTTCCTGGTTCATTAATTTTCTTTCATTACTTCTACAGATATAAGATCAAGAAATTGAATTTTTCATTATTTTTGAAAATATATTATAAGAAACTCAAGAGGTTAAATATTCCTAATATGTATTTATTTGTTTTTTGTATTTGTTTTTTGTATTCATACACTTCCGACTAATTTAATAATTTGTTATGTTTTACCTATTTCTTTCGAGGGAATGGATAAATAAAAAAATTTGATGCAAATTAACAAAAAAAATTGAAAAATACAAATGAAATGAATTAAAAAATTAATTTAAGTCAAACACGATAGACGAAGCCATGCACATCGAGCAACGCACGTACACAGATTAATAGATAATCGAAGTCTGGTGAAACCTCCATAACCGTGGGGATGTTTGCAGCAAGGGGATGGGTGACTGACTAACTGGCAACATAAATGCTTTGACTTGAAAAATACATATACTCCTACAAATTATGCTACAGCAAATGAATGGAGCTGTATCACAGAAAGAATGGCAACTATGTTACAGAATCAAACCACCGCCACCACGAAGACACGGTCATACAAGCACGAAAAACAACAGTGGGGAGAGCTGAAAGCATCGGAACCCTCCAACGAGCAGCTTACAGAAGTTTTGAGATAACGTGACATGAAGTCCAAAAGGCTGTCGAGGCAGCCCCAATGAGGGCAGGGTTTTGGTATATCCTGCTCCACACAAACATAAACGAGACTAAAATCAGAACCGTATATAATGACCAGAAAGCTAAGCCCGTGTTCTATAGTGTAAAATGTAGCCATTGTCGTCCATATCAAACACCTGGGAAACTTTACGTGAGAAACAAGGATCAGTAAAAAAAGGAAAAGGCAGACACTAATTATTTCGGGGAAACAAAAGAGAAGCGAAGTGTCTAGAACTGGCCTCACAACTGAGGCTAAGATGCCCCATCCATTCGGCTACTTTGCGTATCAGTATGAGTCCAACACAAACTGCGGCTAGGTATTAAAGGATTGTGATTAGATCATTATAAGAGAAGCATGCCACTTCCTAATGATAATATTTGACTAGTGAGAGGAAACACACAGCAACATCTCAACCAAAACAGCTGAGAATCTTTAATGTAGAACTTGACATGTGAACAAGCTTGTGTTGGTAGAAGATACTTTCAGGTTCAGATACGTGCTATACAAAAATATGTATACGAGTCCTGGTTGAATAGTGCTAGAAAATGCTATATGATAGGGCTCTCATAATGAAGAGGTGTCAAAGAATGAATACGATACCTCTATCTATTGTCTATGATGAAACCCAACAAAGCAGATTAGATGATGGTCGAAAAAATAAAACCATCAAGCAAATAAATGTGAATAACCTACCCAATGGCTGTTGCTCCCCAAGATGCTACATTATATACGACTTTGCTTCCATGCCATGCCTTCTGAAGCTTTCCCTTTTTCTTCTTCACAGAAAATGTCTTGCTCAGGGCTAGAAGGTAATAACCATAGTTGTCAAATCGAGAATCGAAAAGGTCCGTGTACAAATCGTGAATCGAATAGAATCGTGAATCGCTCCGATTTGGTCATGTTCTTAAAACATATTAAAAATGCAAATATAATATAGCAATCAATAAAAATATTGTACCTAAAGATATATTGATGATCACGTAGTCTAAATAGGTAAGTCAGTTACTTTGCTTTCAAGTCTCAAGGTTGAAAAGTAAGAAAAGCCAATAGGTAAAAAGTGAAAACTTAATTTTTAGTCTGCAACTCTTTCTATTCCCAATATTTTTACAAAAGACCCTTCGTAAGCCCCAACGATTATTGTATTATTATTTTTTTTGGGAAGGTTTAAAAAAAATTGATTTTTTTGTTCTATCGGGTCATTAACCTGACTCAAGCCTGCAAAAATGTGAATCGAAAGTGAATCGATGATGCATGCGAATCGGGCGATTCGGAATCGATTCACCGGTTCTCTTACCGATTCAGTGCAAGTTGCGATTCGTTGTTAGGTTCGAATCGTTTGCATAGTGTATCGAATCGAATCGTGCGAATCGTATCGTGAATCGCACGATTTTGATAACTATGGTAATAACATATAGAATATTAGATTTTACCCCAAAACTCCAACAGCCAAACCCAATAAAAGTCATAAATTGTAGACAGGAAAACATATTGCCCCTTCTGATATCTTAAATCCATAGCACTGCATTAGAAGCAATCAAACTCACCTTCTTGGAGTTGGTTAGGGTTTAAATCCTGCAGAACAAAAGCCAAATTATCAACTCAGGGTTTTAATGCTCAAGTCTTAATGAAAATGAGTTTGAGATTCCCTTTCAACGTCAGACAAGTCACTTTTGAAAAGATTGAACAACCACATTACTACATGTATGTTGTTAGCCGTAGAATGACCAGGTCTAATCTTCGTCAATTTGAGGAAAAGACAGGTGTCACAATCTAGGCTACATTTCTTCTGAATGTAAACCAATCCTCGTGGAGCACTTAACACTGAGACAAGGTATATCATCTATATACGACACATTTCGTTGGAGAATCATCTAACATGCGAATATACCACGCAACATCTATATTAGGCATGAAATGCCATTAGGTACCTTGCTGGCACCATATATCTGAGAAAATAAAAGAAATATGACATTTGGCGCGTACCCGTACCCTTGAGATGGAATTAGGTGAATACGATACTTACACAAATACCCTAAACCGGAACCCAAATACAATACCTCCGAAAATAGGTCACATATATCTTCCCAAACGGAGGATAACACCCACCTCCCACCATCCCTCAGAGAAGATACCGGTACCACTAGTAGTCAAAATTGCTCCACTAACAGAATCTCAAATCAAGCAAGCTCTGCTTGTGCCTGACCCATGTGTTCTTGGCACGTGCAATGAGCCGGCCTCGCCAGTGTAACTCCCTTCAATAGTGGCCCTAGTCTTTCAACTCCAAGCAAGTAATTTGTTCTGGTAGCTTGGAAACTATGCTTCCTCTATTAGACCTCCATTACTGCCATTCCCACTTCCTCTTATGTACCTTCATCTCCCACCCACTCCACCTCAACTGTTCCAACACCACCACAGCATCCATCATACTCTTAGAAGGCTCCAAAACCAGCCGACTCACCTCCACTCGCCCCTAACGATTAAACACGCCGTCTTTGCATGGTGATTCGTGTCAATCTGGTTGTTAACAATATCCTTTAGCTTAACAGTCATGAACTGTCTCACTTTTAGGGTCAGAACACCATGAAATAAAATTACATCAAATGACCATTGAAATACCGCAGACGAAGCTGTTATACTGAATCATCTGGACGGTGAAAACAAAGGCCATGAAGATTAGCAGAGCCAGTAGTTTCTCATTCCACTCTACTCAAGTTGTGCTTCTCAAACTAAAATCACACGAAAGCTGAACTTGGCCTAAATTAATCAGTTTATGTAAAAGGGCAAACAAGAAAAAAAAAAAAGCATGAACTATAACGCAGGAAATAGAGTATATATTCTGCTTAGTGTCAATAGATTAGTAGATAATAGACATTGAAGTATTTGACACTATTCTCTTCCAATCAATAATGAGAATTTCAAATACCTTTGTCTGTTTGAGTGATATCAGATATGCAGCCATGAAGCATGCAATTCCCTCAACTATATCTTCTTGCCTTACTATAACGTAGCCCTCTTGGTCCATCTCAGTACTTCCGCCTTCCCATAGATCGGTGTCACTAACCATGTACCAAGAACTCCCTTCTTCTGGCATCAACACGTGGATACAAGACAAAGCAATACAGAAACATCAACATGTTTTCAAGGGACTGCTGGAAGCAAAATAAGAAGCTTCCAAGATCATACAAAAATATGAGCTCGTCTAAGACTCTAAAATTCGACTTACAACACAAAGAGAGGTAGTTTTGCAGTAGTTAAACATCAAGGATTTTTTATCACGTGCAAATAATTCCATAAGCTAGAATATTCTCAAAGCAACCGTCTTTAGAAGCATACCAGCCAGAACCGACATATGGGCACGCTCCAGTTTTTCTAGGAAATCAGGGCACTCAATTCTAGATTTAAGAAGATCGCACAACTGCAAGAAAAAATGAGATGAGGAACAGAACTTTCAAAGATCAGGTCGATTAGTTATCAACCAAAGCAACTGCTGTATCCAACAGGATCATTCATACACATTCGGATGCATTTAGATTTGAAAGTGACTGTCAAAGGAAATTGTTGGTACCTGGATTAGACGTCAAGACTAGATAGAAGAACAGAAGGAATAATAAATCATCAACTATCTTCTTCTACAATCTTTGAAGCACACCAATGACTAAACTGTATTGTAGACTAAAGTTGACATCACCCACGAGTCCTAAATACAACCAATTTATTGAGGTTGGATGGATCCCATCCAACGATCAGTTTGGGACCCACACACCAAACTCTAATCTGGACCAAAACGGTCCTTAAATTAGAGGGGATCCCATCCCCATTTTACACCCCCAATCAACCACACGGACAGTCTACATTGGGCTATAAGCGGGGCCTTGAATATCATCACGCCACATTCAAGCATGTACTTGGTGTAGTATCAAATTTGGGTCACCGATTGCATATTTAGAACAAGATATAGTCGTGAAAGCAAGCTCCCTCAGTGTAAAACGCATGAATATCTAGGTCAAAAGAAGCAAATAACACAATATAATTCAGCCCATAATTTACTTGAACTTGGAATCCAATCCAGTTCTAAGATTCAGATAGAATCCAATTCAACCAATACGACCAATTCAGCAGAACCATATGCTAGGTTAAAAAAAGCGAATAAACAGAAAATATAATTAGCTCACCTTGGGATCCAATTCAGATATAAGTCAGAGAGATTCCACTTCAATCAACCCTAAAAATTCAGCAAAATTCTACCCTAAACTCTGCCCAAAATCCACAAAATATCAAAATGCCAAAGATATTTACTCACCTCATCCGCCTCGTTATCACGGCACAGAGCCACCGAACCCTCCGCCGCAGCATCGTCTGTATCGCTTTCGCTGCAGCCTCCGCCGTCGTCGTCAACATAGTCGGTGTCGCCAAGCAATTGGAGAGCCCTCTCGCACTGCTGGCGTACTGCCTCCAAGGTCTTCCTCTTCACAAGACGTTGATCTTTCACCGACTCGGCCCTCACGTCTACCTCCATAGCTCTAGAAACAGGTGCATACGATATGTGTATGTGCGTTTGTGTATATGTATATACGTATATATATAGATGAAAAGAAAGGATATACGGCGGAAAGATCTCTGTGATTTTGTCTTGTGTTGCCAATCGGAATTTGGTTGCCAAAGCCCACATATAAATTCGTCGCGAACAGTGAAGCTATCGATTTAAAATACATACATATATATATATACACACCATTGTTAGTGTGTTGTACGTAACTCATTATTTTTAATTTTTAGTGGGAATCAGAGAGTTGTCAATATTAAAAGTACTAAAATAGAAAAGATATACATATGAGTATATAACAACCATTCAAATGTTCATCGTTACGACTCTAAGCCAAAATATAAGTATCTGTTGTGTTCATATGAGTATCTTATTTGAACTCATTTCGGTTGTGTTCTTTAAATTTTATTTTCAAAAAAATTCTAAAAATTTATCGTTTTAATTAAAAATAAATTCAAGATTAATCGCAAACTTAAAATTTTAAAATAAAATTCTGTTAACGGTGTGTGCACAATACACAATAGGTATTTTATTTAAAATTTAAAACTGTACCATTTTATTTAAACTAAATTAGTTGTCATTATAATTTTTTTTTTAAAAGTTTATTCTAAATAAGTTACCCTTCTGTATGAAATTTTTGGATCCGTCGCTGGATGCAGAAAAACATGGAGAAGATGGAGAGACGTGATCACAACCGTGATCTGGTTCTCCTTCGACGTGTCCAGGTAAACATGGAGAAGATGGAGAGACGTGATCACAGCAATGATCTGGTCCTACATCGAAGGAAAACGAAGGCTTTCAAATTGAAGCAAAAAATTCAAAAGTGAAATTGCTAAGTATTGGATATTGCTTATAAATAGGAACAGTAGTAGAAAAGAAAAGGAACAGTAGTAAAAAATTCAAAAGTAAGTTTGTTATTATATTTACTATTTAAAAGTTGGCCAGCAGTATCAGACAATGAACCTCGAGTTTATTTCTAATACGTTAAGCATTATTTGCTATGTGAAGCTTGTAATACTAATACCCCAATACAGACAAATTCACATTTATGAAACAGATTTACAATTGCTCCTATTATCTTTTTACTTTACAAGACAAGAAGACAAGAGAAAAATAACATAAAGTTTACATTTATGTAGTGTAGAAAGTTGTTCCCAAACTATTCAATTGAGATATTAAAATTTTACCTCTTCATGACGTGCAAAGTAAAGAGCATGGAAAAAGGGCCAAACTTGTTAAATTTTTAGCTGGTACGTATTCGTTTCCTTTTTTGTGTAAATATAAAGTAACTCACATTCTTAATACAAATAAAAAAAATATTTTGCATCTTCGGATGAGAAATTTTTGTCTTTTGTAACTGATATGTATTTGTCTGTTTTTGCAGATGGAATACGAAGTAATTCACATTCTTAATAGAAAAAAAGAATATTTTAAATTTAAGAAACTTTTGAGAGAAAAACAACATAATAAGGGATGGACACACATCAATTCACTATGGAAAAGACATTGGCCCTATTTGGGCTGTGGTTTTTATGTGTTTATTTATTGAAAATTTTTTCGTCCTTATTTGAAATTTTTTTGCGATTTTTTGTTTTTCATCAATTTTTTTTGATTTATTGGTTCATCTCGACAAGAGCTTTCAGAAAAGTTATCAATCATCGGCTACATTTGAAAAAAGTTCAGAAAAGACAAAAATAAATCAAAAAACAGAGTTTTTTGTACTTATTCGTCGTCTTTAGTGACTTTTTTTTAACTTTTGGACACAATTTTATACTCATTAGATTCCTTTCATCAAGACGGACCAATAAACTACAAAACATTAAGATTTAAACAACAAATGCAAAAAAAAAATGAATAAAGACAAAAATTTTGAATAAATATAAACCACAGCCCAAATAGGGCCATTATTATGTACTTCGGTGGTTAACCAATAAGTTTTGTCTCTCTTTTTCTTGTTTCTCTGGACCACTTAAGAAGTTGTCAAATGTCATTATTTTCTTTGTATACCCACAATTATTCCAAAGCATCTTTGATTCTTCATCTTATAAAAAAACAGAGGATCTCCGATCCAAATATCAATGAAAAGGTCCGTACCGGTGGGTACATTTTGTATTGGTCTCGTAGTGGTATCGAACTATTGGTGTACTTTTTCAATTACCGTACTTGTCCACAAATTTTTTTTTTTTTTGAAATTTCAATGAATAGTAATTAGATATAAATGGAGACTCAAATCATCATTTTTATGTTTTGTGATTTATTTTTAAGTTGTAAAACTTTGTTGCATATGTTTGATATGACTTTTTGTTAAAAAATTATTTGAAAACAATAACTTCAAAACGATACATCGATACACTCATATACCGGTACGTACCATATGAATAGCAAAACAGATACAACTTTGGTTCCAATTAACCATCATTGATCTCTTTCCTAAAAGGCAAAAACCACTCATGCCTTTCACATATGCACACTTCGGGAAGCTGGAATTCCCAACACGAGTTCTCCACCTCTTTATATGATGCTGCATTATAAAGTTGTTGTGCTGGACCATGTTCTCCTTCCTTAATTAATGGTTGAAAGAGTGGACAGAGCAACAAAAAGTGGCGGCTACAAAAATTTACGAGTATGACATCATTCACCAGCTTAAAGATCAACTAGTACAATTTTATAAAATAATATTTTATATTAATGAATAATGAATAATTTATTTATATATGATGAATCAAACATCAAAAGCTTAACCAAACTTTCCACCTAATAAGTAGATTGAAACAAAGACACACTAACAAGACAATAGAAGTGATGGTAGGTTCAGGGGCAGACCCAGGATTTGAGCCTAGGGGTGTCACCATCAAAATAAATGAACAACTAAAAATTAAATTTGTATTCAATAACAAAAAAATATAGGTATTCAAAATTTAATGAACTAAATTAGGGAGAATTTGACTGAACAAGAGTATGAGGGTGTCACAGTGTTACACGATAAACTTAATTTACTCTTAAAATCTTAAAAAAAAATAAAATTTTTGCTTGAAGTGGAGCATGGGGGGTGGCACGTGACCCCTCCCCCCCTTAGTAGGTCCGCCACTGGGTAGGTTCTTTCAAGAGTTAATAACATGGCGTCTCTACTTCCCAATTAGAAGTATTTGAAAAAAAAAAACAAATGGAAAACCAACACAGTATTACTTGCTGAAAATCATCCAACGACAATTACTAACTTTGAAAGCGACTAAAACGTAACCCATCGTCAACAACAACTACTAGTTTTTTTTTTCTATGGTAATAAATAATGTACTACTATTAGCTTTGCTTCACTAAGACCCTCACCATTTACGAAAAGCTAGGCTCTCTCACCCCTAATTCTCCTGACAAGCTGAATATCTTTAGGCATGATTGTGACACGCCTGGAATGAATTGCACAGAGATTTGAATCTTCGAACAACCCAATAATGTATGCCTCCGCTGCCTCTTGCAATGCTAACATTGCATAACTCTGGAATCTTACGTCAAATTGTACCCAAATTCAACATTCTATAAGTAACTTGAAAATAAACAACCCCCAAAACATTGCAATCGGAACATTGGTTGGGAATCCATACGTGCTAAAATTGTCCACAAAAGCACATGATTCATTGACAACCTTTTTGTGTTTTCCTATTTTTCGTCAATTTTTTAAAAAACTATAAATATTTTATACTTTTTGTACCATCTAATCTGGATACGCTTGAAGAATCTAAAAAATAATAATTATATTTTATAAAGAATTCTCTTAATATAAAAAAATTAGCTAATTTTGACTTGACATTTTAAGGTACAATAAAGAAATCTCCCATATTATCCAATTTCACATTCTTTCCTTCCTTATCTAAATGCACCAATGAGAAAACACCATCCAATTCAATTCTTCTTTTTCTTTTAACCCCTCGTTTACCAAACTAAAAGTACCAAAAGCACTTGATTCCAAGTACGTTTTCATTTAGAAAAAGTCTATATCTACACACACACACAACAAAAAACTTAAATTGAACAAATTTAGATACAAATATATTCAAAATTATCTGACATACGGAGGCTTTACAAAATAATAAAGGTTTTAATTATCAGACACTTGTGCATCAGACGATTCAAAAACATCTATGTCTAAATCTGTGCATTTAAGTCAATATTTTTAGATTTTGAAATTCTGATTTTGGAATTTTAGATTTTGAAAAACTCATAATTAGAATCTGCGATGTGTTTAGTAGAATTATAGTGTAAAATAAATTATGAATCTGTGAAGTGCTTGGTAGTTTAATAAGATTATTAGATTGTAGGTGAGCAATTGACCATAATGCCCTTATATTGTGGCTCCTTATTTGTATATTTGACAATTCCCTTTATGTATTTTGAAATATAGTCAAATAATTTTTATATTTACAAATTGAATTAAATACAATAATTATAAAAGTGTGAAAAATATATTTACCGTCTTCTACTGCACTATATGACAAAAAATACAATAAAAAACACATTACCGAAAAGCTTTCATTAGTGAAGCTTCAAGATTGGCTCCCAAAAAATAGTCCATTACCTTAAATTACATAAAGATAGTATTTGTAAATTATTAAAAAGCTTAAAGGTAAAATGGTAACAAAATTTTAGAATCTAAAATCAGAATCTCAGAAGTAGTTCTTGGCCTACTCTTGAAATTATAGCTCTAAAGGCTTGTTTTGAGAATTTCATAATCAGAATTCCAAAATCAGCATCTCAAACACCTCAGAATCCCGGAATGAGAATCCGAAAATCCAAAAAACACCTTCAGAATTACTCCAAACACCCCCTTAATATTTGCCAACACCAATAATACCGCTAAGATAACAAGTCAAAATTATTGTTTTAGTGAGATAACCGAACCTACACATGAAAACGAAGACCCTGAACTGCCATATTTCTATTAGTTCCAGTTCAAGGAAAGTACGATTGATTTTACAAAATTAAGGAATGCATATCATAATAGACTTTTTAAATTAATGTCTACTTTTAATCAAACACAAACACAAATTGAAACATTGGTTCAGCTTGGCTATATGAAAATCATCCCAACTGAAATCGCAGTACAAAGATCATAACAATCCATTCCTATTCGAAATCTACAACCAATGTTCAAAATCTGACGACACAGATCGAGATTACAACAGATTTCACAAACAAATCCCTAACTTGTTCGAACTCGCAACAAAGAAGGTATGGAAGCAGAGATTAGATATTGAAATCGCAGTAAATACTAAATAGATCAAGATCACAACATAAATAGAAAACAAAATCCTAACCTATTCGAACAACATTGCAATATAATTGGTTTATAATAACGAAATAATTTTGTTGCGAAAATTATATTTTTCATCGCTAACCCATTAGGCAACGAAATATTTCGTCATGAACTTTTATTGTCTATAGTTTCGTGCAAAAAAAGTCTTAGAGACGAAAAATAAAATTCCTTGCTTAATATATTCTATTTGGCGAGCAATTGTTTCGTAGCTAATATTTAATTTTGGAAACGAAATGTTTCATCTCTAACCGTAGTCATTTTACGAGAAACTTATTTTCGTCGTTAGTAACTAGATTTGGTGATGACTCGAGAACACAGTATTAAAAACCGTTAGCACCAGTGTGTAGGACGAATTTGCTTCGAAAACACAATATTAAAAAATACTAGTCTCAATTGTCAATTTTCAGAATCGTAAAATTTGTCCTGTAAATTTTTCTTTTTTCTTGATCTTGAATTTAAAGTTTAGCGTAGTCTCCATTCTGAAAATTATGTGCCTACTTGTAGCATCTAACAGTGTTTTCCATGTATTAGCAAATACCGTGTAGATATTTCTTGTAAAAAAAAAAGAGAGAGAGACAAGAAGAGGTACATTTAGCTAAGAGTTGTTACATATTTTCATCTATGTTCCCATGGCTTCAAAAACTAATTGTATAAGTAGTTTTAAGTTGATTTGTTAATATTGGGATCGTGTTATACGTCAAAATAATATTATTTTGATGCTTTAAAAATTATTCAAAGACTATTTGACTTTTTAAATTATTTTTTAAATATTAAAAGATATTACTTTCACACGTGCAGGCCCTCTAATAAGTCCTTATAAAATAAATGGACTGTGCAGGAACTTTTTTTAAATGAAAATAAGAAAAAATACCAAAATTGACGATTCCACAAATTTCCCTCCAATATAGAAGGAGAAGTGGACGTGTAAAACGACGGATGATCGACCTGAGGCCCCGCTCAAAATGAGGGTCCGTTTGCTTCGGCAACGGGTTTCCGTTGGCCAAATTCTGGGAACGTGAGCGACACAACAGAAGAGAGAGAAAAACAAAAAAAAAACAAACCAACCTCATTCTCTCTCTAACTTTGGCATTCTTGTTGCTTCCCAATCTTCCTCCTTGTTCTTCTTAGTCTTCTTCTTCCCCAATCCGGCATTACTATTTGTTGGTTACTACATTTCCTTTACCGAGGTAACGCATCGATTCCCCGTTTCGCGATCCATATTTTCAAATTTTCACATGTTACTAACCCTAGCTTCGTTTCGTTTGCACTTGGATCGGTTGATTGGATTGGATGATGATCATGCAGGTTAATGGCGGAAGGTTAGTGTTTGATCTCGATTGCTACTATTCAGGGAATGCCATTCTGAATTAGACAATGCCCAACCGGAACATCACCGACTCTTCTCAGGTGACAATTCGCTATTTGTTAAATTTTTTTTAAATCGTGTATTGCCGCATAAAACATCCGTCTCATATATTGAGTATTCATGCTTGTGGATTTACTATGACGTTGGTTAGCCTTGATGTATGTTAAAACATATGAATTTTGTAAGAAGTGTACAGGAATATGTGTGGAAAATATAAAATTTGGCTTTATTCTCATTGTAACTACCGCCCTTGTCAGCATGATAAGTGGACGCTGAATTCTTTGAGAATGTGGTAAACAACCTAGAACCACATGAAAAGCGATTTTGGATTGGCACAATTTAGGACTTCTAAGGTCCATACTGTAAAATAGGTATGAAAAGCACAAAACTAGGGTAGCATTTCAAGGTGAGTGGAGTCCGTTGACCCTGTTGTATGAATGTGGCTCCGCCTCTGAGCACGTTCATTTGTAAATAATTGGATTGCGTAGATGTGTAATGATATGTTTACTGAGTTTGTTCTTGTGTTTTAGGGAGAAGGTGGTTATCCCCATCCTCCACCTGGGCCACCAGATCACCTGCTTTCTCGTGGTGGCAACAAGGTAATTCCACAACCTTCCTGTGCTGTAGAATTTGAATAAAACCGTGTGATCATTAAGTTTTGCAGTGGTTTCTGGTTCATTAGAGGAATGGGGGATCTCTTATTTTCTAGACCAAATGCAACTGTTTTTGGCTGTATTGTTGGCTATTTAGAACAACTTTGTAATTGAAATTGGGTAGGTTTTTGTTGGATTTCAAATTGCTATTGTCATACTTTAAATGTTTGGATGAAGGAAGTTTTTTGTGGAATCGTTTATATGTAGTGCAAACTTTAACAGGAATTGACAAAAGCATTTTATTTAAGGAGAGAAGTAGATTTTTTGTTGCTTGGTTATGAGTCGATTGTACAATCTGATTTCGAATTAGATAAACATCACGCTAGCCAAGTTCATCAGGTTCTAAAAGATTTGCACTGCCCTGCAGGTTTTCAAGAGTGGGCCACTATTTTTATCATCGAAAGGTATGCTTTACTTCCTCAGTGGGCTAGTAGCTGAAAAATAAGACTACAAGAACTTGGAACATGGACACATTCCATATTTCTCTTTGGCTGGTTATGTCTTTGTTTGTCCAACCAAAAATTTACAAGGATTATGGGCAATAGGGCAGACTTGTCCTTGTCTTTTTGTCAGACATATTTCTTGATTTTTCTTATTTCAGTATGATGTTATGGTAAAATACATTACAATGTTATTGTGGAAGTAGTATTTTAAAGTACTTCAATATATAATTTTATTGGGACTTTGATTTTTATCTTGAGTTGCTATTCTGCATTTGTAACTTTGCAGGAATCGGCTGGACATCCTGGAAGAAAAGGTGGTTTATTTTGACTCGCACCTCGTTGGTCTTCTTCAGAAGTGATCCGGTAAGAGTCACTTGCGAAGTTATCGTCTTATTGTCACACTGTAGTATTTTATGTCAGATTTGTGAATCTTTTCTTGACCTTTGAGAAGTTTTTTTTGTTAAGATACATATGAGTTATTGCTTGACGCCAATCAATAAGGAAAAAAAAGTTTGCTTGAAATTATGTACCCTCCTTTTCTTTACGACTAAAACGACGTTTTAAGGTTGATGTGTTCCAACTTGTTCCTCTCTTTTTCAATTTGGGAGAATTATTGAACTGATTCAATTTTACTGAGAAAGGAATATGGCAGACAATTTTGCCATTCAAGTAGTATGCCCCAGATCTCTATTTAATCCTGATGTTGGCCGTTATGTATATAATAGAAATATTCCACAAAAGGAAGAATAAAAGCGCCCCAAAATTATGAAAACATAAGAACTCTCAGAAATATGAATGCTTATGTCTTGACTTTTGATGCCTTTTCCTATGGCTGAAAGTTATGCACAGTTCCCCTCCTCGATCTTATTATTGTAGTGGGTGACTCAACCTAGACATGATTCTTAAGCCCTTTGCCGGACCTAAGCTAACATAGGAGACAACTGGGTGGAGAAGCACTTGGCTGAGTCGAGGGAGGACCAAGCACATAGGCTTTAGAGGGACACAAGCACGATTGAGAACGAGTTCACAGTTATGGAGGTTGAGTGTGCCTGGGGGCTGGGAGGCTATTTGGAGATTGCCTCCAGATCCATTTCCTCGTGCCTGAGCCGTGTGCGTCGAGTTTGAGCCATATTGAGGCATGTATAACTCTAAAATTGGAACCCCAACCTATCAAAAACCAATATAGTCCGCCACAACGGTAACTCGTGATTGCAAGTGCAGGGGAACTGGAAATATTAATAAATTCAATATAATGGTGAGTAGAAACTGCAATCGCTGAATGACCAATTAGGTTTATTCCGTAAGTAAATCTGAAGTTTCAACTAGCTGTAACACAAAACATCAAAGGACTCAAATCAGAGCATGTTTGGATGAGTTTAAAAGGTGATTTTATGCTTTACGTCTATGATTGAAAATGCATATCTTGAAGTTGGAAAATCTTTGTGATTTCAGGAGTGTTTTTCTTTGCTTGGATTTATGCAGTGGTAGATAGTGAATATGTTTTGGAAGTGACTTGCTAGTTGTAATTGGAAGTCGTTTAAGTAGCAAAGGAGCAGAATCACCAAGTTCCACTTCTCAGAAGTTGCTGCTAGTCCTTGGTTTTTCAGTATTTCTTTTTTCTTTTCTCTTCTTTGATGTTTATATCCTGTGGGCTCTGCAGTGTCCTTATTAAACATTGTGGTTTAGTTCAACAGGTATAGAATGTAGACTGACCACATTCTTGACCTTCTTTTTAGGATTTGCTGTTTTTTTCCCCTTTTTGGATCAGTATCAGATCTTTATCTGACAAAGTTCTACCGAACAGGAATCTGCTCATAGGGCTGATGAGCCTAGGAATATGAGCCTTTCTGCTTTTATAATATTTTAGGCTCTCTTTTGTGGATAGTGAGTAGTCACTAACGACAATCAGTAATTATGAACATTGGGCTTGATAATGGATTTACTGCCCAGGCTATGCTAATTCGGGCACTGCACCTTCGCCCAATTCATAGGCGAAGCATACATATACCTAATTCAGTAAGTTTGCACCACTTCTCAGCATTAAGGTATATAAGATTAAGATGAATACTGCAATAATAGAAAATGGGTGGAAAATGCTGTTGGATATCAGGATTCAGGACTCAATGCTACTTGGAATTCCATTCACAGTGTGATGACATTGTACGCTGAGTGTTCTTTGTGCAGTCTTAGCTTTTAATCAGCAATCCTCTCTCTCTCTCTCTCTCTCTCTCTCTCTCTCTCTCTCTCTCTCTGTGCATGTGGGGTTTCATCCCTGTTACATGGTTTTTTATTTCAACTTGTTTTGTCTTTCATGGTTTTCCATTCAGAATGCTGTTGTGCAAAAGGGAAATGAGGTTAACTTGACGCTTGGTGGTATTGACCTAAACAATTCAGGCAGGTTGGCTTGCTTCTTTTGATTTTGAATTGATCTCTCAGTGCCATTCCCAAACAGTTAGTCATGGTTACCAATATATTGTTTACTCACTCCCTATGATTCTTTTTGATGATTTTTTAGTGTAGTTGTAAAAGCAGATAAGAAGCTCCTGACCGTGCTCTTTCCTGATGGTCGTGACGGGCGAGCTTTCACTCTCAAGGTGCCATTTATAGGCCTTTTTGTATGTTGCTCTTAGTTGTAATCTTCCAGCACTGATTTTCCTCTGTTTCCACTTCTTGGTCAAAGTCCAAGTTCCTATGTTACCAACATGACCCTTCTTAAGATTTAAGAACTCATGTCGGACACTCAACACTTGGTTAAGGGCATTAGATGTCTCAAATGTTCAGATAGATATTCGTGTTGGGATCTATGCGTAAAACTCCTATAATATGCATGAATTCTCTGGCACCTACTAAATACCATTTTGACCCCACACAATGGACCAGATAATAAGAGATGTCAGTCTCTTGTCATGTCCCCATATCCTCGAAATGATAATTAGATGAATCCAACACTCCATCACATACCTGCACACGACACCATACCCAGTTCCAGTGTGACATGGGCTCCAGGGGCTCCAATAGTATCCTATTTGAACCTTTTCCTTTTGTCAAAGTTGTCTCTTTCTCTAAAACTAGTTAATGCTCGGATATATTTTTCAGCCACAAACTAGGTAAGGAAGTGTTAACAAGAATGAATGGATTATTTATATTCACCCCTAGGTGAGATACGCAGTAGGGTTTGCATGGATAAAACCCTCCACACATTCCAACGTGACTAGTTCAACCTTCACGGAGATGGATGACCTTATCTACTTCTCGCCCAAAGGGATCACACTGTTAGGAATACCAGAAGGAAATGAGTGTTCATGTATCCACACAACAGCCAATACCCAATCAATCAACATGGATTCGGCAGGCTCCCCACCACATCTCGGAACTCCATGACTACGTTTCCATTTCCGTCACATAATAAATGTTTCTAGTTATTTCTCTGCAAGACCAGCAGAGAATTGTTTTTGTCCCTTTATCATTATCACCATGAGAAGACTGTTTGTAAATATATGACCCTGCTGTTGTTATGTGCTACTTGTCTAACTTTTGGTGCTGCAGGCTGAAACATTGGAGGATTTACTTGAGTGGAAGACTGCACTTGAGGAAGCTTTGGCACAATCACCAAGTGCTACTCTTGTGATGGGGCAAAATGGCATATTCAGGAATGATCAGGCTGATGCATTTGATGGTTCGGTGGACCAGTGTATGTTCCTTAGTGTTATCATTATGTTGCTTGACTTATCTTCGTTTGGAGTGTTCTGCAGTAGCCTTATTTTTATGAACAGCTGGCATAGTTTCATAAAAAGCAATTCCTGAATGAGCATTACATGATCTATTCTGGGTTTCAAATGAGTTGTTTGGGCCATGTTTCAGTCTGTATGGTTTACATGGTATATCACATATGGCCAAAGTCGACCTCTTTCCGGGTGAAGCTGGTCTTTGTATCTTCACTTAATATGGTGAACACCCGTAGCCACGCCATCCCCCCCCCCCCCCCCCCCCCCCCCCCCGGTTCCCTTTTGAAACTGAAACTTCTAATGTTTGAACACCAGCTTGATAACAATGTCCCGATATAAGCTCTGATGCATTTTCCGTTCTCTCTTTATTTTGGTTCACCAATGACTCTTCACTGATGTCATGTTTGTATTTCATTGAGTTGAATTGCACACCACAAATCTCTTAAGAAACTAATTTCTTTCTCTTTTTCTGTTTGATTTCTGTTCTTTTCAGTAAAGGAGAAGCAGCCAGTTAAATCCTTGGTCATAGGTCGACCAATTTTACTTGCTTTAGAAGATATAGATGGAAACCCATCTTTCTTGGAGAAAGCCCTTAGGTTTGTAGAAGAGCATGGTGAGATATCTCTTTTTACTGGTATTTGAAATTTTTATGCATGACCTGTGTGTCTATCAGGTTCTGAGTACATCATGATATAAATTCTATCTGTAGTTTGATGTAGAATAAAAGGGCAAATGAGTTAGAAAAGATGAATACTGGTTCTGAAAATGAACTATTTTATTCCTGATTGTAACCTTTATCAGTATCAATCATTCTTCTTTAATTGGCCAATTGCAAGAGGCACTGGAAATTAGAAGTTTCTCCTTTTCCACTACATATGGATGCATTTATTTGATTTTAGTACTGGTAACTCATAGGCATTCTCAATAGAAGTGTAAACATTGGCACAAAGGCACCATTGAAAAGCACATTTAAGAGTTGTATTTCGAGTAGAAGACAAGATATTATGAGAAGCACAGAGCTTTCAGTAATCATTTGCAAAGTGACACTAAGATTTATTTTATTGCCAGTTTAAACAAAAAATTCACATGATTTATGCTGGGATATTCATACTGCATGATACTCTGTTCGTGTAAATGCAATGAAGGGGTCAAAAAAGTTTGGATATGGCCACCTATGGGAATAGGGATGCTTAAGATAAGTGTTCAGTTGCATGTTGGCAAAGGATGTATCCAACCCTTCTCAAAAGGAAAAGAGAGAATGTCGTTATCCTTTTGGTTTACTCACATGTCCTACATGACGTATTAACCTTAATGACTTTTTTTTTGCTTCTCTCCCATTTCTGTGCTAGTGTTTTTAGTGCCCACTATATGTAATTGGTACTTAAATGTCGTTTTCTATCGAGTCTTGAGTTCTATCCAATAGCCTTGTAAATTTAGCTTGAAAAACCCTTATGACAGGCAATGATTGTTTTCAATAGGACCAACCCCATAGAATCTCCTCCCTTAGAATTCTGTCATTGGAATGTCTACATCTTTATTTGTTTCCTATCTATTTCTGATCATTTGACAATTGACAGTAATGTTCCAGGAGTAAAAGTAGAGGGCATATTGCGGCAAGCTGCAGACGTCGATGATGTTGAACATCGAATTCGAGAATATGAGCAGGGTTGGTATATTTGGATTCTCTGGTGTTCATGATTTGATGTTAAATTCTCATCGTTAGTTACAACTGACTTTAGACGGTTATTTTTCATAGTTTGGTTTTGGATTCACTGCTGCCTGTTTGTTGTCATTTTTAGAAATGAGTTTTCAGGAATGACATGATCAATGATTTGCAGCCTGCACTGAAACAATTTTTGAGCTCACTTGAGGATTTTTTGTTTGGTTCAGAAGTGGCGTGTCAATTGTATTATCACATGTCCTTATTTTCCAATTTTGAGACGTACTATTCTGTTAACAAATGCAACTAAAGAGATATGCCATTTTCACCAATTCACAATTACAAGGAATTTACTGTCCACACGCACACTGTATGTTTATGTAGGTGTAATTTTGGCCAAGTGATGTATACTTAACAAGTAGTGTATACTTATTGTACCGATTTTGCGTAGCGACACAGTAGTATGATTGGAATTGAAAAGGTTCCCAAAGTGGTTTTGTGTTGGAGAGAGTCTTGAATTATGCATTGTGATTCAATTCTTTTGCTCCTGCTCTGTTATTCAGGAAAGATGAACTTTTCCCCGGAAGAGGATGCACACGTAATTGCTGACTGCGTCAAGGTATCTACTCCGTGGAATATTTAAAAGTTTTCTCATTGGTGACAATGGTTTTTGGAACTCATGTTGCTATACTGTGTTCTCTGTGGTATTGTCCCAGTATGTTATTCGGGAGTTACCATCATCTCCAGTACCTGCATCTTGCTGCAATGCACTTCTAGAAGCATGTCGTAAGTTTTCCATCAGGCTTTGTTCAACTGGATCTGTTTCCTGTTTTACTGGTTGAGACACATTGCATCTCATTTTGTTTACACTGGACAGAATTCATTTTTACATCTGGCTTCCCCCGCCAATAATGAAATCACCTACTATATTTTCTGCTTGACAGGATAGAACCTTTGCCATTACAATATTTTTGGATGAAATAGTTTATCAAAAGTTTAATCACAGCCTCTTTTTACTTGGGAGGCTCCTTATATTAATGAGATTCAACCTTCCATTTTTTGTGTTTTGATAGATTTATAAACTATTTTTATTGTATTTAGTTATCACGGGCACTATTAGATTAATGAGATTCAACCTGAGAGTACCGAGAGTTCATTTGGTCACACAAAATGCAGTCTTCCATTCAGAATTAGCATGAATAGTTTCTTTTCATGGTCTCCTGATCCTTAGTTTGTATGGAGTTCTCCTTTGTTACTGGGGTCAACCCCAAAGCCATAACATCTGAAATGAGGAGGCCCCGGAGAAACTACTTTTTTTTTTTTTTTGGTGAGTCTCAACTTTGTGTAGAACTCCGTGTTATCTCTCCATCGTACGAGTAATAAAGGTGGAACTATTCCCCAGTTGTACATCGTTTTTAATCTCATGATGACTTGGTCGTTCGAAGAGATTCCCCCTTCATTATGCAGACTCTTGTTGATTCTCACCTCCTTTCTTGAAGAAACCTATAAATGTCAAAGTGATTATTTTGAAAATTGTGCTTACTTTGTCTTACCTCACGTCAATAAGTGAACTTTTGTAATTTTCATCTGAGCTCTCTTCCTTCTGTATCCTGCATTTGGGGAGGCTTTGGGCTGGAGACTTTGTTTACTCCATAGTGCGTGCGTTCCTGCCCCTGAACTGTCTTCTAGTTCTTTTGTCTCTCTCTCCACATGCTGGTGGAGATCACATGTGTGGGGTATCGTTGGAGCTTGTCCCACATCGGCATAAAGCACGTCCAAAGTTACTGTATTATCCTTGTCGTCCTCTCCATGCATTGCCCGTTGATTTTTTATTTGGATGGTTTATTATTGCTATAGTATAAAGCTAGGATTTATATTCTGTAAGGGAAATCCTGTCAAGCTAAACCTTAATTTGAATATCCAACAGCTTTTCGGATTAGACATCAGTAGATGGAAATACCCAAATATTTCACTTGAAAAGAGGAAGACGATTCACATGCCTAATTAAGCGTTTATGGAATTACAGATCCATATCCCTGGTATGGAGCTCTAACATGGGAACATGTAATAAAAACACCAAAAGACACATATATATGCTTATGACGGAAGTAATGTGTATGTACATCTCATAAGTTACATGTAGATTTGCGTAAGTCATGCAAAACTGACCCATTATATGCCTTGTGAACCATGGCAATCAACCCCTGAACAAATAATATAGAAATTGAAAAGGGTGGGAAGGAGGGTTGGGGGTGATGCTCATCTTCCAAAACATAAATGTGCACCTACTAAGATTGCAAAATTTATTCTCTCGTATTCAGCGCCTACATAGTTTTTTCCATCATCTGTGTACAAACTCGCGTATTTTGTTGTGAAGTTGTAAAACATGGAGCTAGAGTATATAACAAAAGAGAAGAAGATGAGGAATTTAGAGGAAAAGGTTTGGCGACTTTGGAGTTGGACTTCACGAGGGGAATGCAAGGCTGAGAATTGGAGCAATATACTTTTTCTTTAAGGCCTCTTTATTGGGTATATGTAAGAGAAGGCCCAAATGATGCTCTATAGTGGGATGTTGCGAGTTTGGGTTACAATCAGGAGGAGTTAAGGCACTCTGTGCTGAGAGGAACCAAGTTTATACTTGAAAAGCGTATTGTTACAATTTGTATTTTTTTCACCTAAAAAATAATGTAGCATGTCACTATAATCCTGAAAAGTTACAATTAAGTTTCCAATTAAACTGTAATGCAAGCAGTAGGCCTAAAACCTCCAAAAAATACGGATAACAATTCAAGCAAAGCCTCATAAAAGAATGCCCATCTACTTAACATGTCACGCGCCATCCGGCTTAAACTATATGTGCCACTTGGGCTGCATAAAAATACTATATTCCCAATTGGGCCAATATGCATATCTCACAGTTCTACCTGGTTGGCTCGTCCATGTACCAATCAAATTCATGTCATCTAGCCAAACACATGATATACAATGATTTCAAAATGAGTCATAGGTATCACTGATGTTGACAATAAGCTCAATCAAACAAATTTCAAACTTAGGATGATAAGAAAATAACCCTCTGCAAAGATATTCAACAAGGAAAATACTAAAATACTACCCGATTTACCTCAAGTCATGATGCGTGGCTGCCGGATACATAGATTTTAGTATCATGAACCACATCTTGATTCAGCTCAATTGGACAAAGAATCACCATTTGATTTTCTTGCCTAATCACAAATTCTAGCCTCTCATACCTCAATAAAAATACTAGCGTATCAGCCCATTCAACGTGCAACCTTATAAAAAAGAAAAGAAAAAGAATTCTGAATTGGTCTCATGCCCTCCTCTTGGTGCGTGAGGCTGTGTTTGAATATATATCACCCTATCTATCTCTCTTATAACTGTTTTGATTTCACACAAAACCCATCCCTACTTACACAGTTATTAATTTCATGAACATGCATACCTTAATCTTTTCTACAGTCTTTTATTTTTCCTTTATCCCTGATGGCTGCCCATAGCAACGCCTACCTTAGCATTCATTACCATGCCATTTTTCACCAAAAAAATCAGCATCTTCTGTTCAGTTTCAACCCAACAATCATCACTCTGCACCACAATTGCATCACAGGTTCACACGTAACATGGTTGCATATAAACTCATACAAACAATGGCCACCAGCAATTTACTACGTGACATACCAAAAATAGAAATTACCTTAGAACCCTCCCTCCTTTCACTTTATCCCAGTTGCCTTGGTAATAATCCTGGAAGTGACATTGGCCATTACACTGCCTCTTGGCAGTTTGGCATTTGTCGTATTCATTTACTTGCAGGTTGAAATAGTGCATCGTTTGGTTTATGATTGGTTATGTGAGAATCTTTTACAGTTCTTTTAGTTGGTGAGGAGAGTTTTTAGCCTAAGAAGCCCAGGCGTGGGACATGATAGTATGACACATGGCACTCCAACTCAGAAAATTTTAAAATATGCAGAATAAGGACACTTGGTGGCACACACAAATAGTTTTATAAAAAACACACAAATGTCATGTATTTGAACATTTAAGTAAGAGACAATAACAGAATGATATTTAAGATACATATCTAAATTCTAAAGGAGGAGAATATAAACAAATTTTCATTTGTTTCTCTTGTAAATAGAGTAGAAGTTGACTTGTAGCATAGAAGGTCCTATTGTGTCAACAACCACACAGTATCTGACACGAAAGAAGTGTGCATGCTTCTTGGGTTATGCAGGTGTTCTGGCATAGTTTAGGTGAATTTGGTACTTCTTGTTTTCAACTGCTGTATTTAGATCTTGGATTGGATTTGTTTGCGTGCCATCAAGTTGGATTGGATTTGTTTGCGTGCCATCAAGTTGTCATTCATAATTGGACTGCTACGTCGTTAGGAACTGATCGTGGCAGGAGACTCGCAGCTATGCGTGAGGCTATATGTGAAACATTCCCAGAGCCTAATCGCCGCTTATTACAGAGGTAGTGATAACATGACTTTCATTGTGTTATAGAAAAGATGGTTGTCTTTTGTTTTTTGGATGTGTTTTTGCTTTGGTGGAGTGTATCATTTGTTTCATACTTGTTTTCATTTCCGTTGACCTCCAGTTGTTCCTTTGCTATGCCATCATTGTTCAGGTCAAAATTTCTGCTTGTTTTTCTTTAGGGAAAAATTAAAACCAGTACTGAAACAACAGGAGTTTAAAATTACGTTGACCTTTCATCTTGTCATAGATGGAAAGATCTTGCATGTTCCTTTTAAGACGTTTGTGCTTTTTCAAGGAAAAGGTCCATATTTGGGAACAGCTATAGAGAAATGCATCTAGAATGATGCTGCCATTTATGGATGAACATGAGGGGTTAAAAAGAGCAAACTAGTCTTTCTTAAGAAAGTGAGCGAGGAACTCTTCTATATTGAATTTATGCAGTCCTAGTATTCTGGGAAGATTGACGAGGGGCTCTATGGCATCATTGAATGTACACATAAGAACAATATGATAACATGTGTTATGGGTTATGTTTCCTTTCTTTATTTTCATTCCTCGTCACAGGGGTGGAAGCAATGTCTCCTCCAAACAAGAAAACCAAAATAATGAACTCTAAGTAGCATAATTTTTTATAGAACTAAGAGTAGAAAAACATTTGAGGTGTCAAAAAGCTGTTGAACCGTAATTCCACTTCCACCACAACCCCAACCCCAACCCGAAGTATGGTTAAGATGACAAGATACGGGATACTCTCATTCAGTATTATGTCACTGTAGGGATGGAATCATTTTTGGGCAAATTTGTCATCTTTCTTTACGCAACGATGTTTCTTCTTGTTCCTTTCTTTAGTTTTTTTTTTTTGGCATTCAGTTGCCTTTTTAGAGATTGAATTGATTTCCCCCCCTTCGTTTTCAGAATTCTTATGATGATGCAAACTATTGCTTCTCACAAGGCTGAGAATCGAATGAGCTGTTCAGCTGTAGCAGCTTGCATGGCACCCTTACTTCTTCGTCCCCTTCTGGCTGGTGACTGCGAACTTGAACATGACTTTGATGTTGGCGGTGATGGTTCTATTCAACTTCTGCAAGCAGCTGCCGCAGCTAACCATGCTCAAGCCATTGTTGTAACTTTACTGGAGGAGTATGATAACATATTTGGGGTATGCTCTAACACCATAAAGTTCCTTTGCTACACAAAGTTTGTTTAGCAGACAAAGTTATACAGATATTGAACATCTGTTTTTACACAGTCTCTACGTGTATTTTTGGGTGTAAGATTGTTGGATTCATTAGTATTCATGTTGATAGCTTGATGTACATTGTCGGGCCCAGTTCCTAACAGTTTTTGAATCGAACCTGCTCCTTTTAACAGAGGAGCAGACTTAATTCCACTCCACTAAATGGCACTTAAGAAATCACTTGGGAACTATGACTTTCGAGGCAGTCTCTTTGTCACTGTAACTTAAGTTGTCCTAATGCAATTGTGTAAGTACCAGCATGGAACTGGCAAGGAGGGTGTGGTTACTTGCTCCAATCTTACTGTGCATCAAAGAAAAAACTCTTCTAGACTTTTCAAGAATGTTTTGCTAGTAAGGATTTGACAAGAGGCTAAAAGAGAGTAGCTGGTTAAGAATTGTTTAGTTTGTGGTGACTGGTGAGTTTTAATAGTGTCAGAGAACAATCAAATAAATAACCAATTGCAGGATGAAGGCGCTGGCCTTCATAGCTTATAACCTTAAGCCATGTTTATGTGGCCATCCTTAAATTATATTCTCTTTGCCCGTTTTCTCGTTCGAGGACTTATGATGTAAATGACTTCAGTCCTTCCTACCATGTGGTAGTAATATTGTACAAAAATGTAGAACATGGATAAACTACAACATGCTACCTTTACTAGTGATGGATTATGTCTTTGTTAAGATTCTTGTCAGATTTATATTAGCAATTTGTTTTCTAGTCTTGTAAATTATTAACTCTAGTCTAGTTAATTTCTACCTTCTCTCATTCGAACAAAATATACATTTTGCATTGTAGGGCAGATTTTTGTTCCTGGAGTTTTTATTTGGTTTCTTCTTTGATAGTTTTGCTCTTTGATTAAGTAGTACAATTGTTTTCAGGAAGGTTCCATGTCAACTGAACTGTACTCTGATTCCGAAGAGAGTGGAAGTGAGAGTGAGGAGTTAAGTGATGATGATGAGACCATTGAAGATGGAACAGATGGCTCTGAAGGAGATCTAGATGAAGATTTTGAAGATGCATCAAATGAAACTCGCAGTGAGACTGGCAATATTGGAGATGATGATAAGGCTAGTTCTTGCACTTCTTAACTTGAGCATTTATACGCGCATACCACATATTGAGATGTATAAATCTGAGCCGCTCGATACATTTTTACATGCACTCTTTTGTTCCCCCTAGGGTCCCCAGTCCACCAGATATGACAGGATTACATAAAGGTATGGGGCTGACCAACAGTCATATCCAGATTGGACACTTGGATTCTTTAGTTTACTTGCAGTTTTTTAAGTTTCTAGCTTCTCACATGGACGAGAGAGCAAAATTAAAATTTTCCTCTGTATTCTGTCTATTTCAAATATATTTCTACATGATAAGTTAATAACACTATATAGAATGATGTAAAATAGATTCAAGGATTTAGGATGTCTGGATTAAAGCATCTAACTCAAAACCAGTTCACAATGAGTAGAGAGGCCGCTCGGGCTCGTATACTAGTTTGGGAGGTAATAATTAATCATTATGAGATAAGCTATAATACTCCTTTGCACGTGCGACACTTGACTCGCACACGGAGAGGTAAATGAATGATCCATAACATATGGATTACAAGGAAACAATGTCCTCTTAAGTCACAAATAACGGGCCAATTAATCAAGAGTCTTGTCCAAAAGCCTAGTTCTAATACCATGTTAAAGCATCCAACTCAAAATCAATTTGGCAATGAGTGGAGAGGCCAACTAGGCTCATATACTAATTTTGGAGGTCAAATCTGATCAACGTGAGCTCTAACAGTGTCCGTGTACAACTTTTGGATACGTATTCGCCTATCCTAAGTCAATGGACTATGGGGGTCCGATGCTTACACACATACTCAAACCAGTGTTCTCCACCTGATTTCATTTAGCCAGGCTTAACGTGTTTGTGTACTCCCCATGCCAGCCTCTTTTAGTGATCAGCGGATTTTTGGTGTACTTTTTTGATAACTTGTTGAATTTGGATAACTTTGTTTTCCTTTCTCATTTAAACATTTATCATTTATGCTGCTGTTATACTGTTTTTCATTTAATAAAAATTCTTTTATTCTGATTTTGTGTGTCCTTAAATCTTTCTTGGTTCATCTAGGGATGTAACATGTTATGGTCTCGACAGTTGTTGTGATAGTTCTGCTTATGTTAAACCATAGGGCGGGCCTGTTGCCAGGGCAAAAAAGATGCCTATGGACAATAGTGTCCCTCAGGCCTCAAGTTTTTTGCTCTGGCAAAAGCTAGCACTGTCTGCCTATAAGGCCACCCAAAATCGTAATATGCACATATAGACATTGAGTCTTTTCTTGAGCCTGTTTGCATTTGGAAAGAACCTCGCTGATAGTTACCACTTACCTCTACTACATTGCTTTCTTGTCTTTATGTTTGCTCTGTTTCTTCTCTGCTGATTGTCATCGTGTAAGATATGATTATGGAACCTTTTCTTTGGTACTGTTATGAAATTCATCTTGACTCTATTCCTTGTTCATTCCCTCTTCCAAAAGTAGTGTACTTAACACTAAAACTCTTGAAGTGCAGGGTTCGGACGGTTGTAGCTTTGGTTCCAATTCCTATGAGTCGGATAATGATCATGAAGCCAATCAGATTCAAAGTTCATCACGCCAACATGATAGTGTACAAAGTAGTGTGAATTTTCCAAATCAAATAAACAGTAGTTCATCAATGAAGTCTGATGAGTCTGCTCAAGTATTAGGAGATGATCCTGCAGAGACAGGTTTGGGACCAAAGTTCACTGATAAGAGTCCATCTTCACGCATTCAGAATTCCACAATATCACATGGACCAGCACATGGTGCAAGGCGTGCTGCTGTTTGGGGACGTACCCCTGTGAGTATAAAGTTTGGTTGTAGATTCATGATATGGCTTTCTAATTGGGGTGTCTTTTTCTTTACTAGTATAGGAGTCTTCTGTAACTTTGGAGGACATACAATTGTGACAATAACAATGTGACATCCCTGTACTCTTTATAGTTAGGTGTATGAATTAGCTAAGTTCAATATATGTTCATGCCAAAAGAGCCTCTTACCCATCCACAGTATCAACTTAGCTCTATGGATTCATTGTGCTCAGCAGTGTTCTTTCTGTTTTCTTTGATCGTAACTTTTTTCTTTCATCATATTCAGGGAAAGAAGAACCTTTCCATGGAATCCATTGATCTTCCCTTTGAAGACGAGTAAGAGATGCATCTAACATCTATTTAGAGTTTGAAGCAAATGTAGTTGCAATTGTTTCTTAACAACTTGTAGGGATACATTTGTCTAGGTGTCATATTTACGATGTAATCGGCATTACCACCTCTTTTTCTGTTTCATTGGTCTGAATTTAATTGATATGTGGTACAGAGTTAAGACTTTAGGAAGGTTACAATACATACCACCGCTTCAAGTCAAAGGGTGACTTGTGTGGCCCGGATTAATTGGAAGCTGTCCTGTCATCTGGAAGGGAACTCTTTGATGATCTTCTCAAGTGGAAATTGTGACTCCATGGATTTTTGGGATTTTCATGTATCTTGCAAATAAGCTAGTAGACCCTTCAATTTGGGTGGAGACTTGTGCTGAAAATTTTACAACTAACAGACAAAGAAATATATATAGCTATATGGTCTAATTGGAAAATGTTGGGAATTTCTCAGTCTGATACCTCCAAACCAGCTATAAGGTATAAACATTGGACATGCACACTGATTTTTCCTTTTTATACGTCAAAGTATAGACCTCTATGTGTTGCCATCAAGGGAAACATGTACGTTCTTTAAATTTTAATACCCTTCACTTAAGATTAAAGGGTTTCCATTTGATGTCAATAATTTGAGCTCTTGTTCTGAACTTTCTTATGTCTTTTTGGTTCTACTGGTTTATCTCTCCCACACTTTCCCAAGGTTTTTATGAGTGTTTTGCCACTCTGGTTAACCCCCCGGCCCCAGTCTGGGAATAAAACTTTGGGTGTTTTTGGAAGATAATGGAATTTTGGAGTGGTGTGCTAATACTTTAAGGGCCTGCACTCACTCTACTCTATACTGCACTTACAGAATCTTGTCCGGTGGTACAGTCCTCAAAGTGGTTCTACTTTGAACATTTGCTTTTCTGGTCATAAAAATTTTCTGCTCAAGTATGCCATCTCTTACTTTCCAGTTCTAGGGGGGATTATTTTTATTTAAGCTCCACTGCCTGATAGCAGTTAAGCACAAACGATCCTGTGACCTATGTTTGTGGTATCTACCTTATTCAATTATTATGCATACCAAGATTATAGCATACTTTCTGAGGCTTTAAGTATTTTCCTTTCGATTGCAATGAAGTCACGGATAGACATACGCACATTAAACTGATGGTCTTTAGGTTTTGCTAGACAGACTCGAGCATCTTGAAGACACACATTCATGTTCTTTGATACTTTCACAACTACCTGACTCTTTTTTTTTTTCGACCCATTAATAGGGCTGAGATTAAAAAGCTTGAGGTCACCAAAATTGACCTGCAAAATAGAATTGCTGACGCGGTAGGCCATTCAATTTTCTTCTTACTTTTATCTTTTTGGTTTTTTCTTATATTTAACTTTGTTGTCTTGTGGTCATTACAGGCTAAAGAGAATGCAGATTTACAAGGAAGTCTGGAGAGACGAAAGAATGATTTGCATGAACGACGTCTGGCTCTTGAGCAAGATGTATCTTCTTCTTGTCATTTTCAGTTATCCCTTTGATAGTATTAATAGGTGCATTTGTACATTCCGCCTTCACTTCTACCCTTGCGTCGGTTGTACTTTCAGGTGGCAAGACTACAGGAACAGTTGAAGAAAGAGAGAGAGTTGAAAAGAGTATTGGAAGCCGGACTTGAAACACCTCAAGGCTCCTTCCCTCTTCCAGCCTCTGTTGGTGAAAAGGTTTGTTTACCTCTCAATCACTTGATTCAATTGGCGCTGATCATACACTAAGCTATAAACTGTTAATGTGCTAAAGACAAAGGCAGAGCTTGAAGAAATTGCTCGAGTGGAGGCAGATGTCATAAATTTGAAGCAGACAGCTGATGACCTTGGAATGCAGCTCAATCAACAACGTGAACAGAACTGTGGTTTTGCACTCGGTTCATACAGTCAAGCAAAACAGTAAGATTTCGTTTTGGGTTTATAATTGTGTCTTCATCCTTTGATAGTTTACAAGTTTATTGCTCGAATCTTCTCTGGAATAAGATGCTTGATTGTGTAGCATTTAGCTGTTTTGCTAAATCGAGTATTCTGCAAGTCTGGCTGCTTTAATATAAACAAATGAATGGTGGTTGTGTGCTTTTTGTATTTTTGCATTCACTTCATTTCCTTGTGCTTTTTTTCGATCACTGGGTACAGGAGGGAAAAAGGGAAGGAAATTGAAACTACCGAGAAATCAAGAAGGGCTAAGGTATACATTCGCGTTGGACTGATGATTATTATTTATTAATACTAGCTGATATTGTGAATCCTGACTTCCTTACTTTTGAGTGTTTGTATCCAAATTACTTCAATTTGTAATTTTCCAAAAAGGCACAAAATGAATTCTGCCATCAAACCTTTGGCTTGTCATGCGAGATGTTGAAGTCTGGATGTTGCTTTTAGGTATACTTGACTAATGGATCCTCTCCTGCAAATATTTTTCCCTTTTCTATTTGGTTAAGTGCCAATGAATTACGTCAGCATAAAGATATGTTTAGCCAACCAGTGTGCTTCTCTCCTAAAGATCACATTAGAAATGTTGCATTTAGCTTATTTCACATGATGCGCTAAATAATAGGTTAGTCTAGGTTAGTCCAAGTTACTGGCAACACAAGCACAAGTCAAGGTTGCATTGCTCAAGCTGGGTAATTGTGCTCCAAACTCATGCTTGAATTTCATTTATTTTGGCTGGAAAATGAGCCTAGATGAACATCATGAGCGTGAATGTTTGACCCATTTGTTTGTCTATAGATTCAGGTCTTAGTGCCCATGAGTTCTACATATGAGTGTCAAAGCTACTGAATTGGAAATATAATGTGTTCCTGTCATGGTTCATTAGACAATGTTGTTTATGGATTTTTCTAGGTTGTGGCTGGATCTTCGATTTGTAGACAAAAAAAAAAGGAAGGGAAAAGACAGTACTAGAGATATATTTTCCCTCGTTCAATCCCTTCACAATCAAAGGTCCAATCACAGCCCTACTGATGATGAATGTGTAGTAGAGATCCAATTTGGTTCACGTGACCAATTCTGTGGAATATTACTAAATTTATATTTGGCAGGACACTCAATTGGATAAGGTAGACAGTGACAACGAGATGAAACAGGATCTTTCATTCTTTTCAAATAAACAGTTGCCTCAGAACCAGATGTTAGATCCAGCTCGCAACTCCAGATCTGTTGGGGTCACAGCCACTTCATCTTCAGGCAATTCGAAGAAGTTTGGTGCAAGGGGTGAGGTAACTTGCATTCCAGCTGTCTATGCTTTCTCTCTAATTCGTTATGTGCTCCTGTAAAAGACAAACAAACAGTTGTAAAAGTTCGTGAGAGTTGAGAGGGGTTTTTACAGGACACAAGATTAAGTGAAACTGCTCTCTCTCTCTCTCTCTCTCTCTCTCTCTCTCTCTCTCTCTGTCAACCCCTATGTTATTGTCAATAGGGCTATTTGGGTTCCAGAAGAAAGGGGGACAGAAATTAGGATGCAGATTTCATTCTAAATAATCATGCATGACTTAGGCTGAGTTTGGATCATAGATTTGTGGCTGGATCTATAGAGGAAAGGAAAAGGTGAAGGAAATGATAAATATTGGAGAAGTAAAGAAGCTATATTTATCTTTGTAGTTTCGTTAATTCCCAGCATATTTGGTAAACCCATCCACAAATCCATGACAGAAACACTAGCTCAATCTTGTTTGAAAAGAAAATGCAAATATCTCCCAATGTCAGTTAACATTGCTAGTTGATTGGCTAAAGAGCCTCACCATTACCTTCTTAATCTGTTTGGATGGAGCTGGTGGGAAAAGGAAACAGAAGCGACTGCTACTACTTTTTTGGATGAACAAGAGAAGTGAGAAATGAAGAGAAATAGTGGATATATAGAAGTTCTATTTCGTTTCTCACCGGTTCTCACCAAAAATGGTTAGATTTGGTAAGAAACCATACTTTCTTTTCTCACCGAACCCCACCATCCAGACGGACTGTAAAGGTTAGGTAGGGCCAGAGAAATGCTAACAAGTCACTTGTGGATTGCAGGGAGCTAATAACTCCACATCTTCAGCACTGTCAAAGCTAACAAACAGACTCAACTTCTTGAAAGAACGCCGCTCCCAAATTGCCAATGAGCTCCAAAATATGGACAAGGGGAGGAGCTCAGGGACTTCTCTGCAGAGTTCTGAAAGAGGTACTGGATCAGAATCGCGCTATTCAGTTCAAAACCCAGATAAATTTCAAGGAACAAAAAGTAATCAGTCAGCCTTTAACTCAGAAAAGGGCTTCGAATATGAAAGCGAATCGCACCAGATATCAGAAAATACAGAAAGAGTTAGGATAACAGATGGTGGGTCTCTCCAAAACCTAGATAAAGGTCAAGTGGAAGGGAAACTAGCTATGAGCTTCGAGAGAGGAAAATCAGATAGCTTTCCAAATGCGGACAAAGGGAGAAGGTCAGAGGGCCATCCTCTTGTTCCACCAAGGACTTATTCCAGATGATCCAGTTCTTTTTTGCTTTTTCACAATATTGTTTTCTACATTATTGACTCAGCTTGTCTCACTTACTTTGTTCTCTGTCAAGACGACAGTCGAGATTTTGGAGAATTTCGAGATTGTGTTTAATGCCCATGTCTAAGGAAGTGTCTGTTGCTGAAGTTGAGACATTCCCTGGAGCCCCGAGTATACAGATTATTCATCTTCTTGATGGAAGTTGCATGTTTTCAAGTCCTGGTTTTTGGTTTCAGTTGTTCAGAAGAGACATAGTAGGGTTGTTTTTGTAATTATTAGTGTTGTATGAACAGAGTCCTGCAATATCTAATTGCTTAGGGAATTGTATGGAAATCCAGTGTTTCTGGTTATATTTCAGAAGGAAAGAGTGTTTTTTTTTTTTTTTTTTTTTTTGCGCTTGAAAAGCATTATATATGATCTGGGGATGTTTTCTGCATAAATGTTGCCTCTTCTTTTTCTTTTTTCCATCACATTAACTTATCATTTAACAAAAATATTATGAAAATGACACACCTATTTACATACCCGACATGATTTTTCTGTGTTTTCATTTCAACAAATGAAAGGGAAGGATATTTGCATTCAACTGGGAAGCACATAACATTCCACCGCATAGTGGGTCGAGTCGAAGGCCCATCGTGATCTGCATGTCACGTAACCAGTCCACTCCACAGTGGGCACGTGCTTAGCATGTGACTGGATCGAATAGAACCTGACCCAAATGACTTAGCAACGGTTGTACTCAACGTACGTTGGATGACTCGGCTTGGTCACATAAATTTATGACCTAACACTCGGTACGTCATGCTAATGTCTCCCACCATAAAAGATTATTGATGATGACACTAGACATGTGGCTAACGTGTGCTTACTTAGAGTCCAAGTACAATTAATTCACAAAAGGTAAACCTTGGCAAGGTAAGTCTCAATTGACGACTTTGGCTCTTCGGCTGCCATAAGCTGGACGATAGCAATTGGTTTTAATTTTTGCAATTCATGAAATATCACGAATAAAGGTTCGGAACCGTACAGTACTAATTTGTTCTAATTTTTTGCAGTTTTAGAAAATCTAACTAATAAAAGTTCGGATCGCCAGCACATGTTGAGCGCTAAAACGACATTATTTTAGCATAAAAAACATTGACCAAATTTTTTTCGATTAGTATCTAATTGCTCGGGGAATGTTTTGGGTGCTGCTGTGCACAGCAGCCACCCTAACCCCACAGAAATCATTGTATTGATATTGGAACAAAGGAAGAGGAAGAAAGAGACGATAAATAAAAAGGAAACGTCGCCTGAGAGATTCGAACTCTCGCGGGGAAACCCCATGTACTTAGCAGGCACACGCCTTAACCACTCGGCCAAAGCGACCCCTCGAAGTGCTTTTGCTTCTATTTGATCTGTTCTCCATATCTAATTGTTTTCTTAGTTGCTAGGAGGGAATTGAATGGAAATCCAGTGTTTCTGGTTAATTTTTTCAGAAGGAAAGTTTCTATTTGCCCTCACTAAATTATTGGATTATTTTTTCGCATTTACGTGAATTTTTTTTATAATTTTTTTGTATTTCATTAATTTTTTGTGGATTATCAGTTTATCTTAACGAGAATTTTTAAAAAATTTATAAATAATGGACCAGATTTGAAAAAAGTTTAGAAAAAAAAGAATTATTTGAGTTTATTCGTTGTCTTTGGTGGCTTTTTTAAACTTTTAAACATAATTTTATACTTTTTAGATTTATTTCATCGACGGACCAATAATCCACAAATCATTGAGGCTAAAACAACAAAGTAAAAATAAATTGAATAAACAGAAAAAAAAAAAGTAATTTGAAAAATTTAGTGAGGCCAAATGGAGCCTAACTTGCTTAAAAATAAACAAAGTTTTGTTTCTATTTAATTTTTTTTTGTATTTATCTAATTACAAAAGTACTTAATAATTAGAAAAATTATTATGAAAATGTCGGTTACGTATTTACATAACATGCCGCCTTAACCAACACAATTTTTTATGTGTTTTTATTTCGACAAGGAAGTATATTGTCTTACAATATTTATCTTATCATGTAAACGAATCGAAATATAGATATATATAAAGGGATATTGTCATGGGCCGAGCCGAAGGCCCACCGTGGTCAGAGCCGGCCCCGGGGTAAGCCCCACAAGCCCCGGGGCTCGGGCAACCCCCCGTGCGGGAATTTTTTTTTTTTTGTAAATATAGAAAAATATTTTAATTATTTTGTAAAAAAATTATTTTAGAGTTGTCTATTTCCTTCACATCATCGATCAAGCCCTTACATTACTTAGGCTTCTTTCAGTTATCGAAAAAGTTGTACGAGAAAATTGTTCTAAAAAAATTAAAGTGAAGTGAAATAAAATAAAAAGAAATTTATATTCTTGTTTGTTGTTTGATTATATATTTTTTAATTTTATTATGACATAATAATATTAAGTAGACAACCAATTTAAGTTCGGGCTTGGACAACCCAAATGTCGAGGCCGGCGCTGACCGTGGTTTGCATGTCGCGTAACCAGCCCACCCCATAGTGGGTATGCTCTCAGCATGCGACTGGACTGAATAGGACTTGACACGGATGACTTAGCAACATTTGGATTCCAGAATCGTTGGATGATTCTGCTCGTCCACTTGAATTTATGACCTGACACTTAGTACGTCATACTATGCCACCCGAAGCTTGGCCCACCTAACAAAGAACCCACAGAAAGGTTTGCCATTGCCGGGAGTTGAACCAGGATAAGAAAGAATTGGCCCAGTGCTATTGGCATCTAAGCTGAAATATTTATTTATTGTCAGAATTGAAATTTTGAAGTTATTAGACACTTTTCATATTACGGGAATTAAATGTGTTTTTTAATTTTTATTTTGGTGTCATCCAATTAGATATTGAATTATTTGACTGATTCAAGTCAAAATTAATCGGCACATCACATAAAAAGACCCAATTTGGCCTAACTCGATTATTTATAATCGAGTTTTGTCTTTATTCAATTTTTTTCACATTTGTTATTTTTGCCTCAATTTTTTGTGAATTATTGGTCCGTCTTGATGAGACGAATCTGACAAGTATAAAATTATGTCTAAAAGTTAAAAAAAAATCACTAAAGACGACGAATAAGCACAAAAAACTCTATTTTTTATTATTTTTGTTTTTCTGAATTTTTTCAAATTTGGTCCATGATTTATAATTTTTCTGAAAACTTTCGTCGAGACGAACTAATAATCCATAAAAAGTTGATGAAAAACAAAAAAAATACAAATAAAATTCAAATAAAGACGAAACAATAATTAAATAATCAGTTCATAACAATAAATGAAAAATGGAAAAATCTTTGATGTCAGAAATTTTTAAAAAAAAAACTTATTCGAATAATATTTAATTTTAAATGCAAAGATGTTTTCAGGAAAAAAAAATTCTGAAACCGTAGCACTCCTCATGAGAAATAGTTAAGAATGTAGGTAGAATTTTTTTTATAATAATCCCGAGTGCCTGGATTAGTTTACAAACATCTCGACTAATCTCGGAGGAACAAATTATACCATCTACTAGGAGAGATCCCAATTAAAATTACGGACAAAGTCCTATATAAATTAATTGACAATAACTTAGAGATTTCAAACACAAAAAAATATTAGGTAAGAAAATATTATGGGATGTGGCCTGTGGAAATTATGACCTATTCATTTCTCTTGAATTTGGAACAAAAGGGAAAACAAAACAAAACAAAAAAAAGAGAGAGAATCACGTCGCCTGAGAGATTCGAACTCTCGCGGGGAAACCCCATGTACTTAGCAGGCACACGCCTTAACCACTCGGCCAAAGCGACTCTTTGTTGCCCTATGATCGGGTTTCAATTACTTAACTGTACTATGCGTTTAATCTTCTCTTTTCATTAACGAATTTAAAATTTGGAAGGAAAATGAGAAGAAAATTTAAAAATAATTTAGCAATTCAAAGCCAATTAATTTAAAAGAGGTTGCATTATGTAGAGTTTTAGCATGGCTGGAAAATACATAAATCAATGTGCTTGTGTTAAGCCGATCTGATACCGACTTATTACAAATACAAGTCAAACTCTTAAATATATTTTGAAAATATTTTAAAATAATTTGTTCCTTTTTTTTTATTTGACATATGAATTCCTATACGTTTAAAATTTTAGAGCTTTTGTCTTTTAAATTACCAAGATTGGAGAGGGAAAGTAGAGAGAGAATTGAGGGGTAGGAGAGAAGCTCAACACTTTTAGTCGATCACTTGACCGGCTTCTCGCTCCTTTCCTTCACTTCTCTCATCCTTGTCTCGTCTTCCTCTCTCTCCCGCCCTCTCCATGCAACGCAACCCCTTACCACCACCTCAGTACTACTTAAGCAAAAAATTAACTTACATTTTGTAATACAAATTTATTATATTATTAAGCTTCTATATCTCCCACTGTTATATTTAGAAATTTATATTAGTGGGGGTGTTGTGAAATATATAATGAGCCAAAATCAAGTTTAAATAACAATCCATCGACACCACAATATGTAGTTGTTGGGCATATGGTGACTTGCATATTGCATTATGAAAAATGAAGCGAAGTTTTAAATATTCTGGATTTATTATTATTATTTTAATTCTTTTTGGCAAGATGAACTTATGAAAAAATTGATTAAAAATTAACAAAAATTTGAAAAAGACAAAAATAAATAAATAAAATCAGAGGCAAAACTAATTAACGTTCTTCTTAATTAAGACAATTCATTCATGCACGCTGCCACCAACAATATTGGGATGAAAATATTCGGATTACTCTTACAAAATTAAACACCACAGAACCAGAGAGAGAGAGAGAGAGAGAGAGAGAAACTAGTTACAAAGCTTGCTCGCTCGATCGATCAAGAGAAACTAGTTACAGAGCTCACGAGCAATTCCAACACGAGAGTTAACGGTATCAAACAATATCCTCAGATTCTGCTGCTGCAAATTCGCAATCACATTCAAAACCGAGTTCACGTTATTCGGAGCCGCCGCCATAGCCAAGCAAGCCAATTTTCCAGCACTGCTATGAATCAAACTGTTCTCCGACGGAAGCACCAAATCCATGCCGGAAAATCGCAACGTTATCGCCGGCGCTATATCCTCATTCGTTGCCGAAAAACACGTGTCGAACGCTCCCAGAGACGAAAACGGGCCTTTCACCTGATTCCTAAATTCGTCTCGGATCGCATTGTAAACGGGCATCACGAACCGGGTTATGACCGTACCCGAATCCAGTATGGTCCCCACTCCGGTACTCGGATCGAATGCTAGGAGTTCTGGGGCTATGGGGACGTGGACCCGACCCACATTGATTCCGGTTAGGTTAACGTAGTAGAGGGAGGGACGGTGAGGGTTACGTAAGAGTGGGGTGGTTCGGATGGTCTTGGGTTGGCCCGTTGGGCCAAGTTTAAGTGACCCGGAAAAGTAGTACGATTTAAAACTAGGTAAACAGTACGAGAACGCACCCGAATAGAGCGACCCGGATTGTGCCATTAGAGACATGGATCCTCGGCCCAAGCCCAGCAACCCCTGGGGAGGGATCGACTTGCCCGAGACCGAGTTGATACATCCGAAAGCAAAATTCGGAATCACATCGGTCGCCAGGGTTAGCGAATCGCGAGACAATGTGGCAGCGAATGAGGAATCGCTGTACGTCTTGTTAAATAGGCACGTGGCAGACCCGGTGGTGGGGCAAGATAACCCGCTGACCTGGGAGCATTCGGGCATGGAGCAATCCATCGACCCAAATGTCGAAGAAGTGTTGGGGGCAAACAATGTGGAGGAGCAACCCGTGCACCCGCTACACGGGACCCATGCAGCATCACTGCTTGTGTCTAGGACCATGAACATGAGTTGACCAGGAGTCCCGATTTTGGCCCGGACCACGTAGTTACCGACGTTTATAACTTGTTGGCCCGGGCCTATGGGGACGGATATGGTTTTTTGGGCCAATAGGGTTGACAAGTAGGTGAGCCTTTCTGGGTCTTTGGAGGCCATGTTGAGGACTGTGTTGACCCAGGAGGAGGAAGGGTTTGGTGGAGGGAAAGGTGAGCATTTGCCATAGATGTGAATGAGTGAGAGGTCTGAGTCATCAGATTTGAATTTTGATGAAACACACGGATCAACAGCTTTAGTGGTAGTGGTAAGAAATAAAGCACTAAAGAGTAATATTGAGAGAATGGTCAAGTCCATAGCTTGTACTTGTGACTGAGTTGACTCAGTAAGAGCTCAGTGAAATAATGCTTGGGAGGAGAGTATGTTTGAGGGAAAGGGGTGAGACTCTTATATAGGAGGATTCAGGGTGGCGTGCAATCTCTTGCAGTGCACGGATATGACCGGCAAAATAATGTAATTTTGTTAATTTTACCTTCGAAAATTACATTATTTTGATCATATATATTTTGATAACAATTTGCGTGACAAATCAAAATGATATAGTTTGCACAAAACGAATCAAATTGCGTTATTTTACTCACACCACACGAGTAGTGTAAGAAACTGCACTACAATTCTCTCAAATCGTATATAGGAAACCAAGAGACCATTAAATTACAAAAAACACCCATTTTGTGTCTTGCATGAGCCATACACCAAAATTTAATCATGAACACGTACTTTACAATCTTAGGGCGGTTTTATTTAGGAAAAGTTTACGGCCTCGAAATTGTATTAAATTTTTTTTTTCTGAATTTAAAATTAATCATCATGATTCACTTAGTATTTGTAATTTCATTAATCTAAGTAAATCATAATAATTAATTTTAAATTTGAAAAAACTTTATTAATCTAATTTCTGGGACTATAATATTGATCAGCTACTCCAATTTTAAAGTAATATGGATATATGATATTATTCGGTGCTTCTAAGTCACCGCGATGTGATATTCTAAAACTATCTTCTAACACTATATATACACGCAAAATTCATGATTAGAGCTCTGTTCATTTGTCAAAAAATTGATATTCAAAAATTATTCCTTAAAAAGTTTTGGTGAAGTGAAGTGATGAGGAAAAAAAACGCATTTTCTTTCATGTGTTCAATTTAGTAAAAGAAATTTATGAAAAAAATTAAAAATAGCTAGTTTAATTGTATAAGAAAGTAGTATAAAAATAATATTCTTGCAAAATCTTATGTTTTTTTTTTTGCAGAATATATTTTGAAAAAAAAAAACTAATCGTATATCGAAGTTAGAGACGTAAATCACACATTTTTTTTATTAATTGAACACATAAAAATTACAAAAAGTTAAATATTTCCATACTTTTTTTTCCTAATTGAACAAGGTCAGCGCGTATCGTTTTCGGGTGGAAAGAATTGTGCATTGCGCATAACAAGATATGTGGCGTGCCAAAATGATGTCATTTTGACACATAATACTGCTCGAAAATTTGTTCGATTAATGCCGTAACTATTCAGTCAATATTTTGTGCATCAAAATAATATTTTGGCGCAAACATGAACAAGACCCAAACGTCCATAATTTGAAGCCAGTGCCCCTGAAGCACTAATAATTACCTGCATGTAAGACGGATTTTGTAAAGAAGAACTCGTGACTTTCTTTTGTTGGATAGAGCACGAAATGGGGTCGGTCACGGGGCACAAGAAAATACTGTCGGGTAAAACCCGGGCCCACTACTGATCCACCTTACAATCCCAAGTCCCAACGCCCATCAAAGAAAGACTCATTGATCATTATCCTCCGCCACCCTTCACTCACGTGCAACTAATAGGGATTTTATCTTAAATATATACTACATAATGAAGAGCATCTCAATCTCCACAAATCTAATGTGCTCTTCAAATCAAGAGAGTGAATTTATCTTCACCAATAGGGATTATTATGCTGACATTAATGGTAGAAGAGATAAATGCAACCGACAACAAAGCAGAGAGAAGATAAGTGTAATTTTAAAAAACACAAGAAAAGTATCTGTAATTATTAAAAACTTTAGGGAAAATAAGTGAAATTTACTATTATAATTAAGATTTGTAATGTGCATAGATGAAGTAGTTATATTATTGAGTATTCGAAAAGGGCTGTATCTTACAATTTTGTTCTTTTACCATCACTTTTAAGATATTTGGAATTCAAAGAGTATAAATAATTTGATTCGTTCTCATACACCCACAACATGTTGGGTTCAATCCCCAATATAAATTTACATCTTTATATGCCTTTGCAAGTGGAACGATCACTTAAAACAAATGGAACGGTACGTTTCGTCAAACTGGGAACAGATCGAATGGTCCAACGATTCAACTTAGACATTCAAACGGTTTAACCTAACTAGTACACGGATCTGTTGGCAGTTCAACCAGTTGAACCAACCAGCTCGGTCCGGTTTTCAAAAGCATAGGGTGCAAGGTCATGTTCATGCTAATGAAACTGTTTCTGAATCTTACAAACCCAACCAAAAAACAAGCGACAACTGACTGCTCCATCAAACAATTGTGATAAAGACAAAATTGTGATCCAAACAAAATCTGGATAAGTGCTTCAATTATATAAGTATCGAAAGAGACAGCCACTGAGGAAAACAAAGGAAGTAGAAGGGACATGAAGAAAGACAGCTTTTCCAATCACCTGTCGTCGATGATTCATATATGAAGGCCCCATTACACTCACGAGCTTTCCTGTTCAGCTCCCATACAAAATTGAGCCAGTTTTGTACAGGACTTGCAAATTCCTGTCTGTTCTACCTTCCTATGGGCCACTAGTGTCTAATATATGATAAAGAATACAGTACATACAAACAAACAGAACATTTATATATAAATTTCCATTGTCACATCACCTCACGGTGGCAGAGCCAGAATTTGTGAGATCTTTTATACAGCAAATCTAGCCCCGGGTTGCTTGAGTCATATGATCCAAACCAGACTTCACAAAAGTGGTACCTGAGTTTGCAAAAGTAAGAACCGTTGTTCGGTTTATGACAGTCGGAAAATACTCCGATACTCAAGTTAATTCGTGATAGTGTATGGAGAAGGCACCAAGTAATTAGAGTAGTTTCCTAGATGCATACCTTGTTATTGTTAGGATTTATAATGTACCTTTTATAGAGGGAATGTACTTGGAGTACAAGGCACGTGCCAAGTGGCGTAATCAGTAACTGTCACTGTGAGTATCGTCATGCTTGACGCAGTGTGCACCAAATTAGCCTCATGTGGCCGAGCCGAGCTACTGGGCGTGCACGTGGAGCATAGTTGTACCCGACTCACCAAGGTGGACTATACTTCGGTCCAGTTCACATGTTGAGCAGTGCCCATATCAGGCGGGCTGGTTACGCGAGCAAACAGACAACAATGGGCCTTCGGCCCAGCCCATCTTGTTTGAACATTGGGGCTTGCCCAGTCACGCAGAACTCTTATAAACTTATAACCCTTCATATCTTTTGTCAAATCCATATTTCACGAACCCGACAACGGGATATTATACTCTTACCTATAAAGATCATGGTCTGGCTACCAAGGGCCCAGTTTAGTTCACACAAGTCTACCAACGACTGCGTCAGAAGACAATCCAACCAGTATCCTTGTGATTGAATTTTACGGGTGCACGGATATGGGTTCTACATCAATTCACGAATAGCATATTTCAAGCCATCTGAAAATTAGCTGTAATTTAGAAGGCTGAACAATTCAGAGGCCGTTCAGTCTTTTGATTGACCTGGAATTTGATATGCTTGATTGGCATAGGAGTAGGAAATCCAAATGTCAGTTTCACAGATATGCACCATCATGGCATCTTACTTGGATCCAGTTATGGCACCTTCTAGCTTTTACCTTATTTGTGCTTCACCAAGTAATATACGGGGTGGAACCTGTAGCTCAGAGGATTAGAGCACCTGACTACGAATCATGGTGTCAGGGGTTCAAATTCCTCCTTGCCCACAACCAGCCCAAATCCGGGCTCGCTTACAGGAAGTATAAATGGAAGCATATTCTCGAGTTGAAACAAAGCCGTCTATCCACATGTAACACGAATAAAACAAATCTCCAGCTAATTTGCTAACCATTCAAACTGATATGCAATGACAATGGAAGATTGTTTCAGAAAAACTACAAGAGAATGCATTCTTTGAAACATACACAAACCAAGCAAGGGGTTCCACAACCACAACAAATTTTCTTATCAAAGTATACAAGACCCAGGAAAGAAAACAAAAATCTAATGGGTACAGAAACATATCCACACTCAAATTCTTCCAGTAAAAACAGCTCAACTGAGATTTATAAAATACAAAGTAAAATCATAAGCAACTGTTGGTCAATAAATGATCTCTCCATTTTCTAAAACATGGCCAGAATGTTATAAACAGGTGAAGGCTTGCTATTAAAATTATGATAGCATGACAAAAGCCATAAAAGCCTTATATAATTCACTCCGATGGCTACTCTTAGAAAATCCCATAAATCATACGCCAGAATAAAAAATATTCTTTTTTTATAACTCTGAAATTCCGAGTCCGATATATGATCATCTTAATTGTATGAAAAAACCGTCAAGAAATAAAGAAAAAATTTGTCAAAAATTTAGCAGATGAGCTAAAAACTGTCGAAATAACAACCTTAAAAAGAAATCAAAATGTTTATGCAATCTTTTTTTTAAGGCGGTTATTTCGGCTACACTGGCAAAATTTTCCTTTATTTCCTAATATATGGTTTCCCATACAACATTAAAATGATCATATATCGGACTCGGAATTTTAGGGTTATAAAAAAAATTATTTCCAATTCTGGTACAGGATTTATGGAATTTTCCATTGGTCTTATTGGAGTTGTCATTGGGGTGAATTATAAAAGGCTTTTTCTAACCTTTGTCTGCTATCATAAGTTTGATACCAAGCTCCAAGAAATTTATTAACCTGTTTATAACATTCTGACTATGTTTTATAGATTCTTGGTTAAAATTCAAGAAAGACCACATAAACTCTTTCTCCTCTGAGTTGTGCCTTTTTAGAAATTGCTACTCATTCTCCTTGCTCTAGTTGTTTGTCTTTTTCTATCATAACTTTTCAGGTATATTACCTGCGAACAATAATTGATCTGCTTAAAAGATCAGCAACAAAATATTAGTGTCTTTAAGATGTTCTATGTCAAAAGTGTATTCTGTAATTTTACTATGCCAACTTAATCTTCGGTCTTGAACTATAAATTTTTTGTTAACTAATTTTTTTTTTTACATCTTTATTGTCAATTTTAACAATAAAGTCTTTAGGTGCTAGAAAATTTTTAAATCTTTCTAATGCAAGTTTTATATCTAATAGTTCCTTGTCAAAGATAATATATTTTTGTTAATTTAATTTAAAAGTTCCTCAATTATAACCACGTATTAATTCTTCTTTCTGAAGATCTTTTGAAATATGAACTTTTCTACCGCTTATTCTATCATCACTTGCTGAAAGTATGTCTTCCTTCCATAAAGTAACTGGTATTGCTTTTAATACACAATCCCAACTTGTGTCAAGGGTATCTGTTTCAAGAATAAGTTTATTACCTTGTTTAGGTACATAAATATCAAGTAGATTTGTCATATAAAATGTAATCTTACTTCTTATATTGCTCTTTTCTTTGGTTTAAAATGCAATATTTGTCAACAAGGAAAAAAATTACCACAATGACATATATAGGACTCAAGACAACATAACCAAATGCCACACACATGTTGCAAAGACAAAGAACAACAGACCGAAGCTAAATATGATGAAAAATTATCCACCATTAACCTCAAATAGACAAGGCTAAAAAGAAAAGATTCAAAGAAACAATATGGAAACCATACTATGAAATACTGCTAAAGAAAGAATACACAGAATACATACCGCAAATGGCTTGTTAAGAAGTACCCTTCACTATTGATACGGGGCATGGTGCGTGGTTTGCACAATAGTTGCTTACACTTCCCAGAAACATTCTGTAAGGAGAGGGGATATGATCAGGTTCACCATCATCAGTGTTTGCCTTCATTATTTAGTATTAGAGCATCCAACTGAAAAACAATTGAGCATTGGTGGAGAGGCCCACAAGCAGCCCAAGCCTCCTTTTGGGTGGCCAATGCAGAAATCTCAAAGTGAGGCTTTTTGAAATATCAGGTTGTATTAGTTGATTATATCTGTTAACAAATTTTGCCATAGCATTTACTCTAAAATTCATTTTCTTGCTTTTTGAGAAATGAAATTGCTAATTCAGCTCCTGATGTATCTATCCAATCAACGGTATGACTGATCCATGTAATCTATTATGACATAATTGATTTAGGAGGGCTTGATCAACTCTTGTTTCAAACAACTTTGCTTTTTTCAGAAACAACTATTACGTATGATCAAGTCTTACATATACTTCCATTGATAATGCAGGGATATCAGAAATGTCGTAATGTCTTAGAAAAATAAATCCACTGACCCAGCCAGAGGGATTCAGTTGCAAAAAAAGCCGGTGATGACTACCCACTTTCACTCAAAAGAAGAGATTTTCACAGGAACACCACCTGAACCCCCCGTACCCGCTTCTGCTCGAAAGAAGAGGTTTTCAAGGGGACACCCCCTGAGCACCTGAACATTTCTCCGTAGTAAGTGTGTGTTTATTACATTTAGAAGACAGGAAAGAAAGGATGTATAATGGAACTCAAGACACACTCAAAGGCAAGGCAACGCAACACAAGGGAAACACAACGCTCAAAGGCAACACACCACAAGGGGGAAAACACGCACTCCAGGCGTACAGAGAGCCCCCTCACAGATCAAAGGACTAGGCTAACCAACATCCAACACAAGCAAAACAAAGCAATTCTGAGGGGCTTTTTGGCAACCGAATGGGGCTACTTTCTTTGATGTTTGCTGGAATTGCATATTTCAATTATGCAACAGATAATGGAAGACATTCCTATGTAGGATTTTAAGGCATTTACCATAGAATTTAGAGAAAAATGGTGCTCGAATAAAGGGCTTATAATGTGCTATTATAACAATGTGGGGCAAGGGCACCAACACTCCCATGCACGTGCAATATACAGAGTGGATACCAAAAGATCGAATTAACATATGTCATCCCCAAAACCATTACAAGGTGCAGCTATGGCATGAACAAGGTGGGATCAATCACCAAATCCTGAAGATTGAAATCAGAAAGTCTTTGCCCAAGACCTCCTAAAATATAGCTCTTATGCCAAGTAAAATACAAAAAACAACAACAACAAAGAAATAGATGATTTTTCTTATAGATGGTTTAGAGCTCTAGATGGCTTTGCTAAGATGCCTAAGAGCTCTAGATGGTTTCGCTTTCATCGCTCCAAAACCTCTTACTTCTACCTATCCTGTCAAGGACAATTTATGTGGTTTGGCCAGAATCCATTGTTGACTCCAAACAATTATAAGCAAAACTAAAGGGCATAGTTTTCCACCTCTATAGCAAATAATGTTCATGTTATCACCTGAAACAACTTATTCGACGTGAAATATGCGAAAAGAGAACTTCATTTCATGGAACTATTTGTTAAACCATCAACGCAGCCACTATTTACAATTTTCTTGAATGGCTCCATAGGCTTGCAAGTGCTATCTAAAAGACAAATGCAATGGTCGTATCCTCGCCAGATAACCACAAACCTGCACCTAAACTAACAATCATCACCTGCTCAAAGCAGAAGTATACCTTTTAATAGGGCCAAAGGCTCGGGAACCCATGACAAGCAGATCTGCATGCAAATCATTGACAGCTTCACATATCTTGTCCTTTGGATCCCCAACAAGTACTTGGGTTTTGACATTAGTCACCTATAAACCAAAAGGACAAATAACAAACACTCACATGAGCACATGAAGATGTTCCGAATGATGACAAGCAACTAAATAGCTCCTTCACAGTGAGGCAGCTCCACGAAGTCCATTCCCAAGTATAAAGCCACTAGATAGATGTAGATTCCAAATGAAGGGATTTAACATTAACATTTATTGAGAATAACTTAAGATTAGATTTAATAGTTTCCCATAAGGATTCTGACATTGAGTTTAGAATGCTTTATCATGATGGATTTGAAATGACTATTTACCGAGTGATTATAAGCGTATCGTATTAAAGATTGTGATTGTACAACAATTCCAGTAAACCATAACCTCTCTACGTCTAATCCAACTTCCACTCTAATTTCACAACGATTCCAGTAAACGATAACCTCTCTACCTCTAATCCAACTTCTACTTTATTCTTGCAAGCCAGGTACATCTAAACCTCTACTTTTGCCAGAATTAAACACGAAATCCCTTCATTTGAAATCCATATGAATCCAAACATAGCCCAGAGTTGCAGTAGAACATATATATTCATCCATCAAATGTGCAGAAAGAAAAGTTATCTGATTATTTGCAACGTGCAGCGTACAAACAAATAGAGAACAAAGAGAGGCCTAACCATTTTTTCAGAGCAAATCTGCAAAGCATGGGACAAAATAGCCTCAGATATGCGTCTCTGATGAGCCTCAATCGCGGCAGTGAAAGCAGGCACGTCTAAATCACCTATTTGTTCCAATCAAAATTAATTTTCAATAATCAACCATCGGACAAGTAATTTGATCACAAACTCAGTACAAAAACATCTAGTTTTGAGAATATGTAATTTGAAAGAAAATCTAACTGAATCCAACTGAAGTAAGTGCGCTCACTTAACTGGGACCGCCGAACGGGATGGCGCCGGGATTGAGGCTGGCGGCGATGTTGGGCGGTGACTGTATGTGGAGGATCAGGAAGTGGCCCCCGGAGTTGGAACTGGAATCGGGAGCTCGGGATCGGAGCTTGAGATTATCGAGAGCCCATCGGAGGGCGTTCATGCTCTCTTCGCTGCCATCAACTGCCACGATCGCGCATCCTAGACCTCCAGTTCCAGCCATGGTTTGTTAGTAAGAGTCGGTACTTGCTCTGTTTCAAATCCTGAACAAATATATACATATATTAGTTAATAATTTTTGTAACCATTTGTTCTACTTATTGCGAAGATTCAATGAATTTTGGCACATATACAGTTTTAAAAGGTATTTTATTATAAATAACATTGAACTTATATCCATCCAAATGTACATCAAAATTTTTCCTTTCGGGCTGATTTTTAGGTAATATTTTGAACTGATTTTTCACGGGTACACTTAAAAACATGTTTTAAACACATTGAACGGTTGAATTATTAAAATTTAATCATAAATAAAAAATTTAGATGTTGATCCAATATTAGTCTAAAAAAGCATTGGTCTCTTAAACTTTTCTTTTATATATATATATATATATATATATATATATATATTACTTTTTCTAGAACAATCATTTATATTTGGACACAACATTGATACTTTGACACGCATCAATGTGTTTAGTACTCTTACAATAATTTGGCATATAATATTAAGCTAATAACACTACACTTATCGTTTAAATAAGTACTAGCCACGGGATACATGCGAGGCCCAATTCTAGCATATAGCCCACTAAGGCTATGGCTAGGCCTATAGAGCTAATTGTCTAGGCCCAATTATATCACACTAGACCCATGGCTACAGGGCTATGCTAGGCCTACAGAGCTTTTGGTAATTGTTTAGGCCTAATTATAGCACACCAGGCCCATGGCTTCACTCCTCTTGGCATACTCTTTTGAAACACAAATTATTCGTGTACATCTAGACACATTTGTGTCCAGAATCATTGAATATACATAAAATTATCTATAATCATGCGAACCACACGTGCATGCAATAATTCTGTACACGAATAATATGTGTTTCTAAATTTTTTACTCTTTTTTTCAAGTAATTAATCTCCATAAAAAAAGGTACGTTAGCTTATTATTCATTAACGAATATGGGGAAGGGGTAAATTAATAACCATAACCGAAACCTATATGGCATAGATATTTCGTTGAAGGTCGTGTACCGATGTCAAACATTTGGAAGATTCTGATATTTTTTAAACAAGTGTTATATACTGAAATCAAAAGAGTCTTAAATTTCTCTTTCTAAACCACGCTAGGACACAATTAGAAACACTTTACAAACACTCTCGAGAATCTTTTTTGTTCTTATGGTAGATGATAAATATAAAGAGATGTGTAAGTGATAATATATAATTCTATCGAAACATTTGTGTATACATTCACTACAAATGTGATCGCATATATGTTCAGAGGCTTATTTTTTTTATTTTGTGTTTATATAACAAAAGACGCAACTATATTTTTTCTAATCGCACTTTTAACGTGTCGTGTCGACTTTAAAGATTTGCATGTCAAAGTATCAATGTCGTGTCAATATCGTATCGGGTGTCTGTGTTACTATCACGCAAGTCAAAATAGAATCTTCTTAGCAACAAGGTTTGCCACGTCAAGCAATCCTTTATTTTAAAGCTTCGTTTGGTACGTAGTTTTTTTAAAAATAAAAAAAAAGCAATTTTTTGTACGGTTTTAATAAAAAATTAGGTTTCAAAAGCTAAAAATCTCGAAATGTCTTTCTGATTTTTTAAAGACTTATTTTTAATTAATTTTGGTGGACTTATTTAGGTAGTCCAAACAAAGCATAATATACTAATTCACTAGAGGCCAATGAACCATATTAAAAGAATATTAAATCAGCAAGTGGGTTGGTAACTTGTCAAATTAGGTAAAAATAAATCCCAACCAATCAAAACAACTCTAGTAAAGAATATAATTTTTATTTCCCAATTAATTTTTAAAAATAAAGGTTTGAGCTACCTTCAACAAAATTTGGCCTTTAATGTAAATAATAAAAAAAAAACACTTGTGTCTCTATTCAATCTTGTTTTTGGCGGTTGGCCTTTTATGCATTTTTTAAATTCAAATAAAATAAGCAAATTATTTTTTTAAATCTACTTATGAGATACACACGAAAAACACATGAATGATCTCATTACAACTATCGTGCTCGTTGATCATCGATGAACTAGTTAGATAAACCAGCTTAAGTCAGCTTTCATCATTATATATGGAACAGAAGTAAAAGCCTCTGTAACGGTAGGATGATAGTAAAAAGTCATAACAAATCCTGTAGCTACTTATACTAAATGTATGTATATATAGCAAAAAAACGGGCCATGCACGACTATAATTAGATGATCAAGTTCTAATTGTTAAAATTGACTCTCTAGTGGTATGATTATAGTGAGATACACAACATGCAGAATTATCATTAGAATCATCATACACGTTGATCATCGATGAACTGATTGGATACCAATCAAAGTTAGTTTGCATAAGTCGTTATATATTAAACAAAAGCAAAATTTTTTTTTAACAATGAACAATAGTAAAAAGTCATAACAACCCCTACTTGTATTAAATGTATGTTTAACTAAAAACGGGCACATCTAAAAATCAGGCAATCAAGTCCTAGTTGTTCAAGTTGATTCTGTAATAATACGATTAAATAAATCCTATTTGGTTGTTTCAAGAGCAGGTCATTATGAGGAATTCTTTTACAAATGAAACACATTAGTTACATTCATAAATGAAAAAAATTACAATCTTGTGATGTAGTGCATGGTGTCTTTATTCACTGAAAAAATTAAGATCTTTGGATCAAATATTTTTTTGTTAAAAAGACAATAAATATTATTAAATATTTAGTGATTTTTGTAAGATTTTTTTAGATGAATTTTTGTACAATTTTTCTATTTGTCATTTCTCTTGGAAAAGACATAAAAGCATGAGTCAAAGTTGAAAAAACTTTGAATAAAACGACTATAAAAATAAAAATAAATTGTTTTTTCAAATATAGTTTTTATTTTAGTGATTTTTTAAAGAATTTTTTGTTCAAAAATTCTTGTGATTGAGATGACTATAGGAACATAAAATGGTCAAAAATTTCTTCTTCGCCTCTACTCGAGCTGGATTTTGGGGACAGTGAGTTACACTGCAGTCTCATGTAATGCACACATACTGTGGACAAAATATAGTATGTTCATTTTAATTTTTAAATTATGTCAATTTTGACCCCATATATTTTCGTAACATTCGCAAAGTATGAGTCAAATGACATAATTTATAGACTAAAACAGATAAAACTACGTTATTTCGTCCACACTACACGTACACTTAATGGGATTACACTACAGTTCCCCAATCCATTTGGAGCTGGTGTGGAGTAACATTTTCTAACTTAAATGAGGGGGTTGGCGAAAGGTAGAAAGAAAGGATGTAAGAACACAACAGCTTGCTGTCAAATTTCAAAGCATTATATGTCATTTTCTGTGGTGGTGGTTGTGATTCATGAATTATGACCCTATTCAGATGATGACTTTCTTCCCCACGTTTTTTCACAGCAAATGGAAAAACAGGACAAAAATAATTAGACCAGAAAAAACGGAGAAATTGCAACGAAAACTTGCTGTGTGTGGGCGAATTACAAAAGTCGCCCCCACCAAACCTTTATAAATTCTCATTTTAACCATTGGAAATTTTTAAATATACGGCTGGCTCGTTTATTAGCTGTAAGACGTTTAAAAGAGATATGATAGATATTGTAAATGAAGAATTTTATGATACAAGAATAAACAATTATACATGATTTATTGTGTAGTGCACGGAATTATCGGAACGACCTGATTACTAGGCCACTAGATTGTCGGGCTGAGGTCGAGATTAGCCAGGACAATATTGGGTTAAAGATTGTCTAAAGTGGACCGTGGGCTGTCACCATGCCGGGCAACCGACCGAACTGGAGATTTTTCGATGAGGACAGAAGGTCGGGTCGACAACATGGATTGTCGTCATTCTGAGCAATTGACTAGCTGTTCGGACAAGCAGTTGTGCTCTTTCTGAGAATGGAAGGGATCCCAAAAAGAAAAGTGCAAAGATATAATAAGGTTTCTATTTAGAAAATCCTTACACACTGAAAAAACAACCCGAATAAATAATAAGCAAGTTAAAAAATAATTCAAAAATAATATTTTCACAGGAAAGGATTTTAAGATATTCGATTACCAAATGAAGGCATATAATAACTTATAAATATGAAATTACATGACAAAAACAAATACACAATTAATTACAAATATAGTTACTATTGTGCTTCCATCCCTAAAGTTAACAAACTCGTACTGGCAAGAGTACCTTTTTATTATTGGTATGGCACGTAGTACGTACCGATACTGGTATGTTCGAGCGTATCGTTTCAAATTTATTACTAAAAAGTAATATATATATTTTAAATATTTTTAAAGAATAATAATATTTAACATATAAAATAAAATCTCACAACTTAAACAAATTATCAAACCTAAAAGAGGATAATTTTAATATCAATTTATGTATAGTTACCTAAAAAATCATCAATTGAAAATAAATAAAAAATTATATAGTTCGGAATTTCCTCCAAAATCACAGTCAGAACGTTGAAACTTGATGCATTAATTACTACGCTTTTCTCGTATTTTTCCCTAGAGTTATATGTTGGTCATTTTTAAAAAGAAATATGCGTATAAAATTATCTTCAACATTTACTAAGTAACAACTTTTCTTAAAATATTAATTTTTGTAACCATACAATTTAAAATTTCTGACTCCGCGTTGAATACACACAATGCATTTGTTGTTTTCTAAGTAAATTCCAAGCAATATTACTTTAATTTATTAGTTTTCTTAACCCATCAACCTCACTGGCACTTTCTGGAATTTTGTCTTATGGGGTCACTAAACTTTTTTTAAATTACATTTAATTAGTCTCTATCGCAACAAATTATTTACAATTTTCTTTTTAAAATGCCAAGAAACAAAATTTGAAAATATTGCCAGAAACAATTTTTTGTTCAAAATTGCTTTTGGAAATCTAAAAGGGTCATCACGAAATTATTAATTCGACTTTGGAAGTACAGTTCCTAAACAATAGCGCCGGTGGACGAACCTACCACGACACAGGTTAATTGAGAGGAACTTCAGCTCCAAGAATAAATACGCGCACACAGAGTGTGTGTGTGTCTATATATATATATATATATATATATAGTAAATTTTTAATGAGGGATCCTTATTTTATTAAAATGAAAACATTTTATTTTTAGAATATATTTTGATGATCCAAACCGTTTAATATTTTTAAAACATATTTTTAAGGGTACCCGTAAGAAATCGGCTTAAAAGATTATCGGAAAGGACTTGATCCAAACAGTTTTTCATAAATGTTAACAGGATTAGCTTTATGAAAAACTGGTTAAATCAAAGACCTTCCCGGTAACATTTTAAGCTGATTTCTCGCGAGTATCCTAAAAAACATGTTTTAAACACATTAAACCGTTCGGATCATCAAAATTTTATCAATAAATAGAAGGTCCTCATTTTAGCAAAATAAGAAATCTCTCGCTTACTCTATTTGTTAGTGTGTGTGTGAGAGAGAGAGAGAGAGAGAGAGAGAGAGAGAACACTTGCTAGGGTGAAAGAATTCAGGTCTGTACATATTTGGAATTGAGTTGTGTTTTAATATTCGAATATAATAATTTACAATTAATTTGACTTAAATAAATTGTTACAATAATTAAATTTTTTTATTTGTTAGTTTTGTATTTAATTTTTATGAATTATTGGTTCATCTTGACGAGAAAAATCTAAAAAGTAAAAAAAATATGCCCAAAAACTACAAAAACAAAATCACTAAATACGATAATAATTTAAAATAGACAGATTTTTTTAATTATTTTTCTCTTTTTAACATTTTTTAGAAAATTTGACTAATTTTTATATTTTTTAAAACCACTTGTAGTCTCGTAGTTACGAACAAATAATTCATAAAAATTAAATATAAAACTAAAAAATACAACAAAATAAATAAAGAGAAAAAATAATTTAAAAGAAAATTAGCCAGAATCCAGTCTAAATAAATTTATCATAATCCAATGAAATTTGGCACCTTCCACCTCTATTCATGATTAGTCATCCAATACATCCCACTTTTATTTTAAAAATATTATTATAAAGCACAAAAATATCACTATTATGTACGAAAATAATCGCTTCTTCTTTAATTTTCGTAACCCAGTCAAGTCGAAATCTTCTCAATTTCTGTTTGACAAGTTTGGCACTAGGAAAGAGTGGATTTAATGTTGAACTACCTCGGGTTCAATCTCAGATATGTCCTCAAGGGAATGAGCATGCATAATATAATCACTCAATTTGAAAAAAAATGCCACAAAATGATGTATGGTCTATGGGATAATTTTAGGTGGTAGCCTTTTTGACCAATATGGTGCTCGATGATCCGCCTAAAGGTAAAATTGGTTGAAATATATTGGTTGGATTATAGTTGCAAAATGATGACAAATTTGGTGAATAAGGGGGGAAAGGTGGAGCTTTTTGCGTTAAAGTTATCAATCTCGTATTGACGAGTGCATCGATTTTGTTACTAATATAATATGTACCGGTGCCAGTGGATACTTGGGTATCGTTTCGAATTCATCGTTAAAAATAAAATTTTCTATAAAAATTACAATTGACATATAAAAAATCCACAACTTAAAAATAAATTATCAAAATAGTAAATCTATGATATGTTAATATCATTTAATCAATCATAAAACTTTTTTTTTTTAGTGAAAATTTTCAAACTTATATTTATAATTTTCTCATAAAAATAATTAATTTTAAAAAATTATGCAAATCTAATAGAAATTCAAAAAAATAGCAAGTAAGTATATAAAAAAAAAGGTACCGGCCGAGATTCGGTATCCCACCAAAACTGCCGCTATTGGCCGAAACCGCCAGTATTCTCGGCAGAATAGTACGGACTTACGAGAGTATCAATTTGTACTGGTACGGAAGGTACCGCCCAGTAGAGTGGTAAGGGACGAGATTCATTACTTTTTGCTGCACATTGCCTCTACTATACCCCAAAAAAATGTCATTTTTGGGCCAAAAAACACAACTCATTCATTGTTTCAATTTTCTGAATATATCGTTTTAACACACAACACAACACATATTATTGTGCTTTGTATAATAAGACATTCATTTCCGAATAGGGGCAATGAATGGGACATTGGATTCTCCTGCATTTATATTTCAGATCCTCTGTATAATATTGTCTCCATCACTGAATTTATATTCTCGTTTGTCAGCTTCTTAAAATCTAAAATCAAGACCATGTGCCATTCTGTACTTGTGGGCACGTGCAGTGGGAGCCACTCAACACACAATAATTTTTTTTTTTATTTTGATGATAAATTTTCATAACTTATGGTAAAATTGAATAGCTTATTTAATCTGGTTTTTGGTTATACCACTCACTGAATATGTTTTCGATGGTTCTCATTAAAAGCTCGTGATAGTAAAATTTTGCTATATTTGTTGCAAATTCAACAAGAGAACCTAATTTTTTATGCCTAAATCTTTCAATTCTGCGATTTTTGGGAATCAAGCTTAATAAGTGAGAAATTAAAATTGAGGGTATTTTTTTATACTTTTTAAATTTGAGACCAAAACATAACTCCAAAAAGATAATGAGATGAAAAATTACGTGACACTAATAAATAGGAACAAATATTAAGTGCCCCAATTTATTTATAACGAGTTAAGGTGGTTCAGTAGTTATTCTTAAAATCACACTGTTGAGTTTGAATTTTTTTTTTTTTTTTTTTTTGGGGGGGGGGGGGGGGGGGGGGGGTTTAAAAGCAGTGTGTATTATTGATGTTTCATGAGTTTTTTTTTATAGTTCTTCGTCATTTGTTTTTGTGTTTTATCATTCGTATCGATAGTAGAAATCGAACAAATATAAAAAGATGGATTAAAATTCTACAGAAGTCAGATAAGACGATGTAAAAAAAGACTATAGACAATAAAAAATTGTCTTTTTCATCTTTTGTATTTTTGATCTTTTTTTGTCATAACATTTTAATTTATGGATTTCTAACATTACAAAGAATGATTTAAACGATTTACGAAATTTTGATAAAATGTTAAAAAAAAATAGTGACAGTATACCCTAAAATTTTGGCCAAAGGGGAAAAAATTTTAATATTAGTGATTTTATTCTGTAAATTTGCGCAAAAATTTCTAGAGATGAATTATTCTTTTTGAGGAAAGAAATCGTTAAGTCATAAAAATAGTGAACGAAGTTAAAATAAAATTCAAAAAAGACCCAGTGGAATATTTTTTTTTTGTTCATAGTTTTTAGCTTTTTAAATTTTGCTCGACTAAATGAAATGATTAATTCAAAAAATTTGTCGGTAATTCAATAAAAATTTCAGAAGAAGGGATAAAAAAGATTGACAATAATTTTGCCAAAACTGTTTCCTATTAGATTTTTAGATTTCAAAAACTTGTGCTTTGAACTTTGACCTGTTTGGCAACAAGATGGAGCATACAAATTCAACTTAGTTGTCCATTTCTTTCAAACTACATACGTATTAAGACTCATACAACTGATACAAGAAAATGGAGAGAGAGAGAGAGAGAGAGAGAGAGAGAGAGAGAGAGAGAGAGAGAACCACACACTGTAGTATTTGACGAGAAAAATGAAGAAAAAAAAATCTAGAAATGCAAATCACTAGTGTACATCGATCAGGACACAAATATGTTCAGAATTGTCAAATGTACATGAAGTATTTTATAATCATGTAAACCCCATGTGCATTTGACAATTATGAACACATTTGTGTGCGGATGTGCGCGAATAATTTGTTCATAGACTTGTTCAAAAAAGATTGCATTAGAGAAAGGGTCTTCGAAAAGGTCAAAGTCATGAATTCCAAGGGGTTGGTTCAGTAACACGAGAGAGGTGACTAAGAGACTTAATTCCTAAGGCATTGGGTTCGAATCCTACTAGAATCACATATTTGGGGTCTTTAAAAATTATGTCTGGTCGTTATCTCTAGAGTCTCAAAGACTAATCGAAAATAGATTGAACATACCTAAAATCGACCAGATAGCAAGATTATGAAAAAATTGAGCCAAAGTCATGGTTCCCATAATCCAAACCAAGGAAAAGGACCAAGACTAATTACTTGTGGATTGGGTTAATACTTCTCATGGAAAGTTAGAAACTTCTCTCAAGTGGATGGTAAGTAAGCCGCCATTGTCAATATTGGTGCCACCACCCAAAGTACAAAAAAACAAAAATTGTGCCATCATCCTATAGGCACCAACAAACATAGGTACGCTGTTTTAGATTCCACGTCGTTTTGTTGCACAAAATACTAATTGAATAATTTTCGAACAATATTTTACGTGTCAAAATAATATCATTTTGACACACAGTACGTCTTGTTGTACACAATTTATAGCAGACTCCCCCATTCTCTCTCAAGTAAATGTACAAAGTCATTCTTCCATTTTTTATTTTTATTTTTTAAAGTAAAAGTACCAATTTCACAAAATATAAATTGTACAATTGACAGAAGATAAAGACTTTTTTGGTCCACATCAAATGATTTTTCACGTTGGTTGGTTGGCTTTGCCTATCTTCATTCACCGGTCGATGCGTGAATGACGTAGAAATAAAACAAAAAATTTCGTAGAGCACGAGAAGGCGAATCCGTCGAAAACTCTTACTTGCTCAATAAACTAGAAGACAAAAAAATCAATATAGCGGGCCGATCTCAGATCACCTTATTTAGCTAGAATGACAAGCCTTGGTGGGTTGTACTAATATTCAACTTGGACATACCAAGTGCCTGAATATATAGACCTAGCCAAAGACTAGATAGAGGGTTGGGTCGACAGCGTTTTCTGTTGTTAGAGATTGGAACACTGTCCAAAAGATTAGGAAAAGATCTAGGCTTTATGGAAAGAAGTCTAGGATGGAAACTTCGAGATTATAGTTAGAATCCCGATATAGAAGATTCGGACACATAAAAGAAATTTTTTTTAGGTAGCTAGAAGTTATGTAAGAATTTTAGAATTAAATTTTCAATTATTTAAGAAAAAAATTCCGAGATGATTTCACTATCAATTTAAAGACAAATAACCGCTTTTATAAATAAGAATATATATACACACACACTTGAACCGCTATAGGGTTCGCAATGTCTATTACTCCACTATTTCCTTTTAACATTTTGTTCATCTACCGTGTGAAAATTCAAAGACAAGAGTCAAAAACCGTCAACAAACTTGAACCGCTACGCTTGCGGTCTAGTCCACCCGGTCCGAATATTTGATGAGCGAAGAAGTCACGCTTCTCAATGCCTGTGGACAAAATTCCTTTCCCCAAACCATCGAAATTCTCATATTTTAGGATAAATTTCACTTACCCCCTTAGGACTTACAATAATTACACAAGTCTTCTCAATAGTTTCTAAAATCACACTGAGTCCTTTTTTTTTTGTTAACTGCAAATAGTCTTTTATATTTTTGTCCTTAACTCTCCTTACACAGTAGATTGACTTCAAACTTATAATCCAATTCACTTATTTATTAAATAATGTGTATATTTTAAAGTGTAATTTTGATAAAAACTAATAAAATTTACCTTTTTCTTTATATTTTCTATTCTTTGAAGTTAAAAGTATTATTTGGTTAATTATTAGATACGATACATATTTGTTTGATATCAATATTAATTATGATAATTAAAAAGTTTGATGTATATTTGTTAAATAATAAGTATGTATTGAAGTTCTATTTTGAAAAGTTTGATGTATAATAATATTATTTTTAAATATATATTCTTTATAAGATAAATTAGTAACAACACTAAAAAACTTACCATTATTTACTTTCTAAAAAATAGAACCTTATATGTCGATTGGTCGTCATACTTTAAGTATTTTTTTTTATTTGTGTATTTTACTTTTTGCTTTAGATTTTTTTAATTTTAGGTCAAATATTTTTACTTTGATTCATGTTGACGAGATAATTTAGAAAAATAATTTTTTAACAAAAATATACAAAAAAATTTAGAAAAATGATAGATTTTTAATTTTTCTGTTCTCTTAGTCTCATTTATTTTACTACTTTTCATTAGTCGGTTAGACTTTTTGCTTTTGAGAATATTCAAGAGACAAATCGAAGATGTATATAACTCTATGCGTGACAAGAAAAGCCAAAATCACCCGACGTGTTAACAAGGCAGCTTAGTTCATCTACAAGACAGCTTAGTTTTCTGTTTCTCAGTGCCTTGTAGATGAACTAAGCTGCATTGTTAACAGTAAGGCCCAATTACATTAAAATGTTGTATGAAAAAGAAGAATAAATGTAAAATATAGATAAATTTAAGCATTTTAATGGTATTATTTTAAGTAAGAATTTGATTGATGACTGTTGTATCTGATTGATATATATATTTCAAATATAAAAGTTCTACACCAACCTAAAAGAAACATATTATAAAAATTCATTAACACCAAAATATAAAAATAAACTCATGATCATATTTTATTCAAGAGAGAAAATAAAATAAGAGTTAAAGATAATAGATTTTGCCTAGCAAAAAAAAAGCTAATAGATTTGCAAAGGGTACAAAAACAAGCATTTAATGTAATTTTTTACCGACGTCATCAATTTCAGTCACGATGAATCGGAAGAGGAAATCTGCAAGTGACAATTAGAGCCAATGGGAGGTCAGCATAATTTCAGAAATTTTGGAAAGTTTATATAATTATAAAATACATCAGGGAGATCAATGAAATTTACCCTATTTTTTATTCAATTCTTAATATATTCAAAGTTCCCAAATTTCGTACCATGAATAAAATATATACGCAGATCGTCACATCAATTACATATTTTCTGCTTCTCTCTCTCTCTCTCTCTCTCTCTCTCCACTTCCTCTCTCTAGAAAAAGAAAACCCGCTAAAATCTCGATCGGAAGAAATTCAGTGGCCGAATCTCGAACGGAAGCCACTAAGATTTGTCATACCTTTGCTTGCTCCAAGCCACATTCGTTCCATAATCCCCCCGCTTATACATCTATACGGAGATTTAACCAGTGGCAGCCGTCGTTGTCGTGTAATCACCGTCACAGCCGCCGTCGTCGTGTAATCACCGTTACAGCCGTCGTCGGGTAATCAGCTGCATGCGCAATTTCTTTAATTATCGCTGTGATTGTTACAGGAGGATCTATGTATGTGAAATTAGGGTTTCATTGTGCTGGATGCCTGCTATTGGGAGCGAGATAAATGCCAATTGGAGGGGATCTAGGGTTTCCGTACCTGGTGGTGGTGGTGGTGTTGGTAGGGCAGTTGGTGATCGGGTTATTGGTCCGCCGTAAATGGCGGATTTCGGCGGCCAGGACGCAGGAGATCAAGAGGCTTTTGGTTCTAGCGTCAGAGGAGGCAGCTAGGGCCGAGCTCGAGGCGTCGATTGGGTACGCCTATACACCGGCCTTGGTGTCGCCGCCAGTACAGTACCAGTGTGCAGTATGTTTTAGCCCCACTACTACGCGCTGTGCTAGGTGCAAATCCGTCCGATACTGGTATGATAATTCATAACCTTGTGGATGAATTTATTGATTCTTTCGTTTTTTTCCTCTTCAATTTGGTTGTCCTTTTTTTCCCCTTTTACAGTATAGTTCAGTTCGATACAGAACCCGAATTTGCTAACCCATCTGACAGACAAAAATTTCTGAAAACAAGAGAGTCCCACTTAAAACACCCCAATCTTTTAACCAATCACAGGTGAGATTATTTTTTTCATAATTGCTCTCGTTCAATATATTTGGCAACTCAGGATTGGAACTTGGCGAAGGGATTCACTTTTCTCGTTGTTACACTAGTAGTTGGAGTGTTTTGGTGAGGTGGGCTTGGTATCTTGTTAAGAAGAACAATAGATAGGAATTTTATAAGTGACTAGAAAAGGATAAGCAAATACAGGTCCTGGAGAACTTTGATTCTGTGCACAAGTTTAGTCTAATACGTTGATATTTGAATTAAAGCACAAAATATTGCAGTTAAAAAGGATTCAAAAGTTGAGGATGGGAATATATTATGTTCCTAACATTCATTTTGAATTGCGGAAGTCTGCAACGCGGTTGACTCAGGCATGGCCGACAAACTGTTTGTCTTGCTAGGTAAAAACAGTCTGTAGGTTGTGATGGCTGCATCATCTAAGATACATACAAACAATTTGCAACCTTATGCTCATAAATATATGGCGTATGATGTGATATGCATTTTAAAAAGCGAAGCAACGAACTGGAGTGGAAAACTAAAATTACTCACCAGATATTACATAGTTAAGGGATATGGATTAGATGATGGTAGAATGCCCCAATAGACATTATGCTCGTCTGTAGGGAAAACTACATTTAATTGACAAGAATGACGGGTGGGTAGGGAACAAGCCAACCGTGTTGTTGCAGTAGAACCGCTCATCCCTTCTTCACCTTAAACCATCGATTGCAGTTGCATTTGGAGTTCTAACCACGCTTCTGGTAACCTTCTTTAAACCTGTTTCCACTTTACCTTGTTTGGTCTTTTCTACACGTCTTGTTTTGTAAGCAGCAACTCAGAGGGTGAGAGTGTTAAATATGTTGGAAATTGGAACAGAGAAATGTTTACACGCAGAGGAGGAAGAGATGCTGGCTCATATTGCACTGGATATTTATGTCTCAATGCTGGTACAGGGTTTGGCAGGTAGGGATATTAGAGCTGGATTTTTGGGGTTGCAAGAAACAAAAAAGCTGATGTCTGAAGGGAAGAAATTGATAGTTTGAACAACGAAAAGCCATGGGATTTTTGGCGGAGCCAGAAATCTCGGTTAGTGGGGTCAAAATCTTAACTAAAATTACATAACAAATATTCTTCTCAGAAGAGTTAAATATGAAATCTTACTTACACATACATCACCTGATAAAAGGATAAGCCATCGCAGACCAACTGGAAGACATCCCCTTGCGCATTAAGAAAGCACTCGATGATTTTTCCTATTTAAGAAAAGTTATATGAAACGGTCATGCGTTAGTAAAAGGCCGAGATCTCTTTTTAATTGTAGACTTGTAAAGTATATTGATCAATAATTTTTTTTTTAAATGTGGAATAACTTTTTGCAATATCAGCATAGTAAAAATACCTGTTTTTTATTTCGATGAAATGCTTGGTATAGTTTTATTAACTAGGTGAAATGTTTGGGTAATTTTTATACTTTAAGTGAAATACTTAGGGTAATATCCATATAATTGGGGCAATAACATAATTTTTTGATTTCCAAACATTCAACAATTAATACAAATTTTGGAAACTTGAGGGGGTCAAGTGACCCCACTTGACCCAAGTAAATCCGCCCCTGGTTACACGATGGTCTGATGGGGATAATTGCAGAATTCCATACGACATGGGGTCATAAATGTGTGCCATTAAAGCATAATGGAGGTGGGAGATGCAGGTCATAAATCCCTCTGGTCTCACTCATTTCCCCTTGGAATCGCCGCCTACTTCGATCGGAAGCTCTCCAAACCATTTCCATTCAATCAATGTAGATTCCCGTTCAGGGGCCACTATTTCTCTTCTGATAAATCGACTATGAAATGTGAATCGGAAGTATGGGATTTTTTTCAATAGCTAAGTATTGTCAGATTACAATCATGCTACTGTAGCTGTTGTCTGCTGCACTAACTACTACTATTACCTTTTATGGTTGAGATAAGATTAGTCCTCTTTAACTTGACAACTGATGATAGCACCCCGTTCACTTGTGTATAGCCCCTATATCAATAGCCTTCCATCAAATGAACCTTGTGAATGTTTTGGTGATTAGAGGTGATATCTTATCTGTTGTAATTTATTTCATGGCTATTGTTGACAGGATATATACCTTCATTTGCTCCCTCCAACATGGAGCCCCTTAGTGTATTTGCGTAATTGGGAACCTTGTAAATGGAAAGAAGATTAGCCTTGTTATCGTTTACTTTCGGTATCTACTTATATAGTTATATATATCACCTAGATTAGCAATTTATGGTACATCAGTCATATCATGGATAGTATTATCATAATAATTATGTGTTACAGTCACGGGTTAGTACTAGACTTGCCTAACGTTCACTGTTTATTACACTCGAAAGGAAAAGAGAACACACAGAGAGAAGTTAGTGACTCCCACCATCCCACGATGTTGGTCTATTTTGACTTTCAATTATTCGAGGTGATATGCATTTAATGCACTCAAATTCGAATCAAATATTAGTTTCCACCATTGGTCGATATTCGTATTTGAAATTATTCATTAACATTTGCAAGGTTTACAAATTTCCTTAACCGTTTATGAGGGAGAGTTTCGGGAGGTAAAAGAGTATTGTGCTTCACTTTCCAAAGTGGACATGCATGTTGGTATGTCCCAAATTCGAAAGATTGTAGCAAAAACGGGCGGTGGGAATATTTACTAGCATAACGGTAAATTAACTCAGTACTTGTCCCAAATACTTGGATTAAAGCTTCTCTTCATTCGTGTTTTGGGGTCATACGCAGGGGGGACAACCCCTAATTTTGTGGACCATCACCATCCGAGGAAATGGAATCCAAATATAGCAACCCCAAAAGTATAATGACTTGAATTTCAATGGAAGAAAAAGAAGCTTCTTGCTTGTTGGGCAGACTATTGTTCTGCTAGGCTCGAAAAGGTACCTAGTATAACTAGGTACAACATCTAGTCGTTTTATTTTTCGTTCCTTCCATCCCTTCGCCAGCTTTAAGTTTTGTTTCTTGTTAATTTGTGACTTAAAGATATGCCAAAAGTATGGGACAATGGAGCGACATTTTTGTTGGACAGAGCACTTCAGAATCTTTGAAGCAATTCGTGAAACGAAAATTGACAATAAAACTAGTTAAAAGGCAGTTGTATTAGTGTTTACGAATCTACAAACGGGAAGAATGTTTTGCCAACATTTTGCCCTATAGTGGAGCTAATCACAAGCTATAGGTGATCAACCTACTTAATCAGATGTCGGGAAGAGGACCCAATGTAAGGTATTAAGAAGTGATGGTACAAATGTGTTTAGACAGGAAATCATGCTATTGAGAGAGTGTATGTTTTGGCAAGAAGATTTAGTGTGAAATAGCACAAATTCAAGGTATCACTGTTTCATGCAAGGCAACATACCCTCTATATAGTGACCAGCTGAGCTCCCATTCTTCTTGTAAGTTGTAATAATGGACTGATATTTTTCTTTATTTCTCTGCTTAAGAATGTAAATCTCAACGTTCAATGTTTTCAGATTCTTATCTTAGGCCCTTATTTTCCAGTCGTTTTTCTCTATGATTTAAGTTTATCTGAGCTTACCCAGTGGCCAGTGCCAGGAAGCTGGCCCATACTTCCCCATCCACGTACAACAGTCGTTACATTTGTCCTGACTCATTTTTGTGTACATTTATTTGTTAGTCCCTATTGGTGCACCTCACTTATGCATTTTTAACTGGCATGCCAAGAAGTTACAGAAATAGATAAGATTTGGGTTTGCTCCTAAAAGGAACTACTGTTAAAGGCCTGAATAAATAAATGTCTTCTGAAAGAAAATTCCAGCGTTCTATAGATAATTTCAGAATATCAGCACTACGACTATTGGTTGGTAAATCTTGAACTTGATTCCCAGTTGAATTCCCTTGAAGGATAGGTTCTTTCCTATAATGATTCCATCATATCTTATCAAACAATTTGATCCTGTCAGAAGATTGAATTCCACATGTAGGCAGCATATGTGGAAGTAGCGATCACTTCCCGTATCGTGTTTGCATGCATGTAATCTGTTACCCAGTAACTGACGTGTTTCATGTTAATATCCAATATCTTTTCGTGTTCTGGGTCTTTGTGATAAAATGTTTGCAGTTATTCACTTGAGAATTGACTTTTTCAGCTCTGGCAAGTGTCAAATTATTCATTGGAGACAAGGTCACAAGGAAGAATGCCGTCCATTTACATCTTCTCACGAGAGCAATGACGAGGGAGGTGGTTCCTACCAAAAAGTGTCGAGACAAGAAGAATACGAGATTCATGGAAACAGCTTTGAGACTAATGCGAAAGAGCGAAATTCTGGTTCGCATGAAAAAGAGAGATTGGATGAACATACTTTACCAGATAAGCTTGTGGCTAATCGTGTTAACAGTGTGGATGAAAATGGTCACCCATGTTCAAAGAGTACCATATTGGTTGATTCCTTAGATTGCCTTACAAGTTCGCGTAAGGTAAATCAGATCAAACCCGAGTGCATAGATCAAGATAGTCAATGTGGGTCGACAAGCACATCAGGTTGGACTGCTGATGGATCAAATGATTCTTCATTTTCTGTGCCTTCTACTCTGTCTTCTGGTTTCTGGGAAGGAACTATAAACTCCAGTATGCCCAAAGTGGATGATGCCCCCGATGATTCTGCTCAGTCCGCTTCCAATGGAGCTGCTGACGCCGAATTGAAAAATTCCAAGAGTTTTTCCTTCGTTCGTGGTAACGCCGTGCCCCCTGTTGTTGAACAAGGTTCTGGAACCAAAACAGTCAAATTGGATGAGCACTATTCATCTGAACCCAGAGATTACTCATCTAGCACTTATACTAACCAATGTTCAAGTGCTGGAGGGCCTTCAGTTAGTACACATGCTTTGAAGGTCAGTAGCATGCGTTCATTGAGGCATGAAAAGTCAAGTTATGCAGTTAATGACAATAGTACTAGTTCGCATCCATTGGAATCTAAAGAAGACGAATCTTTATTATCTGGTGCTTCTGGTGCTCAGACAAATCTGGGTAATGAATATGCACATTATTCACCAAACGGTAGGAATGGAGTGAAAGCATGTATGCCGAAAGTTGTTGGCCAGCTCAGAGCCTCTAAAGGGAGTGAGATGACTGGAAGATACAGTGTTAAGGTTTAGCAGCAAACTTATTCTTACGTTTTTTTTCCAGAATATTTACTTGGTGGTACGTGACGCACTGGATTGGATGTCTTTGGTTTTTTTCAGGGCCTGTTTCCATATGAATTATTTGTCAAGCTTTACAATTGGAACAAGGTTGAACTGCGGCCATTCGGCCTGACAAATTGTGGGAACAGGTTAGTTAGGGCTGTTCCTTGCATTGAAGTTGTGAAATTGTTTGTGATGTCACATGAAGGATTGCCTGCACCTCGTCAATCTCCTATTCTCCTTTCTATAAATTGTAACAAATATGAAGTGCATTGATCTTTTGTAGTGACAAAATTTGAGAATTTTTTTTATGGATTTGACAAATCAGATTGAAGACATAAGCTGGAGCATATTGCCTATTGTTTACCCAACAAAAAATTACTTATCTCCAACCATGCACACACGCACTTGAACGTATGGAAGTACCATTGTTTAGTTCTTGTAGCTCTGTTCCTGATTCTCCTTAAGCACAGATCTTCGTTTATGATTTTGTGTGCTTTTTAGTTTGATGTAGTTTATTATTACTATTCTTGCAGCGTAATGTGATTCTAACACAGATATTTCTGAGCCTCCTGCAGTTGTTATGCCAATGCAGTGCTCCAGTGCTTGGCTTGTACACCGCCTCTCACTGCTTATCTCCTCCAAGGCCTTCATCGTAGAGCATGTACATTTCTAAACATGATCGATTTTGCAGGATGCACTACCTTAGAATTTTTTGAGATCATGTTTATTTAGTGTCTCATTGTGTCAAAACCGCTTTCTGTTTGTCTTTGATACAAGGTAAAAGGAAAGAATGGTGCTTCACCTGTGAATTTGAAAGTTTGATTCTGAAGGCCAAGGAAGGGGCTTCTTCACTGTCTCCAAGGGGAATACTATCCCAGATTCAAAACATCGGAAGTCATCTTGGTAATGGGAAAGAAGAAGATGCTCATGAATTCCTAAGGTGAATTTACTTCTGTAAAGGGGAGCGTGATTGGATAAGTTTCTATAGTTAGTCTTTTTCATCATGAGATGGTTCTTTATGCAATCAGCTAATGAATGATATTGGCAGATATGCTATCGATACAATGCAATCAGATTGTCTCAAGGAAGCTGGAGTAAGCTCACCAAGCTGTTTGGAAGAAGAAACAAGTCTCACAGGCCTTACATTTGGGGGATATCTTCGATCAAGGGTAATTTGTGGTTTAATGTTCATAGCTTTGTAGAACTGAAAAAGAAAATAGTGGGAATGTTCTCTATCTTTGGGATAAATAATCCATTCCCTATGAATTCAATGCTTTGCTCTGCAGATAAAATGCTTGAAATGTGGAGGCAAATCTGAGCGGCATGAAAGGATGATGGATCTCACTGTTGAAATAGAAGGAGACATAGAAACACTAGAAGAGGCTCTACAACGGTTTACAGCCACTGAGATTTTGGATGGTGAAAACAAGTACCAGTGCGCCAGGTTTGTTCTTTATGTTGGTTCTTATAACTCAAGAAAAAAACTGTTGGAATGATTCTTAAATGGTGATAGTGGCTGAACTTTCATTCTAATTTCTTTTTATAAAACCAATGTTTTTAAAGGCGAACTCGCTATATGAGGCATTTTTTCCCTCACGAGGTGAGGCATAATCCTCGGGGCATTGAGCAATTAGCGTTTAGTCTTTAAATTGTAAGCATAATTAATTCGTAAACCTATTTTTAAAAAGTATAACATAGGGAGAATAATAATAGTGCTAGATAAAAGTTACAAAAGCTCTTCTAACCTAGCTGTACGCCTATATGTATACTTTTATCTGCTAATGTTTGTTTGAAATCAAAGCTTATTCACTCTAGAAGCTAAAAGTTACGACTACATGTCGTCTTTATTTATTACATCAATTTTTAAAAAATAACAAAACATGCCGATACTGTGTCGTTGCTCTTCCCAACCATTGTGCATAGATGGCTTTTGTCACTTCCCTTCAGCATTAATTATCTTATCCCAAATAGGCATCTTGTTATTTTGGGTAAAGATTGACAAGTTTGCCGAGGGAGAAAGTACAAAGATCTATAACCGTGTTGTTTCCCAAGAAGCGTAAGCCCTGCATGAAATGCATAAAAAATGTGCACCTTGTGTGAGCGCTCCACTGGCAAGGCACAAGCCTTTTGAGGATAAACATAAATTTTTGAAAGCCTTGAGGCATTTTTGGATAGCCTAATCGAGGCAGGCCTCAACTTAGCATTTGAAAATATTGACAAAAACGCTATATATAACATTTTTGGCACAATGGAGGATTTTTTTGTTACTTTATGTTAATCGAGTCATATGGCTGTGCTCTTGTCATTATTTTGTTGATCTAGGGATTACATGCATCTTTTGTCATCAAATGTACCTTTTTTGAGACCCTTTTTTTCCGATGGGACATTAGACATTTAGGTACTGACTTTATATTGTGTGTATTGTTTAACAGATGTAGATCCTACGAGAGAGCCAAAAAGAAGTTGACAGTACAGGAGGCTCCTAATATTCTTACGATTGCATTGAAGCGGTTTCAGGTAATTAGTAACCCTGTAAATCGAGAATGATATTTTCCTCTTCATGATATTTTCATTCTGTTGCTTACTTTGCATGAATTTTGCAGTCAGGTAAATTTGGGAAGCTTAATAAGCCGATTCAGTTCCCAGAGATTCTGGACCTGGCACCGTATTTGAGTGGGACAAGTGACAGATCGCCTGTATACAGGCTATATGGAGTGGTGGTTCACTTGGACATCATGAATGCGGCATTTTCTGGTCACTATGTGTGCTACGTGAAGAATGTCCAGAAAAAATGGTTCAAGTTTGATGATAGTACGGTATGTTTGTTTAACCGAATTACTGTTGAATCAAAGAATCATAATGCATCTGCTGAAGAGAGATCAGAGCTAGTACTAGAGGGCGAAATGCTTCCCGAGAACATAGTTTTATAACTATTCAATGTGGGCATAGAAAGTTTTCGGATACCACTACAAATTAGAATATCTATGTATATTTTGTTAATCTGTTCATTTGCTTTCCTGAAATTTTCTTTTGCAGTTTAGGAATGTTTTTTCTTTGCTTTTTGTTCTTTTGGTTCTTTTCTACAATATGAGGGGAATGCTTGTGTTTTTGAAGTCGATATAAGAAAAAAGCAATCTAATCTCCATGATGGGTTTGGGAGGCATGATTGGGTGTAATGCAACTGTTAGACATTATTTGCACAAGTTGGCTGCTGTTCTGTTTGATCCCGAAACTCATGGTTGTAGGCCTAGTTTTAACTTTGAACCAGTGGCCCCTTTTGTTTTGTTTCATTGAGTCACTATAACAAGAAAAGAATCCAGCCACTTCTTCCTGTAAGAAGCTTGTTTTTGGCTTACTATAGAACCCTTCAGTTGTCATTTGGGAAGGGTGCCTGTTGTGAATTTCAAAACTTTTGGCATTATCTGTGAAAAGCTTCCATTTGCAATGCTTTAGAAGAAATGATGGACCACGTCACAGATATAATTTTATCAATTTGAGATTGTGCAGTGTGGGTTTGGTTTTGTTTGTTGAGCTTGGGCGACTGCTTGGTCGATGCCCTTAGTGTACGGTTCTCGATCACTGTCGTCTTCTTTCTTCATACGTGCACTGATGGTGGAAACCTAATTTAACTTGTTTCTGCTCAAAATTTTGCTGTCATATGGATGGATAGTAGATGGTACTAAGGATATTGTGTTACTTGCTAGAAGCTTTTTGACCCTAATTATTGTCATGGTTGGTTAGGTAACGGACGTCGAACTTGAAAGTGTCTTAACACAAAGGGCATACATGCTTCTTTATGCTAGGTAATAGATTATCCTCTCTTTTTTCTAGTTGAGATTTCAGCATTAACTGTTCAGATATCTAACTTGTAAAATTCTTGTAGATGCTCTCCCCGGGCGCCAAGATTGATAAGGAATTCGATAATACCACTGGATCCAAGAAAACCAAAGCATCTTATCTCCAAATCAATATCTAATGCCTCAAGTCCTTGGGACGCGTCTACCCCTGATCCTGGTCATACCGGCATTGACTGCTTACATCCACATCACATGAGGGCGATTTTGGAAGAAGACTCTTCGAGTGAAAAATCTTCCTCTCTCTTCTCTGAAGAATGTTCCTGCAGTAGTACTGACAGCAGCAACAGGGATTCCACCAACTCCGACGACTATGATCACTTTTTCCCCGATCAAGGTCAAAATTGGAAGAACCTGTCAGATTCTGACTCAACTTCTTCCGACTCTGACCAGAATTCTCCAAAATACCCCTCTACGAATGGGATTCGACTCCGGAATGAAGAATCAGGTATGGACGGAAAGGGTTTTTGGGGTAGACTACCATACCGGAGCAGCGATTTGGAACACAAGTCTAATGTCCCCTTTTTGAATTCTGATTTAACGAAACAGCCTAGAAAGTTAGCGAGCAGTATTAGCAGTAGTGGTAGGGACACTGATTCGGACAGATTAGGACGGGCCGGTGTATCTTTAAGTAGAACGGATTAAGCGCTTCATTATCTTTTGAGTTAGATGGCGGAAAATAAGAGTAGGGGGAGGAGAGGTTGGGAATAGCCAGGGACCCTGTTGCGCAACCTTTCAGTGCACCATGGTGAGGTCCACTTCAAGCTCATTATCAGGATCCGAAACGTTCATTATTTAGGATCCACGGGGCATATCGAACAATTTGGTTATTCGGACCACATGATGTTTCGTAGTTCATTCTCTAAGTCATATTGTGCCCGTCCGTTTCTTGGAAACAAATGTTATTCAATCACGTGAATAGTAGTGTTCGTTCTACTCGATTTTCTGTGCAAGTGATTGGGCAATGAATTCTACACAAAAGAGCGGTTTGGGTCGTCTTGATGGACTCGAGGCGGATCTTGTCTGGGTGCACTACAATGCTGTAATGCTTTAGGGCAATAGGGAATCCTGGTTAGGGAAAAGCATGTATGTATTTGGGACGAGGCTGCTGCTGGCCGGCCACCATTTTGTCACTCCTTCCTCTTTGATGCAGTTTATATATAAAAACATCCATTTCTAGAGTGTACAGTGGGATGGGATCTCTCCCGATAAACGGGCAGTTCCCAGAAAGAACTTCTTTGCTATAAATATGAACATGGATCAGATAATGTTGGTTTTGTTTATGGGAAAAGATGAAATTGCTGTACTTTGCTTTGTTTTCTTTGTTCATGAAGTGTGGTACTTTTGGATGTTGGAATAGTTTTCTAGTTGGGCCTGTTACGAGCCCTGTTCGGATTCGGGTTTTGTAGCTCAATAAAAAAAAATTCGGGTCGATTCCGTTTTGTTTGTCAATATTAGGGGTGTAATTATAAATCGGAAAATTGGACTGGACTGGTAAACCTAATCAAACCGATAGTTTAGTCTGATTTCTGGCTCAAATCGGTCGAGTCCGAGTTTTTTTTTTTTAAATATTTGGTTCGGTTTTCGGTTTTTAATCCATAGACACCAGACCAAAGCGATTGAATCGGTTCGGTATAAGTTAACCTAAAAAATAAATTATGATAGTAATCTCTCTTATATATTTGTGGAGTTTTTTATTAGTTTTTGAGAATAAACGTAAAAAATTCTTTTGTCCCGAAGAAGTAGAAGACGTGTGTGGTGGAAAAGAAACTGAAGAATAATGAGTAGTACCATATCGGTTTTTGATGTTGGGCGTGAGATAAAATTCCTGTTTAAAATAAAGGAATAAACATATTTTTTGAAATATGATCTTAATTAGCTCAACCAAATCGGAAACCAAACCAAATCGGACCTAAGTCGGCCAAGTGAAACCGGATTAAATTGATAGACTATGGTTCGATTTTTGATTTGTCATTTGTCAAAATTGAAACTCCGGTTTGATTTGAGTTTTTTTACCAAATTGGACGGATTAAATATATGTTAGGTTTTATCTTTATTCTTGTATCTATTAGATACATGTTTTGAGGAATTTTGGTCATTATGTGACTGAAATTACAAGAGAAGTTAGAATTCTGATTTCATTTTCTTATTATGAAAGTTTTTCGAAGGGTACACTTTATCCAAGGGTATTTTTGGTCACTAAAATTACAAGAAAAGTTGAAAATTCAAATTGTTTTTCTTAGAGGGTATACTTTATTTATTTTTTTTTAAAAAAATCTAGAGGTGGGTCGATATATGGTTTTAAGGTAAATGACAAAAATGTTCATAAAACCACTAAAAATTGATCCAAACTCAGGCTTTGTTGGGATTGTTAGGACCCCTGGTCTCACTAATTGCTGTCCATTCGAAAGTAAAATCTTATAAAATCTATGCCCTTTCGAGTGTTAATCAACATTTATGAATATGTGGTCTCTTTTAGTATTTTTTATTGTAATATTTACTTTTTTAATTTTGATTTATTCTTATGTATTATTAAATTTTTTTGTTGAGAAGAACAATTAATTTAAAAAATTTCAAATAAATACTAATTTTTTATATGTTAAATTAAAAATAATAATTTTGTTGGAAAGAAAAGACACAAATTGGAAATAAAGACAAGGGAGTAGGACCCTGACCAAACAAATAATGAATAAAGTCAAATTTGGAAAGATTGGAAGGTAGGGTATATAATAAAGAAACACCCGAAAAGGAAAGAAAAGACGCCCACGTGGGTGTGGGGTTTGGCGGCTGCTTAGAGGTAATTGAAATGAGATGGGGACCACACTCCATTCCAAACCTAACCAGAAACTCAGTACATGAACGTAATCAGTCTATTCTGACCGTCTATTTCAATAACAGATGATTTAGATTTAAATAAATATTAATTTAAATTTGAGCCGTTTATTTTTGAGATGGATGGTCAGATACACCTACTACAACCATGTAATGATTTTTCTCACTACAAGACCCCCTCTCCGACTATAAGCCCCATTTGATAAACGGATTAAACACCATAAAATTAGTAGTGTAGTGCAATTAAGATAGAATTAATAATATCAAGAGATTATAAATATTACGTATGAAATTTAGAATCATATTTGTTTAAGACTCGAGATTGGGCTAATAGTCCATGTCAAGTGTTTGTTTGTAAAAGGGAGAATAAAATTAAAAATTATTATTTCTAATTTTGCCCTTCAAATTATGATTTTACGTTTATCTAACCATTCTGGATGCATATGTGTCATTAGATTTTTTTCACAATATTAAGGTGTCTTTTTTGTGGTGAATAAAGTGTAGGTGAAGAGTTGTATTTTCACTGTTTTTTCTCAGAAATTTGTCAGGCATTTTCACAAATGATGGTAACTGTGAAAATGACTGAAGTGGTTGTTTATGAATGCAGAAGCTCTTTTTGTGCATTTTACAGCTTCATGACCTTTCGTTTTTGCATGACAAGAACCATAAGATATATATGCTGTAACAACCCGCTCCCACCTTATATAATATTGTCTGTTTTTACCGTCCAAACCCCATGAACTTCTCATTAGGTCACCCATCCCAGGATTGCTCCAAGGTGAGCACGCTTAACTGTGAAATTCCATTTGGTGTTGACGTTATCACTGTTTTAAAAGGCCTTGTACAAGGAAGGTTCATAATCTTATGAATACCACTGAACTTACATCCATCAAGCGATATGGGAACTTTGACCACCCACCGGACATCTCACTGAGACTCCATCTCATGGACGCCGACCTCACAGCTGGCACCACGGCCTAACTGAGGTGTCACATATGCTTAGGGATGTGAAATTTACAGGGCCTTTAGATATCCATATTTTATACATGTAATAACCATGAATAATCAAGGATAGTTAGGTCATTATATCATGCAAAAGGTTGGATTGGATTATTAGTAACACTTCCAACAGACCACTACCAAACCCACTTAATTCTCGGACTCATAGTCCGTTTAGCTTCATAGTTCGAACCCAATTTGAAAAATCAAACACTCATTTATTGGCCCAAGGAATTACGAATTCAATCCAAAGTGATAAGAAGGTTAACAAAAAGGTCTTTATTATTTAGTTGTTTGAACAACGATTCAAGTTTGGTCCGTTTATTAACATTCAACTATAGGACTGATGGGTTGTAAATATAAATTTTTCGTACTGATTACGACCGGAGTTATGAAAGAGCCGATATTAACTCGGATAAAATTAATTAGGTCGAAGTTAAGGGCGGAGGTAGCAAGGGGCTACATTAGGCTATAGTCCTACTGGGGAAAAGAAAATTCATTTTTTTATATGTAAAATTTTTAGCCAAATAAGTTTAAGTCTCCTATTATTTGTAGTCTAACGTATTTTTTAGTCCAATTTATTTTTAGCCCATAATAAATTATATTTCTAATTCCACCCTTAGTCAAAGTAGTTAGAGTAATCGAGTTGATTAAAAATAAAGTCCTATGTTGTCACAATCGACGTTGATAGTCGACAGCTACTATGGATGGAAAATTAACATAAAAATAGGACTTCTTCCTCCTATATTTTGGATTAAATTCACCATTTATCTCAACTTATAAAATTAATTTTTTTATATTGTATATTATAGATTTAGTTTGATTCAGTTCAATTTTATACTTTGAAATTAAGAGGTGTTTGGGAGCCTATTTTCAGTTTTTTATTTTTAGCTTTTTGGAAATAGAATGAGTTTTGATTTTAGAAGAAGTGTCTGAGAAAAATGTGCAGAATGCATTTTGTAAAAGTAGTATAATGAAAAATAGAAATAAAAATACAAAAATAAACTCTAGATTTTCTTTTGAGTTTGCTACTAAAATCCAAAATAAAGAATGACTTCTGCAAAACTCATTCTGAAAATATAGTTGCCAAACAGTCAAAATCCAAAAATAGAAATGAAAAAATACAAAAAAAAAAAAAAGCTCCCAAACACCCCTTAAGTTTTATAGGCTGGGATAAATACGTAAAATTAAAACGATACCTACTCCAAGCCAACCAAACTTTGATTTTTTCGATCAGTTTGATATTTCTTCTTAAAATTCGTTTCACTCTCTCGTAATTTTTAAATAAAATATTTTTTGGAATATTTGTTTTACGATAAAGCTGTTACTTTTTAGCTTCGTGAAAAATTTGGACCTCTCATTTTCTGATCCAACTTTGATGATTTGATTCATTCAATGTATTTAAAATATGTTTTAAAGAGTACCCGCTAAAAATCAACTCAAAAAATATCGGGAAAGATTTGATACAAATAGTTTTTCATAAATAGTCATGAACAACTTTATGAAAAATTATTTGGATCAAACTCTTTTCGGTATTTTTTTGAGCTGATTTATAGGGGGTACTCTTAAAAACATATTTTAAACACATTAAATGGTTCGAGTCATCAAAATTTGATCAGAAAATAAAATATCCGTATTTTAGCAAAATGAGAGATATTTTATTTTATTAGAAGATATATATATATATATATATATATATATATATAGAGAGAGAGAGAGAGAGAGAGAGTCTTGTTCAAAAGTGGAATAAAAAAAGTAAACGAAACTTAAGCTCCAAGTGAAAAAAGAAAAAGCAGAGATCAAAAGATGGAAATGCTAGTACGTGGCCTATACCTAGTATGAGAATATTTAAGCACCCCTTTATCTTTTTTTATTTTTAACTTTTTACTTTTTACCTTCTGGGTAAGAAAGAATATGTATAGAAGTAGGTAAAAAAAGAAAAAAGAAGAGGAAAACGTGTAACTAAAACTTGGAACCAAATTGTCTAATCCCCAAAAGGATGGAATAATCAGCACAAACCTGGAAGGAGTGTTCCATGAAATCCGCAAACTGATTCGAACCGAATCGAATTGTCTCGTGTTTGACAATTTAATAATTTTAGTTCATTTTAAGGGTTAGTTTGACGGCGAAGACTCGAGATTTAAAGGTATACTTCTTCATAAGTCTCAAGTTCAAAAATTTCAGATGATATCAACTCTATGGGGTTAATTTATACATGATAAAAGTCCTAACTTTAAATGAGACATCTGCAAATGAACGATGAAATTAATTTCTCAATAACTAGTCGACATTAGATTAAGAGTAATTCAAAAATTGATCGGATACCCCAACTATAAAAAAAAAAAAATTTTTTTGATCAAAATCAATAATTTGATTTGGTTATTGGTTCTATACTTACAAGTTACAATCATGGTTAGAACAGTGCTACATGGATTAGTTTATTAGAGTGTGTGTATATATTATGTATCTATTTTTCATATAAAATATAATTCAATTGTACGAAATTTTATCGAAAATTATATCGGCATTGATTTTAGTTGGGACAAAATTGACTCTTAGTACAAAAGTCCATGATTCAATAAATATTATTGATATTTTAATGTATTTTTGCAGTGGTCAACAAAATTGTACCCAAGAAGTCGTAGTTTGACTAGATTCATTTGAAATTAATTGTCCTTTACTTTACGTCAACATTTTGTCACCAAATCCAACATGGCAACCCACCCCATTCAGACCTTCTTATCTTATTGAGCTACTGTCATACTTTTTTTTATGTAATGAATTAATATTTATTTAAATTATTTATTAATTAGTTATTTTTTCTTAATGATAATTTTTATGGACAAATATTTGTATTATATTATATCATATTGTGCATGAGTATCTTTTAGTCCACATAGTAGATATTCTGATATGTAGAGTTCGATTTACACACATAGGATCAGATTATTGGTTCTTGTAAAATATAAGTTTTTAGTTTATAGTATTAGGTGGAATTGGACACACTATCAGTAGGACTGTAACACTGTATTTCAGTAGGTCTATTTTGACTACAAAAAATGGTATAGTTTCGACTCACAGTGTTAGTATACTTTGTGTGCATTGAACGTGACCAATTTGAGGTAATTGTGTTTATGCTAATTGTGTTGGCTTTGATTCATTATATAGTGAGACCTTGTGGGTCAATAGTCTTGATAAGTTGGGTCACAATATTAAATTGTATGATAACTGTTAATTACTAAAGAAATTCACGTCCCGGTATAGGGATTGATGATATTCTCTTGAGAAAACTTATAAGTTTTGATTATGTCAAATCCTGTAAGTGGATATTAGTATCTGACATAACAAATAGTTAAGTGGAAAGTCTCAAAAAATTTTATAGATGTTGATTAAATAAATTGTTAGTAATTTATTTTAATCAATGAGTATTTGCAATCTTAACGTGGGGAGGTAAATGGGCATTTAATAACATGGAGCTCCAAATCTAATTTTGAGATATGAGAAGGGAATACAATTATAATTATGTAGTAGTATGAATTATAATTTATATAATTCAAAATTAATCCGGGTTGGATTAGGATTCTAAATTATATAGGAAACTCAACCTATGTTTCTCCTTGGGGTCTTTATCGTTGTTTATAAATACATCACTATGTCTTCTAGATCAGAATACAACTTAATACTCGAAATATTGAGCGAGATTCTGCGAAGGCAAGAAGATTATGTTTTTAAGCCCACACTCAGTTCGTGATCAAAGTGTGATAGTATCATTGTAGAAGATCACGAGGTCAGCTGAGCAAGATCATTCCAATTGTACTTATAGTTCGATCAGACCAAACTATGAAGGTTGTCGAGATCACAATGGTATGAACTCTAGTTCCACCTTATAGGATTCTGTATTTTTTTGTTGTATAATCTACTCGCGTTCATCACTGGATCTTGAAAATTGGTCCCTAGCAGTATCGTCATGTGGTACTCTAGAACCACTAATAAAGTAAATGAGTTTAGAGTACCGTGGAGTCTAAATCTTATTTGTTGACTTTTCGTTGAATTTTTACTTCTTTTCTTCTTGTTGCAAAATTCTAGAATCTATGTTAATGCCGGCTAGGGCTGGGTTTTCAGTAAATAATCTGATACTTAAATTAGTTTTTCGCTCAGAGAAAGTAAGCCAGCTGAAGAGCTTAAGTAATATTTTTGCGCATACCTGAGAATGGAGTGTCCTCACTCTATTTATAAGAGAGCCCAACAGAGCATCGGGAGAGCCGACTAGAAAATGTCGCATCGTGGACCGCAAGTCACAGGGCTTACTTACGTGCGAATAGGGCAATAACATATGCATCTCTAGCAAATACCTTGTTCCCCACATCTTCCCACACAACTACATGCATTGTGTGGAACAAGTCGTCCTTTGGCTATGCCAAGCATAGAGCCCTTTGTAGCGTGACCAAACATCATCACTTGTACAATCACCGCATGATCACAAGTGGCACTAATCATATGAGGAGGCTAGGTCCAGTCTTGGATCATGTGCCTGGAAGGGCTTGATGCACGACAAATGGGTCTTCCGAGCCTCATGACCTAATACAGTTTGCTTCGTCCCTGGGCTAACCCAACTCGATCTCAGTACAAATGAGCAGAGCATGCATTTGGGTCGAGGGTTCACTCCTTGTGTATCTAACCTACTACAAGGACCATGCATCCTATCATTGTTATAGCAAATTAGCAATGCAATTATAATAATTCTTTATCCGAATCCGTGTCCAGATGTTTGAATCCATTGCGTCCATAATATTGCTATTTTTATTTGCTTTTGATTGTTTATTTCCATTTGGAGATATGCGTTAATTCCTCCATTTCAAATTATTGGTCCTTTAAAAAAATACGTGCAATTGCCAAATTAAAAAAATATATACTAGTGAAAATAAATTTTTGATTTATTTTGCTCCGTTTAAAATTTTTCGTGATCTATCAAACAAGATTCATATAAAAATTGCATGTGTTTTTTTAGAGAGCCACTAATAAACGGACCGTAAGATATGAAAATTTGACGAGAAAAATTCCTGCAACCTAACTCAAAAAACTCTGTTTGTAGTGAGTCAAAGTAAAGATACCTGTTCTCGTTTATCTACTATTTTTACAACGGTAAATTTTACCCTTCGAGTTAAAATTAGAAGTTCGGGTCCATTTAACATATCATGTTTTTATAGAAAAAATTATTTGGGTGGTCTTAGGATACCGTTACCTAACCCAAAAAACTATGTTTGTCGTGAGTTAAAGTAAAGACCTGTTCACATTTATCTACTCTCTTTTCACCGGTAAATTTTACCCTTCGAGTTAAAATTGGAAGTCTAGGTCCATTGCACATATCCCCTTTTCATAGAAAAAGTTATTGAGTGGTCTTAGGACACCATTACGTGGTGTTTCAACACTTTCTACCATCACATATTAATATGAGTTTCAACACTAACGGCCCGTTTGTTAGAGGTTAAAATTTTAGAAGGGATAAGGAGGATATAATAAGAGGGGGGGTTATAATAAGAGGGGAGATTAATTTATAAGGGGAGATTAATATTTACTTGGTTTGTTTACTTTTCATATAAGGGGAGATATAGATATGATTGGTTTGTTTTGTAGTTGATGTGAGTGGATATGAAGGGTGGATAATGTAAAATTGTGATAATTTCCTATTTTGCCCTTATACAACTCTTTTGTTGTTACTAGTAATTTTCTTGATTTTTTTTTATCCATTTGATTTGTTTGAATGAATCTAATGTAATCTTCTATAAGAAGTATGAAAAGTACAAAATGAATATAAAAAAATTAAAAAAGTCAAATTACTGAATCAAAGTTGGTTGCCACTTTCATATTAAATGAATTTTTTATAATTTTTTTCACTTTTCAAGTGTATATAGAGTACATGTACTGAATAAACAAACAAGATTAATAATATTTTTTTAACAAATCGAATAAAGACGAAAAAGATAAAATGAATTTAATTTTTTTACTAGTCAAGTACAACATTTTAAATGGCAATTAAATACAACTCAAACGACCACACATTTTTTCCCTTCATTTTTTCCCTCTTTTCCTTATCCATTTATTCTCAGGGGTATGATTGTAATATGTCAACCCGGATAAAATTTGGACACCAAAAGAGTTGCCCATATTTAATCCACCCATGCTCTTATATGCTTATCCCTGGATAGTTTATCCGGGGTCTAAAAAACCAAAACAAAGCCCGGATTTGTTTTAGCCCGGATTATCTTATCCGGCACTGTACATATCCGGGAAATATGACTGGTAACAAACAGGCCGTAAGTGTATAAACCCTACCGGAATGTGCAGTGATGGATGGTGTTAAGACATACGGTGTCAAATCACTGATGATTAGGCTGAGTTTGGATTAAATTTTTTTTTTTGTTAAAAATGGTAAGTATTATTTGATACTTTGCAATTCTTAAAATTTTTCATCAATTTTTTATATTTTTTTATTCATTTCGACCAGAGAAATTTAAAAAGTACATACCAAAGTTTTAAAAAATTAGATAAAATGATGCTAAAGGCACTATCAAATCTTCTAATTTGTTTTGTGACACCCCCACGGTCCGTTAATTTTTTTTTAGGTTTATCAGTAAGACAAGGCTTACCGCGTAACATTGTGACACCTCAATACTTTTTTTACTCTGTCAAACTCTCTTTAATCTGCCAATCTGATTCTTTGTCCGACACCCAATGACAAATTTTTTGATTATTACGAATTTTATTCTTAGTTATTTATTTATTTTAATGATGACACCCCAAATTAAAATTCTAAGTTTGTCACTGATCAAATAGATTAATCAACTCGATATAGATTGATCAATTCTTACTTACACATTCATTGCGCGTCTCAGAGATAGTGGGGGTTGTATTCATTGAAATGAAATCCAAAATCATAGCAATTGATTGGTTTGAAAAATTGAACAAGAAAAAAAAGGAACCAAAGAGAAATTTTTGGATGGACAAACAACCACGGAAAAGTCTTTAAACATAGATTTTTTGAACACATTCAGATACAGATGTATTTGTATTATTGGATGCACGTGACACCCTTAAATTATTGAAGGTCCCACGTGCATTTAACGATTCCAAATATATCTGTATCCAAGGACAAAACCAGAAATCAAGTCTACTTTGGGCTAATCCATAATTTAATAAACTATAATATATATTAACCGATAAAAAAAATTATACATATATACACACACACTCCAACAAGAATCAGGCCTATATATATATATATATATATATATATATATATATATATATATATATATATATATATAGGTGGAGAGAGAAAAAGATAGCTGAAAATCAAGCGACCCTCTTTTTCGAATACCCTACCACAACTTTGCAGAAGTAATTGTCTGTATATCTGTGTATATTTGTAAAATCAAGAGATTTTTCTCTAAAAATAAATTAGAATAGAGTTGGGTTGTATTTTGAGCCGAGCTAAAATTGAATTAGGTTGCAAAATGGGAGAGGCTAAAATGAATTTGGCTAGAAATTTACATATAAAAAAATAAAAAATTTATCACACCTATGCCCACACTTGGACTACAGCCGAGTGTAGCCCCAATATGGTTCCACTATTGTTTGTGTCCAAATGTATCCAAAAAATTGATCTTTCTAGCATTACTCAACAACCACATGCATCATTACGTAGGCCGAGCTTTGATTTTTGAAGAACGTTTCTCGTCAAAGGATGTGAGCGCTGAGTTTTCCAGAATTTATTGCACGCAGCTTGCAACTTGGGATTCAGAGTGATGAGAGGAGCAGCAATTAATTCGGGGATTTGGGGCCTTATTTATTCCGTATTGTACTAATTGGTACATTTTTGTATCGGTCTTGTAATGGTACTGAATTATCGGTATACTATGTTGGCCTATTTTGTCATGCTTCAAATTGTTCTGGCCGATACTGTATCGGTAAAGAGTTTTTTTTTTTAATTTCAATTAATGAATTTTTTGCTAATTAAATATAAATCGAGATTAAAATCACTTAATTTTATGTTTAGTGATTTAGTTTTAAGTTGTAAGATTTTATTTTATGATTTTTTAAAAAATGTATATTGATTTTAGTGATAAGCTGACAGGGCACGGTACCAATAACAAAACCGATATGCTCGTTGATATGAGATTGATAACTTTAGATGGTAGTGCAGCCCAATACGCGTTGTAATGCGGACAAAACAGTATAATATTTCATTCGTTTTGACTCACTTTGCGAATTATTAACAACATCTATAAAGTAAAAAAAACATAATTTCAAGAATAAAATAAACAAAATTACGTCGTTTTGTCAGCATTACCTGCCCACTACATTGGCAGCAAATCTTGATGTGCTCTAATTTTGAGTCACATTCGAAGTTTGACGAAGTGCATGTTCAGTAGAATATGAATGAAAGCTTTTATTTTTTCCAATCATACTAATTGTTATTTTACTCTTTATGAATGAGTTACGGTTAGAATTTTAGTATGATGTTTTTTATCAAATATATTATTTGAAAAATATATATTATTTTTTAATTATAAAATCAAAATGAGACGGTGAAAAAATCAATACAAATATGTGTAGTATTACCAGTATAATAAAGTAGTAATACGAGATTGATAATTTTACTTTTGACCGTGCTTTCACTGGATAACTACTGAGGGAAAATTAACAGGGGAGCCTCTCCTTATGGGATGAGAGAGAGAGAGAGAGAGAATTGAGAAACTTCACTTTAGTTTTAGTAGTCGCACCCGATTGAGTTAGGTTGACAATGACTCCTGATGTGTTTTCTTTAGGGTTATGGGGGAGGCTTATCCACATCTCTCTCTCTCTCTCTCAAATCTTCTATCTGTTTTTCTAGATATGGTAGGGATCAGTTCATTTTCATATGAAGAAGACTACAAAAATAATATATATATATATATATATATATATATATAGATTTAGATATAAATATATTTGGATTCGTTAAATATACGTAAACTCGTATTATTTTGAGAAACTTTATGTATGTCGAACGATTTCAAATATATTTATATTTAAATTTGTGCATATAAATTGTGTGTATAATCTGTACCATTTCAAGATCTTATTTGGTAGACTTACTTGGAACTTCAATATCTATAAAATGTGTATTAATATTCGTATTCGGTATTTGTTTAATATTATATGTATATTATCTATTGCCTAGTAAACGGTAATTAACAAGACTTTTTAACGGGAGATTCACGAGGATGACAACAATTTCTACTTCTCCAACTTTTATAGCTTGAGATAAGCTAATTATTGTTTCTTAATTTTTGTCCCTATTATTTTTTATTATTTTTAAAGAAAACATGTGGTAATTTTACTTAAAAAATAAATTTTAATATGTCATTTTCTTTATTGCTCTTTTATTTTACCTTATTCAGAATACAATTTGAAGGAAGTAATACCTTAGTTTTTTCGAACAAAAAAATGAGAACCCAATATTTTCTAAGTCATTTAATTTTTGTTTTTATTCATTTATTTATTTTTTATGTTTTCATCACTTTTTCGAAGTTTACAAGTTCGTCTCGAGGAAAGATATTAAAAAAATAAAAAATTACTTTCACAAGTTAAAAAAAAACATAAAGATGAAAACTAAGTCAAAATAGATCATGTTTTGATTTATTTTTTGTCTTCTCTGAATTTTTTTTTAGTTTTTGACATAAATTTATATTTTTAATTTTTTTTATTGAGCCGAATCAATAAACAATAAAAATTAATACAAAATAAAAATTATAAAATAAATAAAAATAATAAGACAATTATCCAATAAACACCATCTAGATGAATCCTATAATAACATAATATTATTGGGTAGTAGCATGTAGGTGAGCAGAGATCCTTGTGATGGCCAACTTTAGAAGGGCAGTTTAGAGAGTCTTTTTCGGACTCTGTCACTGAAGGATAAGGTATAGTCCCAATTAATTAGGGATCAGAACTAGCTGAATAAGAAGAAGAACTTCTAGAATAATTCAATTGTTAACGAGAAATTGACAATTGGGGTAGAACTCTAACAATGGAGATAAGACTCTACTCCGTAGAATTTGGTTTAGACTTATCATTAGGGGCATGTTAAAACCGCTTATGATTAGAAGGGACTCAAATATAGTGAGAGAGAACCTCTACTCATAAAAAAACCCCCCAAGATAAAGTTACACTGTACAGTGCTATTGCATGCAATTATAATGAGAGATTAAAAGACTTAAAGTATTTTATTACAGCGAGGGTCATTAGACAAAGTTATTATCTTCCAAATTATGTTTCAGCAGGTTAAACGATTCGGATATCCGATCAAAATTAAGGAAAGTTTTCTTTACACCTGTAAAAATTTAATTGCGTACATAATTATAATTATCAACATTGATACATTTAAAAAAATTTATAATTACCATAATCTCCTTTAAATATAAATCAAACACCATTATAGGCCCTATTTGGCCAAAAAAAATTTTTTGACTTATTTTTTGTCTTTATTCAATTTTTTTTTGTATTTGTTATTTTTATGTCATTTTTTCGTGGATTATTGGTTCGTATCGACGAAAGGAATCTAAAAAGTATAAAATTATGTCCAAAAGTTAAAAAAAAGTCACTAAAGACGAAAATAAGCCAACACGGACGCTGTTTTTGACTTATTTTTTGTCTTTTCTGAACTTTTTTCAAATGTAGCCGATGATTGATAACTTTTCTGAAAGCTCTTGTCGAGACGAACCAACAATCATCAAAAAATTGATGAAAAACAAAAAATTAAAAAAAAATTCAAATAAAGACAAAAAACTAAACAGTGAATAATCCAATAATAACCACAGGCCAAATGGACCCTATGAAAGGCCTACAAAGTTTTCAATCCTATCCCTATCCCTATCCCATAACCACCATCAACTAGTAACACCAAGGGTACTAACCAATTTTAACAGAGGAGTGACAAGAGAATGTTTTTCGAAAATGTTTTTGAATTTAAAATTAAAGGTAAAAATTCATTTAGATTTTAGAAGCTTATACACTTAAGCTACACCATTCATTTTAAATTCTAGAACATTTTTTTATGAATCCTTAGACTTTCTCATTCTAATATCCTTCTCAAGACAAATTATTCTTTTTTTAACCGAAAAGTGTTAAAGAGTCTTCCAATTAAAATAAAAGAACTCTATTTGAATTCAACATAAAAGTCATAATTTATTTAAATTTGTGTCTCCTATAAACTCAAATCCATAATGATTATTTATTTTGAATTCGTGTATTCTTTAATTTTGTCAAGAATAAATTTTCATCCACATATTTATATATAAATATATTTTACAGGTTGAACTTGTAAAATAATGAGAAGTACACATATATATAACGATTTATCAGTATTTGTGCTCGAAAAGTTATTTGCGTAGATTACTGTTTTGTCAAATCCTGTGGACCTACTTTCTAGTTTCTACATCTAACCAGCGGCGCAACTAGTCTTTACTTGGTTTCCAAGCTCAACCATCTCTCTCTCTCTCTCTCTCTCTCTCTCTCTCCATAACGCTTCAGCCTCATACAACCTCTTTCGTATAGAAAGTCCAAACCCAAATCAAATCCACACTCCTCTACCCCTCTCCCTCTCCCTCTCCCTCTCCCTCTCTCTCCATATCCGTTCGACCTCGGTTAGTTTATTGTGCCCAGAAAATTTATTATACAATATAGATAGATAGATATACAGAGAGAAGATGAAAGGCGAATATTTGGAGGGAAAGGATCGTGCAAGCAACCTGTTTGCTAATATGCGTCAGACCCAGAATTTCCAACACCATAACCAGCCACCACTCAATCCCCACCACCACCACAACCTCCATCACTTCCAGCTATCCCAAAAACCCCAAACCTCTGAAGAAGAATCGGACACCCAAAGCCCATCCACCGCCGCCGCCACCACCCACCTCACCACCGCCATCACAAAAGAACCACTCAACAGCAGCGACGGAGCCACAATCGAAGTCGTCCGCCGCCCTCGCGGCCGCCCACCCGGTTCCAAAAACAAACCTAAACCGCCTGTCATCATAACCCGCGAACCCGAACCAGCCATGAACCCTTACGTTCTCGAAATCCCCGGCGGAGTAGATTTAATGGAGGCGATCAATCGGTTTTGCCGGAAGCGGAATACCGGAATTTGTATTCTCTCTGCTACAGGCGCAGTCGCTAACGTTACTCTCCGTCAACCGGTGACCACCCTTGGAGGAGGCGCGACGGTCACTTTCCACGGCCGTTTCGATTTACTCTCTCTCTCCGCTACTGTTTTCCCCTCGACGACATCCTTTTCGCGTCCGACGGGTAATGAATTTTCTATTTCGTTGGGGGGCCCACAAGGACAGATCGTCGGAGGGACGGCAGTTGGGCCTCTGTTTGCGGCCAGTACGGTGTATGTTACAGCGGCGTCGTTTAATAACCCGTCGATTCATCGACTGCCCGTGGAGGAGGATGTAAGGAGTTCTGGGTCTGGAGGCAATGAGGGGCAGTCGTCGCCTCCGGTGGGTCACGGCGGCGAAGATGGTGGACATCCACCTGCTGCGGCAGCGGAGTCCTGTGGGATGTCCTTTTACAGTGGTGGCCATTTGGGTCCTGACCAGGTGATATGGGCATCCGCTACTAGACCACCACCACCTCCCTACTGATTGAATTCTCTCTCCCCCCTCTCTCTCTCTAAATGTGGAAATTTTGTATTTCTATAAATTTTAGTGCGTGCACTTAATTTTCTGATGTTATAATGTTCGTTTTCCTTTTTAATTTCATGTTGATTGGTGGGCATTTTTACTTAGATTCGGTATTTTTTTTTTGTATTATTTATTATTCTATTTAGTTTCTGCGTTAATTTTTTGGGAAAAGCAATTCAAAAATATCTATATCTTCTGATTTTTTTATCCTTCGAATTTTTTTTAACTTTTAACAATTTCATGGAAAATCCAAAGTATTCACGTGCTTTGTGGAAGATAACAATTTGGATTACTACTAAGAAAAAGTTTGAAAGATTTTGAAAGATTTGTTTGCTTGTTAACCTGAAAGGGTTGGTCTGGTTATCGGCCTTAGGAATTTGTCCTTTTTAAAGTTGTTCAGGTTTGAAATTTTCGGGTGCTTCAACTTTACGAGAACAGTCTATACTGATTAGGTTTTGTTCTGACTTAGATTGGGATCTATGTAAGTGAACAGTGAGATTGGGCTCTTACTGTCAGATTAGTCCAACTGTACGTAAGTTAATTTGGACATTCAGAGTTATTGAAAAAAAATTTAGTATGTAGTTTGGATTTTCAATTTCAAATTGTAGGATTATGATTATTCTTTTAGGATAGCTATACGAGTGATATAAAAAAATTCAAACTTTCTTTAATAATATAGGACTTACTACTTCTAGGAAAATACTAATGGGTTGTCATTAGACAATGAATAATGTATAAAAGTATCGATATCGTAAATTATATAGTAAAATAATTTTTACACTTTTCTTTTATTTATTTGTACTTTTTTTTTCTTATTATACAAAATTATTGAAATATTTTTTATTAAATTATCTTTATTAATCTCGTGTTTAAATAGAAGGATATTTTAATATTTTATATAGTAAAGACAAAAAATGAGTACAAATAGATGAAAAAGAGGGGTGTGAATCACATCCCATTATGTATTGATATCTTTAAATATGTATTGATGTTTGTAAAATGTATATTAATATTTATGTTTATTTGATATTTTGTGTATATTATTCACTACTCATTACGCGATCGGTGACAAGATACTTACTTTTAAGATGATATTTTTAATAGATTGTAACGTGAGTGATAAAAGATATAATCACAATCCATATAAGGGTACGGGGCAATGTATATTTGTCCCACAAAATGTTACATCTTGTGTTATAAAGTTATATATGTTATGAATATTTAATTCTAATGTCTATAAAAGGTGACTAGGTGATCATTGAATTTGAAGCTGTCCAATATTAACAAGATATTTTTTTTATTAATATACTATTGCAATAAGGGTCCATTTGCCTTAATTTATTTTTTTGGCTTATTTTTTATTTTTATTCAAATTTTTTATTATTTGTTATTTTTATATCATTTTTTCGTAGCTTATTGGTTCGTATCGATGAAAGAAATCTAAAAAGTATAAAATTACATTCAAAAGTTTAAAAAAAGTCACTAAAGATAAAAATAAGCCAATACAGACGCTGTTTTTGGCTTATTTTTTATCTTTTCTGAACTTTTTTAAATTTTTTAACATAATTTTATATTTTTCTGAAATCTCTTGTCGAGACGAACTAACAACCATCAAAAAATTGATGAAAAACAAAAAATTAAAAACAAAAATTCAAATAAAGACAAAAAACTAAACAGTGAATAATCCAATAATTACCACAGGCCAAATGGACTCTACATAATATAAGAGACAATATTTATCTCCCAACAATATCCTTCTTTTTTTAATTATTGCTGCACTTATAAGAAATTCTTTTTTGGCCAATGGTTCTATTTAGATATTGACTACAAGAAGGGTTTATAATCTACCGTGTTTGGATTAAATTATTTCTACCAATGGTCAGCTTCTTCATCCTTCACTCGGTCTTGGATTGTAATTATTGAAAGGGTGTAAAATGACAGTATTATCCTTCCGAAGTCCATTTCCATTATTCTTTACTTGATCGTGGATTGTAATTATTGAAGGGTGTAAAATGACAGTATTGCCCTTTCAAAGCCAATTTCCTTACATTCAGGAACAAAATTATCTTTTAAATTTATTTCCTTTCAAAGTCAAAGAGATGCAAATATTTAGTATTGCAATCAAAATCCTCAAATAATTTAGTTCAAACAAACTAATTAAATTAAAAAATAATTTTATAATTTAATAAGTTAATTATTTGACTTCATTTGGTCAAACTAAATATTAGTTTATTAGTTACTTTATTCTAAAAAATTTACGTATATTTTGGCTAAATTGTTTTAGATGAAATAAAATTTTAAGTTTTGATTTGTACCACGTGGCAGAAATATATAGTAAAAATAAAGACGCAATGGTCTTCAATTATTGACTTATCGGCTTCTATTTGGGATAAAGTATTTCAATTAATTACAATTACGTTATAGGACAATTTTGTTATTTACCCTACAGATTCAATTAAAATTTTGTATTAAATTTAATTAAAATATATCACAAATAATTTATTTGAAACGAATTAAGTTAGATTAAATTATATGTTGTACAACATAATTCTATAATAATGCGGCAAAAATAAGCCAATATTTACTTCCTCGTTTTATTTTTAGGTATTGGTAACCACTGCCAACATACACGTAATGTTAAACGAACATGTATATCAATGCATATTTTACGAATATTAATATATATTCACATATATTAATACACCATATACAAATATCAATACATTTTTTTATACATTATCATCCGTCAAATGAGCAGTGATTAACATTTTCTTTAATTTTTTTCGGAGAAGGGTTTAGTTAGTGGGAATGCAGGGAACTTTTTATACATTGTTAACTGTCTAATTAGTGGGGATTAGTATTTTTTTTTTTTGAGGGAGGGGGTTTTGTTAGTGGGAATGTGGGGGTAGTGAGTAATGATGGATATGGCCTGTGGGGTTGAGAATGGGTGGTGGGGTGGGGTGAAAATTTGGATTGGAGAATGGGATATAGACAGTGTAGCTTTGAAGTTTGGGAGATTGAACCCTATCCTCTATCTACTCCCTCCCTCATCTGCCAGCTGACTTATGCAGACATCCATCTATCTGATATCAGATGGGATGGGATTCTGGACTCCTCTCTCTCCTCTCTCTCTCTCTCTCTCTCTCCAACAACTTGCTGATATAATCCTCTCTTAATAGATCATGTGATGATTCCATCCACTCAGTAGGTGAGACTTGATGCTCTACGGTACATACTGCAAAGTAAAGTATGTTGTACGCATTGTACAGTATTCGAATAATATTTTATATATATTAAAATGATATTGTTTTGTTATATAATAAGTTTGTTGTGCAGTAAGTTCTCTTATTCTCAGTGAATGTTTTGGAGTTGCGAGAGGTTTAGTATATTCTTAAAACATATATAAGGAGGCACCCATTAAAAGGCATAATGGTGTTTTTCAATTCTTAGTTTGGATTGTCAAGTTTTGATAATTAATTTATTTTATTTTTTTAACAAGTTATGTAAATACTCGAATAATGTATTTGAGAATTCGTAATAGTAAGGGTAATATGATCACATAATTGCTTACAATTTAATAATCTGATTATATTTTGAAAGATTATATAGATTCATAATTTATTTTTCACACTTTACCAAATTTTGATTGTGTTTTTCATAATTCCGAATCAACAATTCATAATATAGAATTCGAAATACATCAAATCAAACACCCCCTAATTTTTTGACCCGAGGATCCTGTCGTGACACAAAAACAGGAACTATTGCAAGCTAGAATAAGTCATTCAAACTATTATTTGGCTCGTCAAGTTCTTCTCGTGTGAGAAAATTAAATAATTGGACATTGATCAGACATGAAAAAAGAAGTTTTTTTTTTTTTGTCAAAAAACTTATTAGTTTTTTAATATTAAACTAAATTTTAAGACAAACGCCTTTCCTTCTTGTCTTTTGACAAAATAAAAAATTTGAATCAATTTTCTGAGTTTGAAATGTGCTATTTGTAAAAGTCACAGCACAACCTGTTGTTCCTCATCTATCACAACAGGCTCCCTGCTCTTGATTTCCCTATCCCGTGAGACCAATTTTGAAAGAGAGTGCATAACATATCTGAGTACGCATTAATTTATACATCATGTCATATAGGCGTTCTTTATTCCTCAATTACGCCCCCCTTCGTAACTTGGTCCTAGATTTACTTGTCATGAACCTTCCTCCTCGACAACCCATTGTCTGAAATATCATCGTATTTGCAGCTTCCCATCTTGGCAACTCTTTTTCAACAACCTCAATCCTTATGATCTTCGACTGACACGCACCATGGTCATGGTCTTTGGTCACCAAAACTCTGCACAATCCTCATATGTAACTTTACGGGAGTCATGGAATACCCAGCCATTTGCCTTGCTGCTCCCGATCAACCATATGCCCATTTTCATAGCATGGCCTCATGGGATCCACCAATTTAAATAGATAAGTTAAATAAGCTACTTCTACATTGAATTACCAATTCAATAATTGTGCCTAATACCTGGTACAAATAAGTATTTGGTTATCAAACGAAAAAATTAAGTTCATTATTTGCCTCAATTTCTCATCGACTAATTGTACATTGCATAGATAATCATAGTTAGGTACAACATAATCCAAACATAAATATTGCATGATTTATAATAGAAAACAGTTGAACTTGCAAATTCCAAAAAATGCAAAAATTAACTGTTGTTAGATTCATGAACCCAACGAATTTTGACTGTAAATTCAAAACAGTGCATGATAGAATAATCAAACATCCCTTATCTTCTACCTTTCTATTTTTCTCTGTTTCTTTATCAAAAAAAACCTTCACTATAGAGTCAAATCCACACTTCAAGAACTACTTGCAACATCTTCTTCCATATCTATATTGGAAGATCAATGAAACACAAAGAGAATTAAAATCATCGCAAAACGAGCACCTCAGTACCCTTAGGGACCGATTGGATGAAAAATTATTTTCAAGGGAATAAATTATTGAGGGAGGAGAGTGGTATTATTTTTAGAGGATTGGGTCACATTGATGTGATTATTATAGAGTGAAGATAAAAAAGTAGATGAATTGAACGAGGTATTAAAAAAAAGAGGAATAAAATAGTACTTGGTTTGGATGGAGGATAAAATAAGAGGATAAGGTTGTTTTATAGTTGAAATAAAAAAGAGGGGGTATTATTCTTGGTTAATACCCCGGGATAACTTTTGGGTAGGGAGAAGGGTACCCAAAAATAATACCCCTCTATCTCTCTACGTTATTTTTGAAGGGATGAAAAGTTATCCCCCGTATTTTTATCCTCCTAAATCATGCTAATTAAATATATCACATCAATTCTTATACCCCCTCAAAACTTTTTCTCCCTCATTATACCCCATTCAAACGGGCCCTTAATAGGATAGCATTAGCCACATTTTCCCTTACCGACACTCCTCCACTTCTTTGTTTTAGTTTATCATTTCAAGTGGTTATTATTTTCATTCTCGCTATTTTGTTTTGTTGTACAATCTCACCAACTTAATGTCGACTAGTCTTTAGGACCCTGAAGAAATATATATGTTTAACAAACTATTACATGAACACAAAGAATAAAAATAGGCACAAAGTAGGTATATATATCAATAAAAATGTACACATTTCATCAAATAAGCAAGCAAATTCCAGGCCATAGAGCAAGCATTTCACCTACTAAAGTAAGTTTCACAAGTCAAAAAAGAAGAAATATGCAGACATAATACACACCTTGATCTGCGTCAATCCATCTTGAGGCCAACCACTTCACAAGTCAAACAATTTATATTTTTCAATTTTGCTTTTAGTTTTTGTAAATTATTATTTTGTCTTGACGACAAAAATCTAAAATTAAAAATTATATTCAAAAATAAAAAAAATTCATTAAAGACGAATACAATTCATACTTCACAAGTCAAACAATTTATATTTTTTAATTTTGCTTTTAGTTTTTGTAAATTATTGTATTGTCTTGACGATAAAAGTCTAAAATTAAAAATTATGTTGAAAATTAAAAAAATTCACTAAAGATGAATGCCATTCAAATTCAATATTTTTTTTTGTTTGCAGTTACTAGTTTTTTTTTTTTTTTTTTTAATTAATGGTTCATTTTCACAATAAGAATCTAAAAAAATAAAAATTATGTTCAAAGGTTAAAAAAAGGCTAAATACGAAAATAATTTAAAATTAATAATTTTATAAATTACTTTTTTAACTCTTTTAAAAATATAATACTTTTTATTTTTTCAAAATTTCTCATTAAAACAAACTAATAATTTAAAAAGGATAAGTGCAAAATTAAAAAAAAAACAAAACAAAAAGTTAGTCCAAATAAAAATAAACACAAAGACCACCGAATAATTTTTTTCGTGGATAGGGTTTGCCTCGACGGTTCTTTTCAATGCAGCAGACATAGAAGAGACTGATTTTGTGCGTGTTTGTGTGCGTTTGAGAGAGAGAGAGAGAGAGAGAGAGTGATTGTGTCTGTATCCTGCTTTAATTATTCCGATAAGATGAATAAAAGCTCCCAATTTTTGTTTTGTTTTCCCACTCTGTTTCTCAGCATTGATGTGATCTGTACTTTAATTTGTCCCCTTGTTTGGGACATTTTCCTTGGTGAGAATGTTGAATTTGTTGTGTATTGAACAGAGCAGAATATGTTACACGTTAAAATGATATTGTTTTAACACGTAAAATATTATTTGAAAATTATTCGGTCCCACCCGATTGTTTAGATAATATTTTGTGTGCTAAAACAATGTCATCTTTAATGTACAATATGTTCTGTTGTGTATAACAAAGAAAAGAGTAACACATCTATCTCATTTATGATCTTTGATATTCTTTATGGAATTGGCCTAATTAAGGTTTTTCAAGAAAGTAGGTGAGAAGTCGGGTACATAGTGTTATTGTGTAGTAATATATAGTCAAACAAAATCTTATGCCAACCGATTTGAGATGGGTGATTAGAGAATTATGTTCAAACTCTGATACTGAAGAATTAACTCCGGTTCCATATAGGAGACGTCAAATAAGGATAAGAATTTAACAATTGAGAAGGATACAAATCTTAACGAGGAGTTAGTGGCCCGAAGAAATTCAAAGATAGCAAGAGAGAACCTTTATATCTACAAGATTGAGGACTAAGGGGGTGTTTGGAAGCTTATCTTTTAGTTTTTCATTTTCGACTCTTTGAATTATGCTCAATGAGTTTTGAATTTCAAAAGAATGTTTGTGAAAAATAAGCAGAATGCACTTTGCAAAAGTAGTAAAATAAAAAATGAGAATAAAAATGCAAAAAAAAAAAAAAACTCTAGATCTCCTTTTGAGTTTTTACTCCCAAAGTCCAAAATAGAAAACGAATTCTGCAGAACTCATTCTGGGACTGTGGCTCTCAAACAATCAAAATCCAAAAATGAGAATAAAAAAATACAAAAATATGGCTTCCAAATACCCCTTAAGTACTAAATTAAACATCAAAGTATTTTCTTATTAACTAGAGATGGAAAATCATTTGATAGAGTCTTGTAAAAAAAAAATCGAAAAATAGCGCATTCTATGAGCTCGAGGGAGATGATTATTTACAAGAAAACCTTAGTAAAGGAAGGAAATATATACATATTTATATTTCTTGTAGGTATTCATTTCGATAAAAAGAGTTGTAGAAGAAAGTTAAGATATATGAGTTTAATTCCGAAGAGGATTAGTTTGACTAATATAATTCTTGCAAAATCTTCTTTTTTTTCATGGCAAAACTTTTTTCATGAAAAAGTTAAGAAAAACTAAAAGCAAATAAAAAATTGCAATATTGTCAGAGAAATTCCACGAGAAGTACAATTTTGTTCATCCTCATTTAAAAATGGCAAATATTACCTTCACTTTTTATTAATCCAGACCGCAAGTTCTACCTGTATAATATATTTTTTGATAAGAACGAGCTTAACTCACTCACTCTCGACCAGTAAGACTAAGAAAAATGTTCATCCGAGACTGAACAAAATCAAGGGAGCGGTGGTTGTGAATGTTGTTTAATCAGGATAGGTAATCACGACCGAGCCATTGAAGACCCTTACTTCCGATTTTACTTTAGTTGGGCTATGATGACGGATTGTCCTCCCCTAAATAATTTGTCAGCTTACAAGAGCACCATGTAACGATGCCATTTCTTGTTCTAGTGAAAGCAATGTTATCGATACCGTACCGTACCGTACCGGCCGGTACGTACCGTTTTGGCAAAAAAAACGGTACCAAGTACCTCTAGTACCGTACCGTTCTCAATACCGGCCGGTACCGGCGAATACCGGCCGGTACCGGCGAATACCGGCCGGTACCGGATTTGTTTTTTTTTTAATTTTTTTAAGAATTGCAGAAAAAATTAATTTTTTTTGGCTTTCTCTCTATAATTTATATATATATTGATAGTTGCGATAAATCCGGTACGGTACCCGGTACATGACCGGTACCGGTACGTACCGTACCAGTAGAAAAACCGGTACCCAAACCGATCCGGTATTCAGAACATTGAGTGAAAGGACTGGCTGGTGCAACATAGCCAGTTTCATAGTCAAGTGAGGAGAATGAAAGATTATGGAGGAGAGCAGATGAAGATAGAAGGGATCTCAAATTGCTACTCTTAAAACTGCTCGTCATGCTACTTGAAATACTAGGTCAACGATATTTCACTGTTGGAAAACTATGACTAGAAATAAGGGTCTGTTCGATCTGCCTCTCGCTCCCATATTGCTTGTGATAATATGGATACACACACTATAGATGCATCGCAATGAAGCACATCCTCGCTGTGCTCATTTGCCTATTTCTCAAAAATATTTAGAATTTTTTTTTTTTGAACTTGTTTTGGAAATTTTTTTCCAAATATTTTTACTTTTTCCCAAACAACATTCATTTCTCTATAAAAGAAGAGAGAGAGAGAGAACACATCGAAAATGTCAAAAAAAATTAACTGCCAAATTTTTTGTGAAACACTTATATCAAATAACATCTCACATTTTTTTTTCCGAAGATCGTTTCAGAAACCACTCAACCGAACACACCTATACCAAGAAAATTGATCACCAGATCCTGGACGAACTTGGGGATGGTAATGGTAAGGGACTTAATAACAGCAAAGGCCCATCAAATCTGCAAGCCCACGGCCCAACCCAATGTATCATATGGGCCCAGGTGATAATTAATCCAATGTGCAGGGGAGGAAGGGGGAGCCTGCGGCACGTGGTGCAGAAAATAATGTCGTATCGGTGTAAAAAATACAGTCCGAACACTGCGCCAACTGTCCGAATCGTGTTCTTGTAAGACAAAATAATGTCGTTTTGGCACACAACAAGCCCTACTGTTAGGGGTGAAAGAAAAATTGAAAAAACTGAAAAATATCGGTTCGGTTCAGTCAGTCTAAAAAATGGTTTGATCGGTTTCGATTTTTTCCAATTTTTTTTGGTTCCGTCATATTTCTTATTATACCCATCGAACCGAACCGAACAAACATATTTTCATTCAATCCTAGCAGAATGGGCCCAAAACATTTGAAAGGACAGTAACACAATGTGAAAGGGTTCAAACTTCAAATGCATGGTAAACAGCAGAAATGGGCTCAAAACAGAATGGGCCCAAAACATTTGAAATGGTTGATTAAAACATATCCGTCTGGGCCCAATAAGATTCATTTTTCACATATATGAGGCCGAAAATGCCCATTCGGGAAAACTGAATGTCTCGAAAAATCGACCGAAACCGATAAAACCGAACCAATTTTGGTTTCCACAAAAATCTTTCCCGGACCCGTTTCCAAAATTTTCACCTTGAACAGACTGGTTTTGGTCTCCCACGCAAGTAAACCGACCAAAACCAAACTGATTACACATTACTTGTTATGCACAATAAGACCCGCAAATCTATAAAGGTCCTGCTCACAGGCCCAACCTTCCTTCGTGATGTTTCCTGTTTTATCTGGGTTTGGATTAAATTAACTTTTTGTCAAATAGAGTCAACATTATTTTATATTTCATGATAATTAATATAAGTTTTTGTCAATTTCCTTTTTATATTTTCTCTCTGTCTGATGAGAAGAATAACAAAGGTATAAAAATATATGAATTCAAATTAAAAAAAGACGATGTTAAACACACTAAAAACAGTGAAAAATAGCCTTTTTAAAACATTTTTCAGTATCTGGTGAACTTTTTTGGACTTCTGCTCATATTTTTTTTTTACTCTTTATATTCCTTTTGTCGAGAAGAATTATTAATCAAGAAAAAAAACAAAATTAATAACAATTGATTTAAGCCATCCCATCCCCATAACTTAAATGAAAGTTATAGGACCTTGTTGTCCCATATTGGTCATCTATTTATTTATGGTAACACAATCCAATCCGATTACATAATTATTGATATCCGATTACTTGACTTTTTTCACGAGATTTACTGAATAAATCTTACAGTTGAATAGTTTCTATGTTCAAAGGGTTCTACGTGAAATTTTATCGAACTTGGTAATGGGTACAGCGAGAGAAAACGGGAAAAGACAACATCGAAAGATAAACATACATCCCAATTACTCTAATAGAGAAAGGAAAAAACGACACGAATTTAGCACAAAAATGACACGGTCTTAGCACGTAGTCGAGACAACCCTAGTTATCACAGAGATTGTATTTCCTTGGTACTACTCTCACCCAAAGTCCACCACTTTGCTAAAAGACCCTTACTATGTTCTAGTAATATTGTACTACCCACTAATTTGATGAATTTTTAATTATATAAGCATCGCGTGTGCCCGACTGTTAATATATAAAAAGTCTTAGTCTTTTTGATTCGTTCTCTTTCAATCAATTACTTAACCACTACGGAAAAACATTTAATGCTCTTAGGACACCGCTAGGAGCATCTCCAACACTAGGCAATTTAACTAGCCAAGGTACAAAGAAAAGTACACTCTTTATTTTGCCTACTTATTTTTTCATCTATACATTCCAAAACTACTCTTTATTTTAGTTATTTAATAAAACTAACTTAGCGGACTACCCAAAAAATATATAAATTGTACACCTAACATTTATATATATAATGACGTGACATTTTGTAACTGACGTATTTCAACGTGTCACATTTGTTAAAGATCTCCACATGACATGGCAATGTAGATGACTAGCTACAAATAGTTAGTGAGAAATTAAATAGGCAATATAGCTAATGAAATAGATGGGCTACTGGAACACCACAAATTAGTGTTGGTTAGGCAAAAATAGCCAAAATGACTATTTTGTGGCTATTTTGTTGAAGTTGCTCTAAGTTTACCGTCGTGTGGCGGTACTTCTGAATTTTTTATTATCATATATATATCTATGCAGATTTCACGATTAAAGTAACTATTTGAATTAAATTCTCACGATATTTAGTGTGAAAACACCGTGAAGTATCATGTAACGGTGTTTGCATCGATTTCCGTAATCTGAACAACACTGGGTAATTACTTATCAAGCACTAGTTACCTTTTTCAACCAATCAAGCACTCACTAAGTCTTGCAAGTGTCCCGTCAGCATCCTCTAGTATGGAGTGATTATTAGACGTTAGTGCTTTAATATACTTTCATCATTACACATTTATATAATGTTACAAATAATTATATGGTGATAAAGAATAACGGTGCCCCAACACACTTAATAATTTTCCTTGCATGACCCGCGAAGCTTTACTTTATTAAGCTAAAAATTGCCACCGCATATTACTAATTTACTAGCGGACAAATAAAAACCTATAACATGAAAATTAAGACAAATAACGTAACCATTTAGAAAACTCGCCTCACATAATAGTCGTCGAGATATTTTGTAAGATTATTTCCATAGCCACACCATATCTAGCAATTCAAAAGTTGGTTGTGCCGCAAACAAACCAAATAAAAGCTTATAACATGATAGTTAAGATAAATAACGTAATCATTGAGAAACTCGACACATGCAATAGTCTTAGAGATATACTGTAGGATTATTTCCATAGCTATGCCATACATAGCAGTTCAGACGTTGGTAAGTGCCGCAAACACACTGAAGTTTTCATGAGCAACTCGAGACTCAGCTTAATGAGTGCCCTTCAAATTTCGCTCATAGAGTTAACAAATAAGCTCGAATCTAGAGATGGTTTATAACATTGTAAACAAAAAACCAATATAGAAAGAGCTCGTTCAGGGAAGGTATGTGGGGGTGAAGCGGAAGAGCTGTCTTAGTTCAATTGGGAAATAAATAGTGTAATAAAATTTGAAGTGTAATTCTTTAACGCAACATTTCTTTTTAGTCCATTAAGATTCGTGAATTAGTTTGAGCTTTAACTCGAGTCTATGCTAACTTAACTTGCTATATTTTTCATTAAGTGCGACCTCGAACTTATCAAAAACTTAACAAATTGACATGAGCACGTTAATGCATGTCTTGATTTGATTCGTTTGCAATCGGCATTTCCTATTAAGTAATTTATATAAATTACTGATCTTTCTTTCATAGACTTTCTCTATTACTCATATCATTTGTATTCCATTTTTTTTTTTATTTCAGTACAATAGCAGTGCCAAGTGCTATTTTTACACAAGGCTTTACTACTTCGTGTCTTTTAGCTGATTTCCCGTTAAGTAATTTATATAAATCACTAATATTTCTTTCATGTACTTTCTCCACTATTCACATCGTTTCGTATTTCAAAAAAAAAAAAATATTTTAGTGCAACAACAAAGCTAAGTGCTATTTTCACAAAAGACTTTACTACTTCGGGTGTTTTAACTGAAATACATAAATCCGCTACTTCGGGTGTTTTAACTGAAATACATACTTCGGGTGTTTTAACTGAAATACATAAATCCGCTACTTCGGGTGTTTTAAATGAAATACATAAATCCGCAATCTCCTTTTGCGGCAAAGTGGGCAACATCGCTTTTTCTCGTGTAGCTATATGCCATTTAGAAAAAAACACTAGAAGAAAGAAAAGGCATTATTTTGTGGAGTCTTGCCATTACTAGAAAACAAATTGAGCGTTAAGCATCAAGGTAAGAGGTGTTGAAGTATGAAGTTTCGTTGACGAGCACATCTCCTTGAGCACATTAATGCATGGCTTGGTTTGATTTGTTTGCAACGGAATTTCCCATTAAGTAATTTATATAAATCACTAATATTTCTTTTATGAATTTTCTCCATTATTCATATCGTTTCGTATTTCAAAAAAAAAGATTCAGTGCAATAACAGTGCCAAATGCTATTTTTATACAAAGCTCAAGAAACGGTTTTTGAAATGTGTATTGAGATATTAAAAAGTCAAAACTAGCATTTTTAGTCATATCGGTAAGCAAGGCTTTCCCAAAAATATTTGCATGCGATAGGGATCCCAATTTCGTGTATCCAGTTAAGTAAGCTCTGCCGCTAGCTTCCACCCAAATAAAAAACCAGTGTGTTTCGTATAGATCGAGACTTGTAGCTTGATTATTAGTCATTCCATACTGAGAAGAATTACAGGTAATCGTTCAATGACACTTTTTCTTATCGCTGCACTGACACGTACATCACATCGAGCATTCACAAGCACAACATCAAAACATCGTCAAGGGAAGCAACCGCGCTGATGATCAACATCACCTTTCCTATGTTCTCCATGAGAAATCAACTAAGATAAATAGTTGACACATCCCAGGGTTAGGGTCAAGGATTCGGTCGAGCACCAACTATTACTGGTAGTGGATCGAAACTTCTTGGCCCCTTACTCAACTACCACTGACTAACGGGGGGAGACATAACACTAAGATATCGAGGTGATCATGGTATGGTCTACAACATATGCAGGGTAACTCCCATTCGTTTAATTTTGAATAGATCAATTTTATTGCTTTGTCTTTTGACTGAAATACATAAATCCGCCCCTTTTGCAACAGAGTGGGCAGTATCACTTTTCCTCGTGTAGCTATATGCCATTTAGGAAAAACATAAAAAAAAAAGAAGTATTCCGTGGAGTCTTGACATTACTAGAAAACAAATTGAGCAATAGCCATCAAGATAAGGGTAGTGCAGTAGGTGCATAGTAATGGTTCCGAAGGTGTTGAAGTATGAGTTTTGTCGACGAGCACATCACCTCGAACTTACCAAAAACTTAACAAGTTGACATGAGCACGTTAATGTTTGGCTCTGTTTGATTCGTTTGCAACCTCGGTCCCCTTTTGCAGCAGAGTGGGTAGCATCACTTCCTCGTTTAGCTATAATGGCATTAAGAAACAACCCAAGAAGAAAGAAAAAAGGCAGTATTCCATAGAGTCTTGCCATTACTGGAAGCGGTAGACATCAAGGTAAGACTAGTGTTGTAATTGGGTAGTAATGGCTACAAAGAGGTGTTGAAGTATGACAACATCTTAATATCACCTGGAATAGGAAAAACGAATTTCAAAGTATCTAAAAAATTATAAAATTGGATCTATGTCCAACCGATCACACTCACCAAGAAAAAGTATATTGTTGTGGTTCGACCTCTAATCACATATGAAATAACGAATGATATAAAACACATTTTCCCTTGTATTTGCTGTAAGAAAAGGATATCGTGCAATTTCAAGTTGTTAATTATTTACTTTCCAGAAATAACACGCCTAGAAGATTCCATATCTGAAAAGCTCCTATACCTAGAAGATTCCATATCTGAAAAGCTCCTATACCTAATGGCTTAAGCCGTTGTTCCCATTTCCTCGTTGACCCATCATGCAAAAGGTATGCCGCTAGAGTAACTGCGCTTTACTCTTATATCTAATAGAAAGTAAAGGCTCTAAACTCCGCTCATTCGACTGATTATTCGCATCGGATCTCAAGTTTGTCTACAAGCACACCATCTCGTACCTCGTGCACAAAGTTAAACACAAATATATTTGAAATTCAAATCACATTTTATGGAGGAGAGATGTACGTAGATTTGGTCTTAGAAATATATGTCCAGCAGGGTGTAGTGAGGTCATCCGACTGCTCATCTCGATAACAGATGGTTCAAATTCAAGCAAACTATTTGCGTGAATAAATACTAAATTAAATTTGGACTGTCTGTTATCAAGAAAAACGATCGAATGAACTCACTATACACTACACCTCACTAGGGCCCCCACTTCCCCGGGTGCACAGAACTACTTACTTCTACAGTAACAACGGAAGAAACCCCAGAGAGTCCATAAAATAGTTTTTCGGAGTCCCCAAATTCAGACACAAATCCGAGAAAAATATTTGCAGTCATCATCAAATCAATTCAAATGGACGTAAACCCCACCAGAGCGGAAGCCCAACGCCTCCTCGGAATCGCCGAGAAACTCCTCCAAGCCAAAGACTTCAACGGATCTCGCGACTTCGCCGTCTTAGCACAAGAGACTGAACCGTTACTCGACGGCCCCGAGCAGATCCTCGCCGTGGTCGACGTTCTCATCGCTGCCCAGAAACGCGTCAACAACCACCACGACTGGTACGCCATCCTCCAAATCGACCGCCGCTCTTCGTCTGACATCGAGCTCATCAAAAAGCAGTACCGCCGCCTCGCTTTCCTGCTCCACCCCGATAAGAACCGGTACGCCTTCTCCGATTCGGCGTTCCGGATCGTGGCGGAGGCGTGGGCGGTGATTTCAGACTCGGTGAAGAAATTGAGTTTCGATAACGAGTTGAATTTCTACTCCAAGGTTGATTTGGTTCCTATGAAGAATAATCCAACGACGACGCGTCGAGATCAGCAACACCAAGATCCGATACAACAAGATAAGTTACCGGTGCGGCGGAGCTCGCCGTGGGCGGGGGCGGCGGCGCCAGAGAGGGGAAGCAGTTCTGGTGTCGGAGGTGGTGGTGGAGGAGGAGGAGGAGGAGGCGGTGGGGATAGTAGCAGTAATTTTTGGACTGCGTGTCCGTACTGTTACAATCTGTATGAGTACCCTAGGGCTTACGTCGACTGTTGCTTGAGGTGTCAGAATTGCGAGCGGGCTTTCCACGCCGCTCCGATTCCGGAGTTGCCGCCGATAGTCCCGGGAAAGGAGGCGTATCATTGCTGTTGGGGTTTCTTTCCCATGGGTTTTACTGTTGCAAATGGGGCGGAGGGCGGTGGGAAGAAGGCAACGACGCCGGTTCCCAGTTGGACGCCGGCTCCGGCTCCGGCTCCGGCTCCTACTCCCCGTCCTTCTTCTCCTCCGCCTCCTGCCCCAGCGGCAGTGGTGCCGGATGTTTTTGTGGCTTCTTCAGCAGCAAATGTTACTCCGGCGGTGGTTACTAAGAAGAGGGGTAGGCCTAGGAAAAATGTGCTGGTTTGACCAGGGTTTGAGTGGTCAGAAGTGACCCAAAGGCACATTGTTAGGAGTTAGAAGACTGAAGCTGCTCAAATTGGTATGTTTATCACAATTATTGTAGCTGTTTGTTGCTGTTTGTAGAATTTTAGGCCTTTCCTGGATTTTATTTCTTTTAGCTGACTGTCTCAACTTTGTAATTTATATCGTGGAACAATGTGAAGTTGGGCAATGAATTGGGCTGTATTTTGTTGAACTGCTGAAGTCATCCTTCTCTAAGCTTCCCCAGTTCTTTCATCAATTGAAATTTGGAGTTTAAAGGGCTGAAAAAGTTAGCTCCATTTTTTTCATCAAATATGGCATATCAAGAATTGAATCAAATCCTTTATTGGATTCCCAACGGTACCTAAATTGGGTGAAATTTAGGCAATATAAGATGCGGGGTAGTGATGATCCATCAATCCTGATCCGATTCACCTCTTCGATCCTAGTTGCTCCGAACAACCAATTAGTGCCAACGGGCTGTTTCTAGCCAGCAAGCACTCCGATGTTGAAGTTAGAACACGTGGGATAAAAGCACAAAAATATTTGTTGTTGTAATTGATCGCGTATCTGATTTTGCATTGTAATCCCTTATTTATAAGCCATCAAGTGTCCCAATTTGGTAATAGGATATCTTAGGATTCTTTCCCTTGTCATCCGCTGCCAAACCCGGCCATTACCTTTTCCGCATAAAGGTTTCTTAAGTAGGAACTTTCCAAAACGCTGTACTTTTCTATTTGGGACACCCTCTGATTCCAAAAGATTCTGACTGCTCGGCCGAATATCCGGTCGCTGCTCGGTTGGGCAACATCCATGTGCCGAGCTCCCAACATCCGATCGGCTTCTTCCTAGTCCACGTCGATCGAAGCCCCATCCGGTCGGCTTCCTCCTAGTCCACGTCGATCTAAGCCCCATCCGGTCGGCTTCTTCCTAGTCCACATCGATCGAAGCCCCATCCGGTCGGCTTCTTCCTAGTCCACGTCGATCTAAGCCCCATCCGGTCAGCTTCTTCCTAGTCCACGTCGATCTAAGCCCCACGCTACCGACATGACAAAATTGTGTTCTTGATTCTGATCAAGATTCTGAACACTAGGCGAAATCTTCTTGGTCTGTTCGGCGATACGTTGGCCGGAACCTCACGCTACCTACACGACCCAAGTCATTCTGCCCTAGCCCCCATTCGTCCAGCTTGCCATGTCGGGTCGGTTAGGCCCAATAACTTCACTTGGAAAGAGATTATGATAACTTACTAGAACCCAACTTGAGAAGTTAGGAATCTGAATCTGCTCAAGTTGGTGAGTTCATTGGTAGTATAGCCGTTGTTGCTTGTAGAATTTCAGCCTTTTGTGGGTCATTGTGTTTCAGCTGACTGTTTTTCATAATGGATTATTTGTTGTCTGCTGTGGACAAGAATGTGAAGTAGGATGATGAATTGGGGGATGTTCTTTGTTGAAGTACTGATGTTATTATGCATCTGTAAGCATCTCTTATTCTTTCATCTACCGTAAATTCGATTGAAGGGAGGACTTTGAACGAGCTCCAATCCTGTCATTTGAACAAATTGAGGGAGAACCAAATCCCTAATTGAATTCCCAATGGTACTTAAATCTGACAAATTTTCAAAAGAGCTTGATTGGGATGTTTTTCCTATCAGGAAAAAGTTAAAAAGAGGTGGGTTTGATAGATTGCTCTAACCCAAACATACTAGAAGTTGGAGACTTTCTTCTACTGGAGACTGAAGTTGCTCGTTCGGAAAGTTCATATGTGCCATAGTATTTCTGTCGAATCTGACAAAATATCGAACAAGCAAGGATTGAGATGTTTTCTCCATCCAGAAAAAGTTACAGAGGTGGGTATGATAAGTTGTTGCTCAAACCCAAACTTACTAGAAATTCTGGAATTTAGACTTATGGTATGGTCTTATTTTCTAGAAATTGACTGTCATTTATGGTTTGCCATAGATAGCGTGCAAGAATAGGATGTTTGTTGATGAACCCAAGCTCTATATTGTTGAATAACTGCTACTGTGCTGCTGTTAATGAGTTCTTCGGATTTCAATGGAGAGTCCTAATTTTGTATGTTTTATGTATGTCTTTTCCAAATTCAAAGCAAGTTGTTGTTCTGCAAGTGGTCTCCGTGTGTTTATGAATTGTGGTCGTTTTAAATCAGCAATTCAGCAGTTCTTCTTTGATCTTTGCTTCAAATCCATCTATTCTCCTGTGACTGTTCCTGTAGAACTTGTTGATTTGTTTAGTACAAGAGTTATTTGAACTTGTTGGAAGATTTATATTTTGTCCAATTGCTAATATAATAAATCCATGAGCCCTAATTGTCTGAGTTTTGCATGTTGTATATTATGCTCCTGTAAAACGATGAGTTCTACGGAGCAAAAAGTGTATCCACATTGTTCACCCTGTCTTACCGAGTGTGAACAAACTTGGACTCGATTATTTGGATGCCTCTGGAGGACCTTGATATTCTGAGTATTTTTGCAATTTTGCTATTAGCAATGAACCAGCTCCCGAGCAGGACACAGAATGACGTGGCACCCCCCGCGAAACGACATCGGTTTGTGAGCAATTCACAAAACATTAAAAGGATCCAAAACGATAATTTCAGGCACCAAGCCTCTCTGTATCTCTCTGCCATCTGCATTCCATTTCACACACACACACATACTCACTCACAGATGGAAGCCATGGACAAAAACTAAACCATTTTCAAAAAAGAAAAAATATGTTCGAAAGAAAAATAATAAAACATTTTCTTCAAAAAAGAAGACTTGCCGATGTTTTATTTGTAACGAAGACTATCCTTGCCATCATCGTCATCGTCACCACCTTTCTCTTGCTGTCCCACCATCCCCACCCTAGCTCAGATGAGGAAATCCCCAATGCAATGTGTTAGGATTTTTTTGAAAATTTTGTTCTGAATTGTATTGCGATGGTTTTAGTAGTAAATTAATGGAGGATTTCCAGTAGTAAGTTTCTGTTTCCATTCTTTCTACTTTCTACCGTTTTGTTGTCAATATTGAAATCTATTTGTTATTTTTTTCCTTTTTGAATTGACTGATAGTAAAGTGGGGATTTAGATTGTCATTAGTGTTCTGTGTTTTTTCTTTTTTTAGAATAATTGTTATGGAGGTAGTATTGGAACCTAAGGTGTTCACAATATTTAATTCTAAAAATGAAGTTCGAGACTGCTACGCTAACTATGCGAAAGTAAAAGGTTTCAGGTGGATCATAAAAACATCTAAGAAGCGTGACGATGGGGTAAAGACTAATATTATTTATGGTTCTTAATTATCGGTTGCTACGCTGTTTCCAAGGACTAGCAGAATCGAAATAGAGAAATTCTTGGGTCATCTCAATAGGTTCGGAAACCACACGTTTCTCTGGATCGTAATAGCGTACTTCCACGTGCCAAAGAAATCCCAAGTCTAAATCCCACCAACTGCAATTTTGGCAAGGCTTAAAAAGACACTTTAAATCTTCTTTTCAAGGCAATGATATTAAAATATGTGATAAACGAATGCACGTGTTGAAAGAGAGAAGCTATGTAGCAAAGATGGCCATCTATAATATTGCAGAGTGAAAGAAGATATGCCGAGAATTTGGAACCTGAATAAAACTTAATTCTAAGATATGAAGTGAACCACTGGAAAAATGGTAAAATGTATCAAAAATTGAGTGTGGCAGTCATGACAATAAGTCTACCTACACTTGCACCTTTTCACATCTTATCTATATGTATGAAATTTTGATTTTTTGATTTTCTTTTAAGGATTAAATGGGTGGAGCCCTGCAATATAGCTAATGTGTAAGAGGGTATAAGTCAAAGGGTATCTATGTAGACTTACTTTTTTTTATTTTTTTATTTTCTTTTAAGGGTTAATGGGCGGAGCCTATGTGCAATATAGGTAGGGTGTGAGAGGGTGTAAGCTAAAGGGTGTGTATGTAGACTTATTCTTGCTTTAGAATCATTTTTGATGTGGGGGGGGGGGGGGGGGGGGGGGGGAGAGATGGCTACCAAGGATTGAATGTCTTCCATCGGGTAGGCTGGTGTAGGGTCTGGTTATGCCACTAGATATGACGTCGGGTCCGCAACGGGATTGGGTGGTTGGAGTTTGCGGCGGGCTGTGGTGGTGGACGCTGGCGATGATGCGTTGCCCTTCTTCCTCCTTCTCCCCCCTCTCTCTCGAACGGTAAACACTATGAAGGAAATGAAATTGGGGTCTAAAATGACATATCGTTTTGTGGGGGTGCCACGTTATTCCGTGTGATGTTCGGGAGCTGGTTCATTGGAAATAGCAAAATTGGTATTTTTGTGTGTGATTTTGTGAATTCAAAATGAGCTTTCTATGCATTTTCTCGTTACCCAGAATTTCTTATTCACCGACAAAAACAATGTGTTGCAATAGCTCTATATGTCACGAACTGGAATCCTTTTCCATCAGCAGTAAAAGCAGTTCCTCTTGAGTTTTGTTGCAAAGTAATCTATGACTTGTGATTGTATTTCTATAGGAACTCCGTTGAATTGTTTCACTCTATTAATATGTTCATCTTCTTGTTGAATTATACTTTCATAGCTGCCTCGAGGACGGGTCAGACGTAATAGTGCGACGACCTGATTCCCAATTCTCCGCGCCAGAGAGTAGAAAATGCAAAAGGGATTGCTGGGAAGGTAGAAGCAAGCCATCCGATTTTAATGCCCCTACTAGTATTGTGCAGTCTTTTTGTTGGTAGATAGAGTCGAGTTTTCTGCTTGCTCACAACGGAGGAGCCACTCGCACCAAGTGGGCGGCTACGGATCATAACACACTCTTCACACAATAGATCCACTTTTGGTGGTGTCAGTAATTCTTTGATACAGTATTTAGAAACTCTAGACCTAGAGATATTCATTTCTAGAGCTTAGGTTTGTTTATCTTGTTATATATTTAATATGAGATTTCAGATTTAGAGGCACGTTCTCTTTTAGGTCCTAGGTTCGAAATCTCTCAAGTATTATCAACTATGTAGGGACTAGTCTATACAGGTCAAAAGCCCTTTAAATAGGCCACCGTAAATAGATGGTGGGATTGGTCCCCCGAGTACTAGTCAGATTAAGTTTAGAGTAATCTCAAAGCCAACTTGATACATCGGCTGTTAAAAAAAATTATTTGATTTAGTACCAAAACTCGACCGTCGATAGCGAGAGGAGAACGCTTTATTTGAGAGGTCTTGTAATCGACCAGAAGGCAGGAAATATAGCCCGTCGTCTCAAATGTTGTAATTAGGGGTGCAATTACATAGAGACTGAAGGCTCAGGTCTACCAAAATTTTTAAAAAAAATTTTCAAAACTGTAAGTAATTATACACTCTAGCCCTCCCAATACATTCGGCCACCTTCCTTTCACAAAAAAAATTTGTCTTCCCACTTCAAACGTTAAATCTTTGTTCCGCTCCTGATTGTAATACAAGAAAAGTAAATGGTAAAATTTATATATTATATATTAATGAGTTTCGAGCTATAAAGCGCACACAGTTTAAATGGTATATTGCATTAACAAAGGTGTAATTAAAATTCTTTCCGCATAAGAGTGTAAAACAGTTATCAGAGCCAATAATCTCTAATATTATTAGTAACCTCGTAGCGTCCCGGCCAACATTCCGGCGTGTTCCGGTCAAATACCGATCGGTGCCGTATTGGTCCGTAATTTCTTTTTTCTTTTTAAATTTCAAATGATGGTTTTTTGGATATTAAACATAAATTATAACAAAAATCATTAACTTTTTGTTTGGTGATTTATTTTTATGTTGTGAGACTTTATTTTATATGTCCAATATAATTTTCTGCTAAAAAATATATACTAATTTTAGCAATAAATCCAAAACAGTACATTGATACACATCGGCACCGGTATGTATTGTACCAGTAACAAAATCAGTACGCTCATCGGTACAAGATTGATAACTTTGATATTGAGTCATTTTTTTGGAGAAAGGACGGGAACCGATTATAATTTGGGAGGGAGGGGGGGGGAAATGTATTTTTTTCTATAATTTTTAAATTTTATACCTAGGTCTTAAATTTTTAAAAAATTTTGGGGGGCCCCGGGAACCCCGCGGTCTCCATGTAGTTCCTCCCCTAAGTATGTGTTAATGTGCGATTCATCATATTTGTCGTTACACAATTACGAGGAGTAATATTTGTAAATGGCACATGATACCCCGAAAGGATTGAATAATTACTCGATGGGACTCATGAAATTGACGCGCAACATCACCAGAGTTGGTGGTATAATAGGGGCCATGCATATAGGTAGTATTTCTATTGATTGACCATAGATGCGAGCCAAATTTAAGGGTTACAAAATCTATTGAACTGCAGAATGAGGAATTGAACTTATTCTAAGCCAAAAATAAATCAGGGTATAAAATGTATTGAACTGCAAATAATAAGGTAGACTAAAATTACTTAAAATAAAATTTTACATAGCCCAGGTCAGTGGGTATGTAGATCTGCTATTGATTCAGATACAAATGTGTTCTGAATTATTGGATACACATGGGACACTTCATATTCATGTGAGTTGTTCGTCAATTTCGAACAAATTTACATCCGAATATGTACAAATAATCCTTTGTGCTCTTAGATTTTTTCTTCATCAATATGATGTCTTTTCAAATTTGCAATCGTGTCAATTTCTGCAAAGAAAAAGCAACTTAAAAAAGTGCCCCCTTTATCCTTTCAAATTCGAGGTGGTGGATTAAATAAAGGATTCGGGACCGTAATGCAACTCACACTATAATTGTGTAGCGGATAAAAAAAAAAGTCTTGTTCGGTAAATATTATCAAAAAATATAATATTCAAATAATTTAATTTCGAGAGATAATATTTTTGTAATAATTTATGAAAAAAATATTGTTTTGTCGATTCCTAAATAAAGGATGATGTTACCATATAGTATGATTGTCAAGTGGAAGGTCTTCCACATATATAAGAGATCCTGATTCTTAAAGATGGCTCAACTTTACATTCCCTAGATATTTTGTAGCATTTAGTATACAAATAAAAATTATTCGTATACATTCGAACACAGATGAATTTGAAATCATCGATTGCATGTAGGGATCTTCATAATCATGTGAGTCCATGTGCATTCGACGATTTCGAATACATCTGTGTCCGGATGTGCAATAATGATTTGTATTCCTAAACTTTTTCATTTTATTATGATGAGACCGGTAAAGAGATCGACATCAACTGTCTATGGAATGAGGAAAAGACGTTATAAAGGGCAAAAGATGAAAAGGGTTAATTGGGTGCATAGAGTTGACTCAAAAAGTTAAGGACTAATTTGGCATGGTTAAATTATTAAATTATCAATGCTTTCGCAAGAATAAAAATAAAACAGGTTTATTTCGTTTGGATAAAATTATTGATGTAGATTTTTAGGCACATTAAATGTAAAAGTTGGAATAAAAATGACGATTTTGTCCCTCAAACTCAAAATCCAAGAAAAGACATTCATGGATGTTTGTATAATTTCAACGCAAAGTAATGATGTGGGTTCTCCATCCGGAATCCGTCAATTTGCTATCGGCACTCAAACCATTCACACTCTTTTTGAAGCCACCACGCGAGTATAGGGTTATCTCAAGAAAACCAAACGGGTACATGCAACTAGAGATTACTAGTCCATCATAATAAGAAATTACTTGTCTTGTGAGTCAAGTTGTGAGATAGGAAGGTGTTAGACACCCAGCTCACCAAACCCTCGGGTTAGTCTCTACCAAAAGTTTATGGAATTTTGAAATCATTTTATGGTAATGTCACAATTAGGAAAAGTGAACACGCAAATGAGAGCAAAATAGTATGTAGATAATTAAACATGCTCGATCGCAATACTAAACATCTGATATACGTACGAAAATATTAATTGTAGAGAGTACGGTTGAACAAAAAAGAATGAAAACTGCTTCAAAACAGAACTATCCTATAGCAAAAGAGTAGCACATGCTACGTTTAACAGGCTACATAGGCGTATGCCACGTCCAACGGGCATACGCCACGTCCGCATACCGTACGCCAATGAGTCAATTGGTAGTCATGTTTAACAGTCACGTTATTACTTATTCATCATTTATTAATCATTAACATACAATATTCAGTCACCCATTGTCTTCTAATAACCCAATAATAATATGTGTTGTGCAATTAGTCAGATTTATTGAAAATTGCACTGTAACTCTTCCAAATCATAAATCCTGACCCTTAATTTTAACTCATAGATAGCTTTGTGTAAAACGTTGGATGAACTCATCAGTATGATTGTCTTTTCAAGTTTGTAATCGCGTCAAATTCTTTCTGTAAAGGAAAAGGAAACTTGAAAAAAGTACAGTTTATTGCCACTCACATTTGAAGTGAAAGAGACAACAGCACCCCTCCTCCTCTCTCTCTCTCTCTCTCTTTAAAAAGGAGATATGCTGTCCAAGATGAACTTGGAGTCAGGTGTTGTGCGTTAAAACTACGCATTTTGGTGCATAAAATATTGGACAATATTTTTAATTTTAAAACGACATCGTTTTAGCTGTGCAGCATATTCTCCCTCCTTTATTGGGTTCACTTAACTATTAAGTTTTTTATTTTTTATTTTCTCCTGAATTTTTTCTAGTTTTTCATCTAAAGTCTTTTGCTTTTTCTAAATTAAAGGAAAAAATATTTTCTTCTGTTAATCTTTTGCTTCTTTTTAAAAAAAAATTCCCCCCGTTACTATTGTTGAGATTTTTATTTTTTTTAAAGCTTTTCTAATTTTTTAGAACAAAATGAATTGAAAAAGTAAAAAAAGCGTAATCGATTGTGTGCCGTTGGATGATAACACAACCAAACTACAACGCAATCGATTGCGTGCCTTTATTTGGTTTGCTTATCCCTTGCTATTATCGTATACTTATATATTAATCTGTATCAGAAAAACAATTTCTGCTTCGACTTTATTTTCTTCTTGTGACAAATTTAATAGGAATTGGCTTCTTTGAAGTCAACGCGCGGACTATAGAGAGCAGTTCTTGTGATCTCGACTATTTAAAAATATTTTTGAGACTTTTGATTTATTTTTTTGGGAAGATACTTTAATAAAGGTAGATCGTTAATTATTGAGGTAGACGTTCAAGATTGGATTGCTTTATGTAGTCTGTGCATCAACGATTTTTGAAGTTGAAAGATTGGACTGCCCATGTAATTTTCTAAGTTGAAGAATTTTCCAGATATATAAGAGATCCAGATTCTTAAAGATGGCTCAACTTTACATTCCCTAGATATTTTGTTGCAGTTAGTTTAGGAACACATTTGCGCTGGGATCGAGTTGGGTCAAGCCTAAAGGTGAATCCACTCACACCGGGCCGTGAGGTTTTGGCAGGCCCATCGGGCGTGCCTCAAGCCCTACCGAGCAAACATCTCCAGATTTGGCCGAACTTCCTCCACAATTAACATGCAGGACGAGTCTAAAGCTATATATCAACTCACATTCTTCAATCGTTCGTGTCGCCAAGGGCATTATGCTCGGCACGACCATGTGGTGATGTGTCCCCTACATCGCAGGCAGTTGCTTAGAAAGATGTAAGGATGAGGTTGTTGCCAGACATGCGGACGTTACCACCCGATTCGCACAGATGTGGGACAGGAGATGAAAGCACCGTGACTTGCGGTCCATAATGCGATATTTTTGGCCAGTGCTCCCTTCATTCTGTTGGGTTCCTCTATAAACAGGCCCAGGGTGCTTCACTCTTAGATATGCACATTCACAATTCCAGAGCTTTCAAGTTGATTTTCCTTTTTTCACCATAAATTAACTTAAACATCAAAGTGCTCGCATGAGACTCAATCTCAATCAACACTAACTTAGATTGCGATGTTTTGCAGCACAGCAAATGAAACTCAATAAATCAACAAGAAATCAGAAAGTGTGATTATAAAATCTATGTAGTTGTCCATGTAATTGTCAAGAAGAAGGTCTTCCACTGGATTTCATGCTTCATATAGTATCTAATTGTCCATGTAATTTTCAAGTTGAAGCTTTTTCCACATTTATAAGAGATTTTCATTCTTAAAGACAGCTCAACTTTACATTTCCTAGATATTTTTGTTGTGATTAGACAGGTAAAGAGTAAGAGACATCAAGCATCTATGAAACGAGGAAAATCTAAAAAAAAATCAAAAATCAAAAATCAAAAGGTGAATATCAACAAGGTTAATTGGGTGCACAAAGTTGACTAAAAAAGGTGATTCATTGACCAATTTGTTGGAATATATTATTAAATTATGAAGGCGTTTGTAGAAATAAAATCAATTTATTTCGTTTGTACTAAATTATTGATGTGAATTTTTAAGCACATTAAATACAAATGTTAGAATAGAAATGACAATTTTGTCCTTCGAACCCAAAATTCAAGAAACAACATAAATGAATACATTTGTAATTTCAACGCGAAAATATTGAAAGACCCAACAAATATGGCTTGAGTTTAATGGACGATGAAGTTGATGGAAATCACATAATATAAGCTAAATGAGATGGATTATTACTCCTCCAATACTTTAATAATTTAAAAATAACTACAAGCCAAAGTAGTCCTAAGTCCATGTTGGATGTACACTCCTTTCACAGTTTTGCCACTCATGTCGCTTAGCGGCACCCTTTCTTTCTTTTCCCTAAACATAAGGGTATACTCTGAGTTTAATTGATAGGATGAGTATGGAATCGTCGGCTGAGCAAGTCCGCCAGCTCGATTCAAGGTGAAAATAAATAGCAAAGAAGCAATTTAAGCATTTTTTGTGCCATTAGGTTAAACTTGAGGGACTCTATCGCGTGTGTGCGCGTGCGAGAGAGAGAATCTCCACGATATTTCTGTTGAAAAGGAATATAAATTAATGTCAAAGTCTACAATGACTCGCTAATTAAACGAGTGAGTCACTGTAGCCATTTGTTCAAAATGGCAAGAGCTTTGAAGCAGAGATGGAGCCAAGAAGAGGCTAGTAGGGATGATTGCCCCTGCAGGAAAAAAAAAAACCTCTATTATTATATGAAAAAAATAAAAAATTTCTATGAAGTATATAGGCTCACCTCTGCTGAATATTTTTTTTAAAAAAAATTAAAATAGTAGTGAATACATATTCGTCCCCGCATAATGAATTTTCTGGCTCCGTCCCTGCTTTGAAGATGCATTTTGAGTTTTGACTATAAAGAAAAGAAGAAGCTAAAGTGTAGATGGTTAGGCTGTTGGTGATGCTTTATACATCTGTCTTAAGAGACTATTTGTTAGAGGTTAAACGAGGGGATAAAATTGGATGTTTTATACATCAGCCTTAGGGTAATGTTTTTTAGAGGTCGAATGAAGAAGATAAAATAATCACTGCAGATATGGCTATTTAGTTTGTCATATTTGCGGTTTGTTTCCTTTTTTAAATCGCGAATATCATATCCGGGACACTAATTTATCTGCTTGGAGAAGGATAAAAAATTTTCCCCCCTCACCCTATTTATATCTTATCTCCTTCAATTTTTGCCTTCTATTTAATTATTAATTACAAAAATACTATTATTAATTACGAGAATATCATCTACTTACTCGTATTTACTATATCACTAATCTTTCTCACAAAATACTCAAATAAACTCTTTATAACTATTTATCCATCTATAATAAATCTTTCATTCTACTAAATCCCCTCTCGTATTATATCCACTATATCCCTTTTTTAAATTTTAACCACTAACCAACAGGGATAATTAATTAAAAACACATTTGGCAAAATAGTCCCCATTATTTCTGTATGCTCAAGAATTAATTTTAGCAAGTGTTTGTCCATGTTAATAGAGAAAAATGAAGAGAGAGAAAGTGGAGAGAGGGTAAGAGAAAGTGAGGGGCCATTTTTATGCGTATGCTCCTTTTCTTTTTTCTTTAGATTCGAAATGCATGTACAAGAACAGGAGATACAACTACTTTATTCCCCATGTGAGAGAGAGAGAGAGAGAGAGAGAGGCATTTTGTTGTGAGAAAGCGTGCTTGGGAACAAAAGGACACAATTTTTTAGTTCTTTTATACCATAATATGCATATACTCGTTTTCTTTTTTCTTTAGATTCTCAATGAATGTAGAAGAATAGAAGATACAAGTTACAACTACTTTATAGATTCTCCTTCAAAACTTGAATAAAGGTTACTAAGGTTTTTTCCTTAAATTATTATATATACGTATGTATTGATTATGTGAGAAAAGTGCTGACCTTAAAAGGACAATTTAGCGACCATCGATCTGGGAAGGATGGTTTCGTAAGTCGCCAACCTGATAAGAGCTGTTCTCATTATTGCCAATCTGAGAAGGGTAGTAGAAAAGAGCCCCGAATAATTTGGGATAAGTTCTATTCAAATAAGAATGAGGACCTCAAGGCCAATTCAATTTAGAACGAGTAATTTGAGACTAAATGAGACTCTAATGATAGAAGATAATTCTCTGGAGAGTCAAAGTCGATTTTATCTCATTAATGGTCAATCATATAGTATCGGGTGCCATGAATACCAAGGTTATGAGCACATAGCACAAGATTGTGATAATATACTTCGAAAGAACAAGAAAATTTTAAAAGTGACAACTTGAGATTATAAAAATGACTGAAATGAAGCTTGTGAGAAAGAAGAAATGATTCTAAGAATGTAATTGCCTTGGTTTCTTTCTATAAATGGTCGATTGGATGAATGATTATTTGTAGGGGGATAAGATAAGATGAGGTATTATTTTTAAAAGACTGACCCACATTGATGTAATGTTTATAAAGAGGGTGATAAAAAGTAGATAGTTTGAAGAAAAAAAATAGGGAATAAAATAGTATTTGATTTGGATGGAGGATAAAATAGGGGATAATGTTACTTTGTAGTTGTAATAAGGGAGAGGGGGTATTATTCTTGGATAATACCCGGGGATAATTTTTGGGCATCCTCCACCCAGCTCAGAAATTATTCCCTATGTCACGTCATTCCTTTTACCCTCTCTAAAAACTATTCTCTTTCTTTTTCCCTTATCCAAACGGGCCATAAGAGTAAAAGCTTAGAATCGAATTTTTTTAAATGTGACGAGTTGAGATGATGAGAGTGACTCAGGTGAAACTTGTTGACCGCTCTTCAGATTTTTGATAAATATAATGCCCTTTTGAGATTTTTCAAATTACTTTAACTTTCCTTACTCTTTAAACTATTATGTAATTACTTCATTTATCGTTAAAATAAGTCAAACATAGTTAGTTAAGTTATTAAAACTTCTAAGTTTAAGATTTTTTGACAAAATGAAGTACAACAATTCATATTACTTTTGAAATAGTCTATGTTGAATATTTGAGATTTTTCTAAAGTAAAAATTTGGACAGAATTTTGAGTTCTTTTTTTTGAATTTCAGCTTTAAAAAATCTAAAAATTCATCATAGGCTATTTCGGACATGATAAGAATTGTTACAGTTCATTTTGTAAAAAAAATCTCATACTTAAAGTTTTAATAATTTAAGTAATAATGTTTGATTGATTTTACCAATAGAAGATGTAACTGTATAATAGTTCGAAAAGTAAAAAAAATCATAGTAATTTCAGAAATCAAGGGGGTATTGTATTTACCAAGAACCTTAGGGAGGTCAGTGTAATTTACCCCCAAAATGGCAAAGGGTTAAAGTTGTACGTGCAATTTCCTTGGGCTTTCTGAGAAATCGATAAACTTTTACAACTCATCTGGAAGGTAGAAGAAGCAAGACGATATATCACCAAAATATCTCGATAAATTGAGATGAGATGGTGAATTGGAAGTGGAGAATTATAGCCCAGGAGAGTAGGGGCCCTTGTAGTGAGGGGGCTCCCTACAAGGGTATAGTGAGTCCATCTGGACGTTTATTTTAGCAACGGACGGTTCGGATTTAAATCAGTATTTATTAATTATTTTTTAAAATAATTATTAATTTAAATTTAAATTGTCCGTTACCGAAATGGACGACCGAATAAGCTCACTACACGTATGTAGTGAGTTGGCTCACAACAGGCCCTCCAATTCCGGAGGGATAGGGGCAGTATAGTCCTTTTGAGATTCGACCCCATAAGTTTGTGACAACTCTCTATGACTTTTAAAAAGTTCATGGGACAGTTGGCAGTCATCCATTTGTCATATGGTGGAAAATTATGACAGTCATCCATTGTATGGTCAATTATTTGTTCCTTAGTAGTAATTTATAAGAACAAGTATACAAATACAAATTATTTGTTCACATTAAAATACAAATGTGATCGAGATCGTCGGATATACGTAGATTTTTTCATAATTATACAAGTTTCATGCGCATCTGGCGATTTCAGACACACCTATATCTGGAGGTGCATGAATAATTTTCATTCTCAGATTTTTTTAAATTTTTAGGTCCACCACATGTCTACTTAAATACATAAATACAATTTATCTGTCATATTTCCTCCGTCCTATTATTTAATATAATTAATCAAAATTTATCAAATAAAATTCATATTAAAGAAAAAAATAAAAAATATCAATAATTCTTTGAAAGGGCCGAAATAGTGAAAATATACAAGCAAATCAAGACTAGAAGTAGTAGTAACTGTCACTGTTGACTGTTCACATATAGTTGCATCTCAGGTACAAGTAGGTGTGTAATCCATTCAGTTTGGTCCAAATCGGAAAAAAAATATTCGGAGCAAATCAAAAATTTTGATTTATAAATTTTGTGTGACACCCTAGCTAGACTATGATGCTAGCTGTGAGGCCGACTTCTGGGAGATTAAGTCTCAGTAGGACATAGGATAAGTGGTCAAGGGTCCCACATCATTTAGTGGATGTAAGTTTAGTGGTATTTATAAGATTATGACATGTCACGTTAATGTGAGAAAATGAACAATGATCGCAACTCATAACTCTCGAATGAGTGTGATGAAAGCCTTTAGGAGAAATAGAACAAGCCTTCATGACTTAAACAACATTCGAAGGAGGTGGGATCAAAAGAAGGTCTCGGCCAATCTTTGTAGTTAAGTCAGAAGTAATAATCTTGTCATTGCACTCACAAGGAGACTGGTTTGAAGCACTAGAACTAGGCTCGAGAAAGAGAGGAACGCTTGGGTCAGTAACAAATTAAAAGGTTCTCTAGAGCTTGGTTGATGGTGTCACGAGTTCCCATAATTTTGCAAGGTGAGCATTAAAGACGTGCCTTGTTCTCAAAGTAAGATGGCAAATTTATAAAGGAAATAACAGTTATTCGAAGGAGAAGTCAAATAGAGGGAAATAAGTGAAGCAGTTAGAAGAATTGCATGCGCTCATGATCTCGAGATGGAGGGGAATTGGGAAGTTTGAAAGTCGTGGCAACAACTATGAAACTACCCACACCTAGACAAAAGTGTTAGACCATTACGCGACGCCATTTTAATAGAAAATAAGTTATTAACAGTTATATGTCTTAATGTCCTTAATAAACAAATTTCAAGGGCCAAAAGTATAATTTCTTGTTCAAATTATAAGTGTTGTACGAAGAAGTATCACTTGGTAAGGAGGGACGACATGCAAGAGATTCGACATAAGTCATTTTCTACACCTCACAATCGTATTCTACAAATTCCACTTGCACTTTTTTCACCCAGCGGATTTGAGTTGAACCAGTATTGGGGATCGAATGAGGGAAAGGAATAAAGTTTCAAAAAATAAAAAGAATGGGAAAGGCAAGTAACAAGATATTATGGAATAGTTACTAAAACAACTACAGCTTGTGTTTATAAACCCCAGGAGGTATTGAAGAAAAAGAAGTCCAATAAAATACTGAACTTTTAATTAATTGACAATTATTTAGTTTGTATCAGTAGAAGTAGTATTAATTTAGCAATTAATTGCAATCATACTAGTAGCTTACTAGTCTCATAGCCATAGTTATAGCAATAGCAATAGCTGGTAGGTTGGTTCGAAGGAAAATATGAGAAGAACACTCGAATGTAAGTTTGTGGTTGTATTTAATGTTCAAGTGATCCTTTCGCATTATTGTTCTTCAGTTTCTTATTTTCTAGGTACGAGTGAACTATTTGTGAAAATTTTAAGAAATATTCTTTTGGTTGAGGTAAAAGAACAGATAACATTAACACCTAATAGTTTAACTTTAGCTTTTTGACTTCTTAATAAATTTTGAAAAAGTTTATTCTACTTTTTTTTTTATACATTCGCACTTAATACGTTTATTCTACTTTTTTTTTATACGTTCGCACTCAATACTAACACTTGAAATAAAATAATCCAAACAGTAAAAAGTAATTAACGTAAGTCACGTTAGTACTGCTAAAACGGTAAGATGCTGATTATCTTTCCTTTACCATTGGGCGAACTAGGAGTCTTGCTGTACACAGTACAACAAAACGTGTTATGCGTCAAAATGACATCGTTTTACTGCATAGTTCAACCTCCCCTTTCCACCGTTGGAGGGTGGATGGTCACTACATTTGTGGAAACTCATGAGGTTTGATTGAAAAGAGATCCGTATTGTATGTCAAAACGATATCGTTTTACTGCCCAGTGCAGCCTCCTCTTTTCATTATTGGAAGGTGGGTGGTCACTACACTTGTAGAAAACTCATGAGTCTAATCCAATTATATTCCATGGACCATCTCTACTTGGCTACTTGTACTATGTATTATTACAAATCTGATTCCGTGCTTTTCATGTTCTTTTTTCTTCTCATCAATGGGTATCATTTTTGGCCTCTCATGTCATTACCACCCACTTATACTCGTACATATAGTAACTTCTTTAGGAAATAATGTACAAACTAGTGGTGATAAAAAAGAGGTCCCTGTTTTGGGGTACGATACAAAAGGTAAGTGGACTTTCCTTTCTATAAATGCATATATGTATTGTTACCCAACTTATCCCTTACTTACCCTTTTCCCCTCTCTCTCTCTCTCTCTAAGTTATCAGTCTCAAGCTATCTTCATCCCTTAAATGGCAGCTTCAATTTGGTGGGTAGCTTAGTTTGATTACCAGCAACATCCCCTGAATCTAGTTTCTCCATCTCAGAAGGTGAACAGTGAGTCATTTACTACCCAATCTCCAGCTCTCTTTCATTTTTTAGTTGATTTGTTTCTTAAAAAACCTAAAAATTTGTGGGTTTTTCTGGGTTTCTTAACCCAGATCTGAACTGGGTTTCTTCTCTTTTTCCAACAGGGTTAAATTTAAGCCAAAAAAGATAAAAAAATCCCTCTTGTTTTTCTCTCTCCTCCAGGTAAAATCTCTTGACACCAAATAATCTAGATGTTTAAGATCTTGTAAAATAGGTCTCATTGTGATGTTCAGACTGAGGTCCTGGTATATATCTGTAGGTAGCAAGCCATGACTTAGATCTAGTTAACCTGGTTCTTTGTCTCTGGGGCTAAATTTGAACAAAAACTATGTATTTCCAGGGTTAGATTCAACTAAAAGCTACATATTTTCCATCTTTTTCTGTTGGGTTTATGAATGGTTTCTCTGTTGGGTTTATGAAGCCTGATTTGAGTGGATTTAACTTGTAATATTCGTCGCACGTAGTGAAATAGGTGCGAGCCGTGAACATACCGGTTGCACCTTTAGGGAACTAATTGCGTTATTTTCTTGATTATTTCTCCGGTTCGTGCTGATGTTTGTGTATTTGGATGATTTCATAACATTCTCATAGTTTATGAAGTGATACAGTGTGTGAAACTTGATGACATGTTCACTTAACCAAGACATTTTTTTTATAGCTGAGGTATCCAGTCGACCTTGAGATTACTCTAATCTAATGTCGACTAGTTTTCGGAAGACCAATTTCACCATTCACTTGCGGAGTCCTATTTAAAGCAGGGTTTTTGTCCTGTATGAGCTGATCCCATAAAAGTTTATAGCATATGAGAGGTTTCGAATCCGAGTCTAGTGTCTTTTGATGTTTCATAGAAATTTGCAACCCCACCCATATTGATTTTTTCCTATAACTTAATAAATGTGAACCTAATCCACATGGGGTGGACCGTGTAAATCTTCTCTTAGTGTTTCTTAGTGCTTTTGATACTTTTATTTTATTTTCTAACACTTTGCACTCCTTTATCTTTATGAGTCTAGCTACTTCTATTATCGGATATGAATATTATATTGCAATATATTAAGTGGGTTGGATCCGGGAACACATATAAAAACACTACATCTTAGTCATTAAAACGAACGGTTGAGATTAAAACAACCTATCTCCTCCATCTCTTTCTTTACACGTTAATCCTCTCTCTCCCCTCTCCCATCAATGTTTTCTCTCTCCCTCTCCCACACTTTTCTTCACTTATCTCCGGCAAACCTAGGCAACTCTAATGATGTCAATCCTTTTCCAACAAACCCAACTCTGGCAACTATAGAACGTACTGGCTAACCATGTAATTAGGGTGGGGAGAGAGAGAGAGAGGACATTTCAATCAAACATGTAGAAACTACCTCTACAGATTTATTATTATGGGCAACATCATATTACAAGTTACATGGAATTACATCACTTGGACAAATTATGCCCTTTGACAAGATGGACAGAAATAATTAAAGAAGGGATACATCCAGAATTTAGCAGCAAAACGAATTAAACAATTCAAGCAGCAGACAAATTAAATAATTCAAGCAGGAGAACCAATTTGGTAAACATCGAGTTTGTACGTATATATGTTTTGCACAAGTGGAGATCCAGCTCCAGTTGAGAGGGAGAATCAAAATTGGGTTGGACGAGGGAGGTTCTTGTTGTTTGATTGAAATGTCTTGCCCCACCCCCCATGTTTAGCAAGTATATATGTTTTATGGTCGCCGAAATTGGATTGCCGTCGTCGAAGTTGAGTTCGTCAAAGATGGAGAGCAGAAAAATGTGGGGGAGGACAGAGAGAACATCAATGGGAAAGGGGAGAGCGAGTGCGTGTTTTAATCTCAACCGTTAGTTTTAACAGCTGATATGAGAATCTTATTTTCTAAAAGAAATTGGCTTTAATTATTTGCATCAATTTGTTCAAAAGCTCCCATGTATATATGAAACTATACATACAATTTCTTCACTATTAATTCTGGGGAGAAGAAAAATGTGAGAAAATGGTTGGGTTTTTTGATTGGTGTTGCAGAAGGAGGAGGGGGGAGAAATGGCGAGAGAGAGGATAAAGATAAAGAAGATCGACAACGTGACGGCGAGGCAGGTGACTTTCTCGAAGAGGAGAAAAGGTCTTTTCAAAAAAGCTGAAGAGTTAGCTGTGCTCTGCGACGTCGATGTTGCCCTCATCATGTTCTCCGCCACCGGCAAGCTTTTCCACTATGCTAGCTCCAGGTACATACATACACATCCCTGTAACATCTACATATCAATATACATATACATACATTAGACATGTATATATAATATCTCGGATTCTGTATTTTTTTCGTCTCAATTTGTTTTTCTAATTCACCCTAAGGGGACCGACCCTATTGGATGAATGAATGGAGGATAAAATTGGAGGATAAGATTGTTTTGTAATTGAAATAAGGAAGAGGGGTATTATTTTTTACTAATATTTGGGAATAACTTTTGGGATTCAGAGAGGCTATAGTACACTTTCCTGTAGTGCACGTGTAGTGTAAGCAAAACGATGTAATTTTGCTCGCTTTGTCCTTGAAACTACATCGTTTTGACTTATCAGTTATCACTCAAATTGTTATCAAAACGTATGGAATAAAAAACGATGTAGTTTCAAAGATAAAGTGGACAAAACGACCTAGTTTTACCTGCACTACGGGAAAGTGCCCTACAGCTCCCCCAAATCTTAATTTTTGGGCAGGGGTGTCCAAAAGTTATACCCCTCTATCCCTCTACGGGATTTTTTTGAAGGGGTGAAAAATTATCCCTGCATTTTTGTCTTCCCAAACCATATTAAATGTGTCACATCAACTCTTATATTCTCTCCAAAAGTTATTCTCTTCCTTATATCCCATCCAAACGGGCCCTAAATTAAAGCAAAAAATTGAAAAGTTATGGATGAGAGTATTTTATTTGAAAAGTTATGAGTTAAAATCATGAGAGAGAAGTTGACGTGTTGTAGATGCACTAACAGTGCTATAGTTATCAAAGGAAAGAAAAAAATGAAAAAGATATTCGAGTCTTACGCTACCATACATTTATTTGTGGAGAAAACATATCCGATTCTCGAGAGATTCTGTTTTGGTTTTATATATCATATATGTATCATAATTGAGAAGATGTCCTTCAACTTTCTTTATTTGTCTTAGTACCCCACGTGTTTCTCTTATTATGTACAACTTCTAAGATTTTGTTTAGTTTCTTGAAAGAGTCACAAATGGCTCAACGCAATTGTCTTACATAAGTTTTACCGTTTTATCTTTGGCGACCGATGCTGAAGGCAACACAAAAAGTTTACCTCTTTAAAGCGATATTGTTGTTGCTGGCGGTTGGCAAAAATATTTTCGGCGGTGGCCTACTGTAAATGGGTTGATATTGATGATCAAAGTCTTTCTGTTTAAAGAACTTGTTGAGATATCAATCGTATTAAAAGTCATGCAGATCATATATATATATATATATATATATATATATATATATATATATATATATATATATATATATATATATATATGCTAGAAGTAGGTTTATCTAATGGATTCCTATCCAGTCCTGCTTACTTTTTCTCAAGATAAATGTATTTCGATCGCATATCAATTGGCAAGGTAGATGCTCTCGACGGGTTCTTATATGAACGATTCTAGTCATCAATGGGGCTCGGGAAAGCCCCCAAAACGTCCCGATTTGGAGAGAAGAGACTTGCATGCATTTTTTATATGCCTTTCTAAATTAAGATTATTCAGCACCAGTTTGTAAATTTTTTTTTTTGCCTTGAAGCATGAAGGATATACTTGCAAAATACACCCTGCATTCAAGTAATATTGAAATGTTGGACCACCCCTCTCTTGAGCTGCAGGTATGTCTTTTGAGTTATATTGTCATCCTAATTACAATAATGCTAGTGAAAGAAACAATATTTATATGCAAATTTACATGAATGACAGAAACAATTTATACAAAATACTTATATATGTACTCTCATATGAATAGAGGGTCCCACGCACACCCTCTATCTATGTGAGTACCGCCCGAACTCCATGGTATGACCTCACCTTGGCCATTTTCGATATGGGCATTTATGTCTTTAGAGAAATCACGTCTAAAGCTTCATATCGGCACCGGTACATATTGGTCACTATCAACTACTTCACCAAATGGGTAGAAGCGGTCTTGTATAGTTGTATTCAACTTTGACGTCTACCCATGTTGCATGCTATGCGTGTAATTTTGTGTATGTGCATGGGACTTTCTATTTTTGTGTGTGTATGCACGTGTCCATGTAAATTTAGTCTTTAGAGTTTTCATGTATACATAATATATATCTATATATGAAAAACTTTGCTCATGGGGATTATTCAGACCGGCCTATGCCATGAATCAGTATATTTTAATGTTTATTCGAATCTAATATTTATATATTGATGGATAGATACCTACCTTTTGTCACAATTCCGGGGACATGCTTATTGTTTCTTCTTCTGAAATGAATTTGTCTTCTTTATAAGCATTGGAGAAAATTACTATTACTATGATAAAACCAGGTTAATCAGGTCTAGTCTCGAACAGTTAGGTCTAAAACTTATCTTTTTTACTGTTAGAAGTTCAGGAAAATCCTAATTAAGTTAATTAAATTTTCCCTCCTTCACTGACTAATATATATAATGATCTTAAATGTAGCTAGACGACAGTAATAGCGTCAAATTGAGGGAGGAAATTTCAGAAAGGACCAGTGAATTAAGGTATACATATATACATTTGGTGAAAACAGTTTGATTAGTCCTTTTTGTACTCCAAAATACCCTTGTAATGATTCAAAAAAAATGTGTTTTATGAAACAGGAGGATGAGGGGTGAGGATGTACAAGGACTAAAGATAGAAGATTTGCAGCAGTTGGAGAAAATGCTTCAAGACGGACTCGGCCGGGTGATTGATACAAAGGTCTTTTTCCTCATGTTTCTAGTTTGTTTTTCCAATTTTGGTATGAGAAAGTCTACACGCAGAGATTTTTGTATACAGATTGGGACTCAGATATATCCGGAATTGTCCAATGCATATGAGAGTCTTTAAAAATAATGTTGACCTCACGTGCATCGGACAGTTCCGGACAGATATGTATCGAGATCTGTGCATGAAAATTATGTGTAGTCTTGCTCTTTTGATATGAACCCATTGCTGCAATTAGATATTAATTTGTGATTTTTTGGTACTATTTCAGAGCGAACGAGTCATGAACGAAATTGCCACTCTCCAAAAGAAGGTCTGAAAAAATCTCTCAAGGGTATTTTGGTCATTTATTAATTACAGCTAGTTTGATTCAACTTTTGTTTACGAAAAGCAAGTTGTTTGCCTTGAGGAAGATAAAAACAACCCAAAAAATTGCAATGTTTGTGATTGTTATTGTTATTGCTTTTTGTTTCTGGTTTTCTGCATCCATAAAACTAATTCTGAAAATTATCTAAAAGAAGAGTTCGGGATGTTCTGGTGCAGTAAAATGACATAATTTTATCTCTATATAAAGTTGTTTAGAGCTTAATTAAATTTATATTAATCTCGAAAGTCTCTAAACAATTTTAAATGTGGACAAAACTACGTCGTTTTGTCGTACCTTTTGGGAAAACACTGAAAATGTGTTTGTCGAACTTGCAGAAACTGTTTCTGAAAAATGAAAAAGAGATGAAGAAGACGAGTGTTCTCGGGATGTTTGTTTTTTGCTTCGATAACGAAGAAAATGAAAAAGGGTGCAGAACTTTGAGATGTAGTACTAGTGTTCATACTTGAAGTTGTTGCATGCATAAGTTTAAATGTGTTTCCATACCTTTTACATGTTGCAGACCATTCTAAGCTAGTACACAACAGGCCGTTATAATTCTCTTATGTTTTGAACTTATCAAACCAAACAAAACCTAATGAATTGGCTACACAAATTCGTCTTCCTCGTTTTGCACCGGGCTTAAGCTTTTGAACAAATTGTACAGGGTGATCAGTTGATTGAAGAGAACGGGCGATTGAAACAAAAAGTAAGACTTCTTGTTACGTTCTTGTTATCGCTTTTTTGTTAACGTTAAGGCTTTTTCATACAAGTTATTGTCTATTTGTTACGTTCTTGTTATCACCCTTTTGTTACCAATTTCTTTTACCATAATCTTTTCGTATTTAGTGAACTGGATACATAAATGTATCTAAGAATTCATTAATGTCTGCAGATGGCGATGATCAGTTCTAAAGGAAAGCAGCCAGTGGCAGAAGATGTGGGAATGGATTTGGAAAATTTGAATGTCCATGAAGAAGGGCAGTCTTCAGAGTCTCTCACCAATGTTTGCAGCAGCAATAGCAGTGCTCCACCTCTAGAGGATGATTGCTCTGACACTTCTTTGAAGCTTAAGCTTTAGACGTTGGGCTCAGCTTCTCTGCAGTTTACGTGCAAACTGCAGAAATCAGTTGAAGTATTTTAACTGTTCATCTCATCAAACAAAGGCTTAGATTTGTTAAAAATTCTTACTGTTCTTACGGGTAAGAATATTTTAACAAATTTAAGTCATTAAAAAACACTTGCGAGCGGTCGAGATTATAAAGATTGCTTCCTGCAGTCCAGGCGTAGATTGCACGGAGGTCATTTTCATAGATGATAATATCCCTTCCGTCTCATAATTTTAGTTCTTTTAAGAAAGTGTGTTACTTTTCAAATCAAAGAACAGTGGCACTTCATGCCTAAATCTCTTCGCATGCTGTGAAAAAGGTCGACAAAAATTATCCACGAAAGTGCCTTGTTATTTGATCCAAACGACGACAAGGGTTTTAAGAAAATGCAAAATTTTGGGACGGATGTAGTATATATTTTGCGTGTAGTTCCAATTTGTAATTCCGCTACTTTAAACAAATGTAACCCTAGAAGTACATGTGTATGTATATGTATATGTCTACTTTGAAATTTTATGTATGGTAGTGTTTTGTTTTATTTTTCTTTTCGTTTTGTCGGTTTTCAAGAAGATTGGTAATGGAAAGTTTGAAGACGCTCGTCCTTTGCCTATATATCTTTATCGTTAATATGCGCAAATAAATATGAAAACTTTGATGAAAAAAAGTTGTTTTTCGAAGAATTTTTGGAAATAGACTAAATATTCGTCAATAACAAAAGACAAAAGCTAGAAAACAAAGCATGTGAGATTAATACCTATTGTTGTGATAAGAAATTTAAACCCCCTGCAGTCGTCGACAGCTTATTGACATTATCAAACCCCTAATGTGCAAATGGCCTGGGCAAGTTAAGGGGTTGAGCTCTTCGACGGGTTGCAAAATGGTAGTGGAGAATCTTTGATGAAGTTCTTTGCATCTTCAGTCACTAATAGCTCTGAGTGATTGCCCGGTAGGTTATGGAATGTACCCCATAGAGATAGCTACAATCGTCGGCATGAATCTCATAGAGAACCTTCTTTGTCATCGATTAGTGTACGCATTATAAGTATGGACTGACGAACAACCTTCGATAAAGTTTGGAGTCCGGCAATATCCAAAATCGGGGCAATTTATGAATGTTTCAGTGAGCTTCTCGGTTGTCAGCCATAAGTTAATCATCTTTCAAGTATGCCATGATTGGATACATAAAGCTCGACCCGAGTTACGAGATGAACAATTCCTTTCGTTGATTATCCTCGTTGCTTGGCCGAGCTAGGGTGTCGATTGTTATGCTCTTGTGTCCTTCAGCCTCGGTTGCTAAGGTAACTCTTACAAGTGCATTGACATAGGCATTCTATCCCCTTGCCACTTGCTCAATTTTGATTCCCTTGAATTTATTGATCAAGTCACTTGTTTGTCTACATATCGGCCCATTCTTTCATCTCTTGCCTTGTAATCTCTGGACAATTGACTCACCACTAGTTTAGAGTCACTGTAGACGATCAGCTTTTCTACCCCAAGCGCTTTGGTTATTTTTAGTTGAGCCAATAGCGCATTATATTTGGCCTCGTTGTTCGAGGCGTGAAATTCAAGCCTTATTGTGTGCTTATGAACTACTTCGGATGGCGAGATCAGAACGACTCCCACCCAAGCCCCCCTATTATTGGATGCTCTGTTGACGTAAAGCTTCTAAACATCACCAAGGAATATTGTTCAAGCCTCCGTCGATTTCTCCTGTTCGACACTTTCTCTTTGTTAGGCATTGGTCCGCGACTCAATCAGTCCTTGGGGAGAACTCGGGAATAAAGTCTGCTAGAACTTGTGCTTTAATGGCCATCCAAGGCTTGTACGGAAGATCAAAATTGACCAGTTCCACAGCCCAACGTAATATCCTGTCGAGCAAGTCACTCTTTCTCAACAAAGTCTTCAGTGGTTATTCGATCATTACAGTAATAGTGTGATCTTCAACGTGCGATATCAACTTTTTGGAATCTATGATGAGAGCAAGTGCTAATTTTTTTGATTAGAAAGTAGCGAGTCTCATCATCGAGAAGGTTTTTATTGGAATAGCACACTCGGATGTGGTCCCTCTCAATTTGCAAAAGAAAGATATTGTTTTAGTTGTTCTAGTGCTCGATCACACTCCTCTGCCCAAGATAATGCCTTATACTATTTTTTATAAGGGTCCATTTGACGTAACTAGATTATGGGATTATTGGATTGTTGGATTATGTTGGGTGCCGGACGGAATAATCTAGCTCAGCCCATTTGGACTAAATTATTTTTTATATAGAGGTTATGTTGTGTTTGGGGCTAGATTAATCCAGATTATTTGGGTAAATAATTTAGCCCAAATGGGCTAGATTATTACCCCAAATAATCCAAATAATCTATACAATCTAGTTTGCCCAAATAGGGCCTAAGTATCTAAAAAATGGTCAACACTTATTTGATGAGTGGCTTAATGAATTAGTTTAAGGCTGCTACCATCCCAATAAGCTTTTGAACCTCTTTCAAGGTTGTCGGCTTCTCAAGTTTTTGAATCGCAATGACTTGGTTCGGATAAACTTCAATTCCCTCTGGGTCACAAGATAACTGAGGAACTTTTCATAGTCAACGTTAAACACACTTTGAGGCGTCTAGTTTCAACTTGTGTTTCTTCAAGATATCAAAAATTACATGCAAGTCGGCCAAATGATTCTCATCTACCGAGCTATTTACAACCATATCGTCAATGTAGGTCTTAACGTTGTTGCCGAGTTGTCGCTCAAACATTTTTCTGATCATCCTTTCATAAGTTGCTCCGATATTCATAAGTTTGAAAGACATGACCTTGCAAGAGTAAAAGCCCCTCGATGTTATGAATGTCATTTTGTCCTGGTTCGGGCCGAACATAGCGATCTAATGGTAGCCTCGATAGGCGTCTATGAAGTTCATTTTGGTCGTAAAATTTGCTATATGACCAATACAAAGATGCATATTGCCTTAGCGATTTAGCCTTTGCCTTGTGTAGATCGAGCAACACGTCAACCTTCTTTTTAATTATACTTGTGATGAACCGAGCCGAGAAGGCCATGCACAACTCTTTTTAACGTGAGATTGGCCCTTTTGGCAATTTATCAAACCAGAAAAGGTTAATCTATCTAAGACTAGACGAAAAAAACTTGCACATTAAGGCATCGTTGGTGGAATAGAGTGAGATTATCTACCGGTAATGCACCAAGGGCCTATTTGATAAAACTAAAAACTGAAGGCTAAAAATTGAAAATTAAGTGCTAAAAACTGAATCTTTTAAGTTAGAAAATAATTTGATAAACACTGAATTTTAAGCACTAAATTAAATAAATTGTTTGGTCTGTATATTTAGTTGAAGTTTGAAATTCATTAATTTTTTAACATTATCGTTTAAATATTCATGTTAGACTAATAAATTATAATTAATTATATAGACAAACATACAACTATCAAAATTATAATAGAATACATCAAACATTAGAAAGACACTCAACAATAATACTAATTACTATTATCACTGAAACTTCGTCAATTATTGAAGTAGAAAAAAATTACATTTTTAACATTCAAGAGTAGTTTATAACATTCAATTGCCTTGCAATTTGATCACGTAAATTGAGTATTAAAATTTTGTCAGCCTTGGGCTCAGACTTACGGACTACTGGGCCTCCAATCCTTCTTGCATGCCTCTTCAACTCAACCCATGCTAGTGCCTGTGCTATTGTCGCATAGATGGGAACAACCCTACACCACTACAACAGCCTCTTAACCCACAACTGAGATTTATGGGACCGAATCAGTTTGGAAATTTTATAAATCAAAATCAAACCAGTCCAGTTTGGTTTCAATTAGTTTGAGCCGATTTTGAGTTGATTTGAACTGTTATTTTTTTAGGCCATATTTTGGACCAAATCCAAAAAATTGATAAATTATTAAAATTCATAAAATAAAACCAATTCATACACAACTTTGGGTATTATAAAATCCATCAACAATTCAGGCCAAAACCATCAACTTAAACAAAATTAACCAACTTAAATTCAACTATAACTTTGGGCCAAGTCCCCCCCCCCCCCCCCCCCCAAAAAAAAAAAAAAAAAGAGTATACAACCACTCCGGTTTCGTCCGGACTGGTTTTCTAACACTTGGAAATTGAAAATCGAATCGAATTTTCAATTTTTTAAAGACTTCAAATCAAAACTAGACCAGATTAGACCGACTACTAAGCTTCTTAAGCAGACGGTCCAGTTCAGTCTATTGATTCTTAATTTTACCCCTAATAAATACCAAAAATTATATTCCGTGCTTCAAAATATTTCTCTTTTAATAAAAAGGGAGTCCTAAATTAACAATTTTCCCTTCTTTACCAAAGAACTAGCAAAAAACCCGTGCTATGCACGGGATGGATTGACGTATTATTTATTGATATTAATGCAGAATCAAATATTATTTTATTATTTTACATAATGAAAAACATCCATTAAATACGATAGTGAATTGAACTTAATAAATTAAATATAGAAGTTATGATAACAATTTAAGGCTTATATTTATAACGTCAATGCTTCTCTACCTTACCTTGAAATATCCACACATATAAGATAAAATGATAAATAAGATCATGTTTAAAAGAGGTATTTGAATCAAAGTAACGTACGTAATGAGTAAGAGATTTCCAATTGAATACCTGTTTTATCGTGATGCACTTGTTTCTCGAGATTAATACCTCTGGATCATTATTGCATCAATAAAAAAAATAGCAATTAGGCCTAGCAACAATAATAAAAAAATCAAAAGTAGAAGAAAAAACACATGAAAAAAGCAAGAGAAAGCAATACAAAATTAGTATATGGGTATAATACCTTAATAATTTCGGTTTAAGATCTTATGGAGCAGTTTTTATCGTCCCTCCACCCAGCAACCAATAAATGATACTTAGTTTTTCACCAATTTCTCTTGAGACATTCTAATAGGTTGAGAAGTGGAGGTGACAATGAGAGTCAAAAATGGAGATTAGTGATCCACGGACGGAAGTCTAATAGGTGTTAATAAGGTGATAACAGGTGTTAATTAGGTGATAACATATATATCTTTTTAAGGTTAGTGGTTATCCAAGGTATATATCCACGGTAATACAAAAATTTGAAATGTTAAATTTTTGGCAATACAAAAAATTTCAAAGTTAAATTTTTTTTTATCTAAAATCAAGGATGAAAGTTTGAAAAGATTAGGATAAGTTATCATAGTTTGAAATGTATATCTTTTTAAGATTAGTAGTTATATGAATAATTTTTAAATTTTAAAAAGATTATCTCAAATCAAGGATGAAATGATTATTTTTTAAAATAACTTTTTGACATTTAATTTTGGTTATTCTAGAAGACGCCACTTGGCGCACACAGAGCGACTCTTACGAAAAGTCGCCCTGCAATACATAATAGTATACAACAATGCTACAAGCACAACAATAATGCACAACATTTAACACAACATGGTAAAACTACGTCGTTTCATTAAGGAAAAAACAAACAAACAAAATCTCACTGTTTTTTTCCTTAATGAAACGACGTAGTTTTACCATGTTGTGCCAAATGTTGTACAAATTTGTTGTGCTTGTAGCATTTTTGAATAGTATAGATGTGTCTCAACGAGGGTGCCAAACGGATCCCTATCCAATATTCCAATCTCCACGCGCCATTCGAGCGCGTGAAAACTTCCTCGAAGTACAAATGTCCGCTCCTTATTGCTTACCGTCATACTGAGAGTCAAAGTCTACGAATCGACGCTCGAACCATTGCTCTCCTCCTCCTCCTCCCCCCGTCCCCCCTCCTCTCAACGAAATCGCAATCGACAACAGTATCCGAATCGCTCCCCTCGTTCTTCATGTATAATAAACCATAAGAATTCTTTTCCGCTCGAAATTTCGACCTAAAACAGTGATCGTTCCGTGAAACCCTAGTTTTATCGATGACCGCCTTGCCGTGAAACCCTAGTTTTATCGATGAGCGCCTTCGATCCCTGATCCCTAACGCCCTTTTGATCTCCACATTCCATTCGTATCTCTCGTTTATATGTGTACTATGAAGAGTGATTGCAAAAACTTTGAAGTCTTCGATTTCAGTCAGGAAGATGAACTTGCCGAGCTGGCCTCTGCCAGCATGCTCAGCAAATTCCAAGACCCTAGCGCGGTGGACAAGTATAGTTTCCTCACACATGGTAGGCACGCGTCATACGTATCTTGTATTTACGTACTTATTTTCAAATGTATGCATGTATGTATTCAATTACGTTGGTATTTGCTGGGAAATTTATTTGTGGAACTGAAATTGAATTGTTGAACTGATTCAGTTCGTGTGCCAGTTGACCATTTGTTCTTAAGACCATTCTCCAGCGCCCTTTAGTCATATTTGTACTTAATTTGAGTAAAAGATCTTTGTGATTCAAAATGCCGAAAACCTATATTTAAACGTAATTTTGTGCAAAAGTAACAGTAGACCATCTTTATCCTTCTCATGTTTTAGTAAGAGTTTGTCTAAAAGCTTCATTTGATATGCAACACTGAATCAGGGAAACTCAAATGAGATTGTTTGTGTAAAAGCTTTATCAAATGATACAATTGCAACTTTGCAAACGCATGAGATGGGATATCCCACAATGTGAACTTCTGAAATTTGAGCGAAGGTTCCAGCTCTTTTCAACTGCAGTCATGTGTTATTTGTAACATATATGTGGTTGTGTGCTTAGAAAGGTTTGCAGGTATATATTCTTTATGTAAATATTTTTTTGGGAAGTCAAGGAGTCCAGAGAGTTTTATGGGTTTTTATTTTTCTCGAATTTTAGTTTGAGTGGAGATTTGAATAAGGTCCGGAAATGTTCTACAACTTAGTCGCAAAGACCTCTGCAGCCCCTTTTACTCACATTTACTCTTATTTTGAAATTTCGGCGTTAATGATCCATACCATACGAAACTCTCCAATGCCAACCCAGATTTCAACATAAATTTGAGAAAAAGCTTCATTAATGGCAGAATTGTAAATTGGAAGCTACAAAGAATCATTGATCTGTTTCTTGAGTCTCTTGACACTGCCGGAGTTTAGATTTTACTCCAGTTTGAGTTTGATTAAGGGCTTATAGAGACTACTTTTGTTCTTTAACTGTTAGTCTGCGATGAAGTTGTATAAATTACTTAGTGTTAACATCTGTGTTGCTTTGTGCCTTTACTTTTGTTTTATACTTATTTATTCTTGTGGGTATTGCTTCCAGTTGCACGGGAAACCAATTTTCATTCAAAAGATATGAGTAATTTACCATGTGTAGATATAGATGGGGATGACAATGATCAGAATTGTCGCAATGCTCTCTCGGGTATCCCTCTCCGCTCGTCTGGGGAAAACCATGTTACCAAACAGATGTGTGGGTTAGATGATTTTGTTCTTTTTAATCCCGTGAGCCACAAGCAGCACCCACAGTTTTCTCCAGATGAGTTTAAGCCCGAAAGTTTCTCTGCTCAACTGGAATCAAGATCTTCAAGCCCCGAAGCAGCTTCACCCGACAACAACAGTCAATTAAATTGTGCCCTTCAAGATTCCTCATCTGATGTAAATGGAGTTTTACCTTTACTAATTTCTGTTATGAGTCGAGAAAGAATTTATAAAGAGATGCTTACTCAAGCTGAACTGTTTTTCAGGATGAGTCAATTGATGTGATTCCGGATGCTGATGAAAGCATGAGTGAAGGTTCTCCGTCAACTTCTTCTCATATCCTAGGAGATGATGGTATTTTCAATTTCTTTTGCAACGACTATCTCTTGGCTTGCCATATGTTTACGTGGACATGTTAGATTCTGCCTTGCTTTTTCTCACTGTAATCTTCTTTTCACAGTTATGGTAGACGAGCATGAGATTGGGCACGTGCCACCGTCTGGCGATTGCTTTGGCACTTGGGAGATGGTAATCACTCTTATTGTGATTTTGCTTTGATAATTTGTCTGTTCCCAGTTTCCTTGATTCCACTATGTGTTTTGCTTTGCACCAGAAAATTGGTAAACACTTGGTTCATTTTGTTTATTGTATCGGAGGCAAATAGGTTTGGAATGGGTTGACGGTATGAGATTAGATATGTATTTTGGACCTGTCAGATTTTAATAAAATAGATAACTTTATTTCTATCATATGTTATGCCACTTTTTATCCTTCCTGAATCCTTGCATGAATGAGGAATCATTTGTATTTTGCTTTAGACTCCGTTTACATAGAGTGGATGGGGAGTAAAGGGAAGTATAAGTTACAAAGGGAGGGTGTAGGGAAGTGATGGAACGGGAGGATGAATTAAGGAGGGGGAGGGGAATATCCTTCCTCGTGGTTGGATTACTGTAGTTAACCAAAGGAAGGGAGATGGCATTTTGCCTCCCTTGTTTGATTAGAAGATATTGAAAAAGGGAGTGGAGGTGCAAAAAGTAGAATATCAATGTTCAAATAATTAATGAGGGGTACATGTGGTATTGGAAAATATTATACACCAAGCTGTTCACTCCTCCTTGGGTTTCTCCCAGTATTGGAGTGGAAGAAAAATGCTCAGCCTGTGGGCCTCTCTCCCCTTCGAACCGCTGCTTACTTCCCCTTGTATTGTTAAAGAAGGATCAATGTGCTTAAAAAAAAGGACTCTAACCACACACAGAGTTGTCTACTGTCTTACTTTGGTTGTGACTAACTGTTTGGATTGACTGGCAGGGCAACATGGATGAGGCAGTTGTTTGTCCAGATTATGTGGTATATCGGGATAGGTATTGTACAGAGTCTATCCTAATTTTTACCAGCAGTTACGTTGAACTGAAGGGTTCAACTGCCGATGGGAACGAAGGAACCTTTATCTTTCATTGGACAATTGATGATATTGTCGATATTGATTCACAGTGGTCTGAAAGGGTAGGTCCCACCGAAGTCTTATTTTGGAGTTTTACTTTTAATATAGTTTTCTTTAAGTCTTATTTCGCAGTTTTACTATTAATATGTTTTTCTTTTCATGGTGATGTTTGTATGTGCTTGAGAGTTGAAATTTAAAATTGTAATTTTCTTCTTTAAAATCAGCTTCGGGTGGCTATGGTAAAACTTCGCTTGATATCGAAAGATGAAATGCAAGCCGAACGTGGACAAGGCACTTCAGGTTGGTTCACTTTGGTGTAACTTATGCTAGTTCTGCTTGCTGGTAGGTTGCTTTCAATGATGGATCCTCTTCTTGTTATAGTTGATGTTTGGATAGAAAATTTCCTTAGTTCAACTTTGTGTGATTGTGATTGAAAGTATAAGCTTCCTGTGGGTTCTTGAAGCCAAAGCATATATCCCCTGTAGTATTTTGTTTGTCTGACTTCCCTGCCGGTTCTGTACTGTTACACCTTAGGTATCTCTTATCGGTGAGTGCATAACATCAGATAATTTGTTTTGGTTTTCCAATTTTGGGAATAAGTGGGAAAAAATCATACGGTCAATAAACTTTTAGTTCATGATAAATGGAGCAAGAAACAAGTACATCTACATGGAACATGTCAATTTACTTCTACAACCATGTCAACATAGTTGCATGTAACCAGTTATATCTCTCTAGAAAATTTATGTGCTTTGCCCATTGCGGACAATTCTGTAGGATTTTTTTTTCTGCCATCCCTGTAGACTTGAGTCCACCTTAGATGCCTCTTCCCCAATATATCAATGTCTGTTTTCATGAGTCGTCCATGTGGGTAACACCTTTTCATCCCACAAGTATGCCGACAGGCGCACCTTGCCATTCGTTTCTTGTTCCAGACATAAGTAGTACAAAGTCTAGTTCCCATTCCCCATCAAGCGACACCTCAACCCTGAATGTGAATTGAACAAAATACCTAGGCGACCGTAAATGTTGGTCTTTACATCTTGTCTAATCAACTTTATTGCCTTGGCCCCTATCACTAGAGCAACCAATGAAACTTCCACTACAAAGCGGCTATATTCTTGTTAAAGGAAAGTAGAAAGTAGTGCTAGAGTAAAAATGTATATCAGATGTGTTAAGAATGGAATAACTGTGCTTCCCTTCCCTCGCCCTCAGTTTTGCCTTAGAGGGTGTCTCATTCTTTGGGGAATGTCCTGTACTGGTTTTCCCTACCCTCACCCTCAATTTTGATAGTTGAATAGTTATGAGCTTATGAATAATTATTGTTATTGTAACCCTGTGGATACAACATTCTAATTCCATCCACTTTTCTTGACTTGGTTTTGAGTTTGATCTATCAATAAAAACAGGAAGACTAGCTTGATCTTTGTATATATGTAGGGCTCTGCTGGTTCAATTTGAAATTAAGAACTAGATAATTGTGAACGTCAAATTTTGTTAAATATATGTTTCCAAGGGCTAGGGTTCTCTTGTCCTTTTACATATGTAGAAGGGTTCTGTATATTCCCCTCGCAAAAACACAAGTATACAAGAGGTAAAAGCTGTTATAGGCTATAAACCTTACCTCATGTTAAGAAACTCTGCTTTCTTTTATCTGCTTATTTTAATGGTTTTTATTTATCTAATTGGGTTAACTATTTTTTTCCCGTGCCCGTGCAAACTGCATGTAGGCATTGAAGAGTTACTGTTCGCTGCAGTTGAACTAAACTGGTACAAGAAGCAGGAAGAGATAATGTCTTTGAATGTGAGATATAAGGCGCTATGGAATGTTGTTTTTGAGTGAGTATTTTAATTTTCCGTAGTTGTTTTCCTGCTTATGTTTCTTGTTATCATTACATATATCAGTTCCTTTCTTTTTTTCTGATCAGCTACAAAGATAATTCACAAATCACAAATTTAGATATCCACAACAGGTGCGAATGTTGGGTAGTTGATTGTTGAGTTCATTTTGGTGAAAGGATCTGGTTTCCAGTTCTCGAGGTCATATCAACATGTGATTTTTGATATAGCTCTCTTGCATTTTTGGCAATGTAAAAGTTTCTAGGAAACGTTTACATGTTTGTAAACCTTTTTCTCCGGAAATGATTGCATGTTTGTGAAAGTGCTTTTGGGTGGGGTTATCTAACTTTCATAACCTTCTATGGTTCGCCAAAAGAAAACAGATTAATATTTTAAAGGCTAAATTTTTGAACCACTGTCTGTATTGCCCTATTTTCTCTTTCCATCTTGACAGCCCTCTCTTGCCAAGAAGTGGTAGGAGTCTGTATAAGTCGCTAGCGTTCGATTAGTGTTACCAAAAATGCTAACATATTGCTGTCGACTATTGGAAATGATACATTTTGTTCCATTCCGAACCAGAATTAAGCATACATGTGGGAGTACCTAAACTCTAGTAGTGAAATCTACAAATCCTTACCTTGCTATTATGGTACCACATTTTGGAGCATGAGGTGCAGGCCGTGCGGCTGGTTCCCATTCTTGATGCAAGAACAATCCATGTTCTAGGTAACATAGGACGTGTCTTCGGTTTTAGCTCACCCCACCCAGATAAAAGGTTGCCTTGTCATAACATTGCAACTCGAATTTAGGCATTGGACGAAGGAAGAAGAAGTTTGTTAACAGTCAAATTGGGTGGACATATTGTGGTTGTTGGTAATAGTATACGTGTTCCTTCATTCTATTCCTTGTGTGCAGAGGACAGAGGTGTTACGAGATCTATGATTTTTGACATCCAGTACTTGCTAAGTTTTGTAACAGGTTACATCTTAATTTCATTCAAAATGTAGCACATCTTTTGTACTCGTTGGGCAAGTTGCTTAAATTATAATATTTCGCATTGGTTGAGGGACTTTGGTTTCTTATTGCTATGTTTGTTGTATTTCTTGAAGTATAACTTGTTAATCTCCTTGTAGTTCTGTCATTGGCGGGGATGGAGAGGCTTTACCTGGGCACAATGGAGTATGCATTCCAAAGAAAAGATATTTGCCCAAGTGAGTATCTGTGATTGTTCTTGCCTTTGTCATTTTCTATGTGACATATGAGACTATTGGACTCGCTCTTACTTAGTATTTGATATTTCTTTAGGTATCCGTTGATCTGCTGATTCTTTCCTGTTCCAGTTTGTACTGATTATAATCCCATCTTTAATTAAATGATTTGGAAGTTAGGGGGATTCTGTTACTTGTGGCATTTTTCTGCCATATTTTGTTCACCCGTCCATGTCCAATCATATATCCTTGACTTCAGGAACTGGCCCGCTGTTTGAGTATAGCATGGCAGCATGCCAAATTCATTGAGACCTCTTGTTGTTCTCCTTTATCGTGGCTATGTAAGATTTTGCGTAGTAATGGAAGTTGGTACTTCGAAGCTGCGGTGTTGCTTAGCAAAAAAAAGCTGCGGTGTTCATTGTTTGTTTATTTTTGAATTAAATGTTCCAACATAAACGCACCGTATTGTTCATGTTTCCTTGACTTGGTGGTGTGGCCATCCCAACCGTTAAGTAACTCTACAAAGATATCCTTTGTGATACTAGTTATGCTCCATGATGTGTAAGAAGCATTGTGGTAACTATGGAAAAAAAGAGAAAAAAAAGAATGAGCTCGTGATGCGCATTTCATAGTTGTTGATCTTTAGTTTATATTATTATGGATGGATGGTTATGGCTGTTTCTACTTGTTCACCTCCTTCATACTAGAAAAAAATATTCACTTTTTTAAGGAGTTCAAACTGTTTCCAGAATAGAAGCTATGTTAGTGCACTCACATGGTACATATGTTGCATTGTTGCTGCAAGTAGCTACTCTGGTGTTAGTGTGTTCGTGCATGAGATTGTTGCTCTAAGTTGAGTGGAGGATATGGAGATGCTTACTTTGTATCGAAAGGTCCCAAAAATTTGAAAGTATATAAGAGGAGGAAAGCTGGAGGTGCTTAAGTTTTAGTGAAATTTGCACTTGTTGAATTGAACTTTGACTTGTCGTCTTTTCTGACCTCTTAACAATATATTGGGTGAACTACTATTTTGAGGTAGTACATACATTATTTTTAGTGTACCGGTGATCTTTAGTTTTTGCAAGAAACCTTAACGAAATAAGATTTGCTTTTTTTCTGAGGCTTTGGAAGAGAGGGAGGGAGGGAGGGTGGGAGGGAGGGAGATGAATTGATAGTACACATAGAACCGTTAACTTTAAGTTCTCCCCTAGTGATCCTTTTTGAGTTGATTGCATTTTTAATAGCGAGCTTGGTTCTGCTAATGGAAAAGTATGTAGAAAAGTATATTGGGTTCTAAGTATGATTTCTTCCTTTTTCTTCCATCTTCAACTACTATATTCAGAACTTATGTTTGTCCGTTCTCAGTTGGCCAGAATACTTCTCCTGCACCAGGAGGTCAAGGGTTTGACTTTCGAGTCTTGCTGACAGCTAGATCTCTCCTCCCCAAGCTATGGCCTCCTAATGTACCGTAAAAAAAAAAAAAAATTCTTATTCAACTGTGTTTTCTTGAGTCTTCATACAGTTGTGCAAATGCGTATATGCTGGATAGGTCACATACAATTTTGGGCCAGTTTCCTTAGAGCTTAAGCTTGTAGGGCAAGTGGTGACTTAACATGATGTTAGAGATTATGTTTTTAGGGTATGGGTTCAAATCCTTTATGTTGATATTTCTTCCCTATTTGCATTCTCATCTATATGCAGGTAGAAGAAACATCCTAAGCTGAAACTCTTTTGTTCCCTGTGAACCAAAATAGAGATAATAGTATAGTTATATTTGAAACTAATTTGTTTTATAATCTTGGGAGGCATCATTGGATGAAGAAATTGACTAGATACATTCACGATGAGGTCCAATGGTAGATATTGTTTGCGGATGATATTTTCTTAGTGGATGTAGTTATGAAACCAAGAGAGGAGTTAATGCCCCATTAGATATTTGGTGAGAAGCATTGGGGTCAGGGTTTAAAGTAAGTAGGAATAGAGTTGACTATATGAGATGTAATTTAGCGAAAAAACAATTTTATTAAAAAAAGAATTGAAGATTCAAAACCCCATAAGATAAAAAGTGAACATTTTTGTTATCTAATTTCAGTTATTGAAAAGGAAAGAGAGATCACGAATGATGGTACTGATAGGATCGAAGTATCGATTATTGGCAGTATGCTTTTGCCTCGGAAAATACTTATGACATAGATTAGATACGATGTATTGTTCCTCTCTCTCTCTCTCTCATTGTGCGGTGAGTTTTTGCACTTCTGTTTCAAGGGTCAAGTAATTCGTTTCATACTGATTATATCTGATTGCTTGTCTTATGATGAATTTGACTACTTTGTTCTGCAGCAATGTTGGAGTATTTTTTCGTTTTGAGCTTTTTCTCACTGCTTCTGTTAAATAATTCAGGACTAGTACTGAAATTTTAAAAATTATTTATCTTATTATTCTGGATATGGAACTTGGCTTTAAATCATGTTTGAAGTTTCCTTGCAATCTGTCTTGATTTAAAGTTTCCTTGTGGGATGTCTTTTCAATTTTGTTTTGAAGTATCTCTAATTTCTGGCCTATTCTTGTTTAGTCGTGCTTAATCAATTTCCTATTTTGTAGTTTTGATGAGCCTTTTGAGGAAGTTGTTTATCCAAAGGGTGATTCGGATGCTGTTACAATTAGCAAGCAGGATGTTGATTTATTACAGCCGGATGTATTTGTCAATGATACAATCATAGACTTCTACATCAAGTATGTTTGTTTCTGTTTACTTTTCTTCCATTCTTTAGGTTAGAGTTGTAGAAGGTTCATATGGACTTATGCCCTTCTTCCTTGCTGCACTTGGACCTTAGTCTCCACCCTTTTGAGTGGCGGGGTGGTACAACTTAGCTCAAGGCTCCCTTTATTCTTGATTTTGCTGTATCTTTTTAGTTCTTGTAGCTAAGAGGCTTGGTTGTTGCTTTGCTGCATCATGTGTCCTTCACTGAAAATTTCAATTGGTGACAGATATCTGAAAAATGGAATACGACAGGCGGATCGGCACAGGTTCCATTTTTTCAATAGTTTCTTTTTTCGGAAGCTAATTGACCTTGACAAAGATCCATCGAGTGCTTTTGAAGGCAGGGCTGCTTTTCAGCGTGTTCGTAAATGGACGAGAAAAGTGAACCTGTTTGAAAAGGATTATGTCTTTATTCCTGTAAACTTCAAGTAAGACATAAGCTGAGCAAACTTTATCTTCTCATAGAGAAATCTCTTTTTCAGATTGAACACTTACATTCAGTCCTCGTTTTATTACAGTTACCACTGGAGTTTAATTGTGATATGTCATCCTGGTGAAGTTGCTAAGTTTCAAGGCAAGTTCTTGGTAGATATTACTCCTTGAGAGTCAATGGTTGGCAAGTGTCTAATCTTTCCTGGTTGTTTTATGTATGACATGTTTCAGACAAAGACATGGAGAAGCCACATAAAGTACCATGCATCCTGCATATGGATTCCATTAAGGGAAATCATACTGGTCTCAAAGATCTTGTGCAGAGGTACTCCTCACTTTGTGTGTGTGATTTGTTATTGGTATTGTTTCCCATTAGACACATTGGTGGGAAGGGCAAGCGCACGCACCTATATTGGACATAAATGTTGTGAATTAAGTTTCCTATGTATCTCAACGGGAAGGCAAGCGCACCCACCTTCTGAGAAGTTTGAAGGAAGGGTTGAATCCCTCATCGAAACCATACAAGACCAGTGATATCCCTGATTCTCCGGGTCACTGCAACATAGTTGTAGTTCTAGAAAGTTAGCAATAATGTTATCTGCTCATCAGGCCTATAAATGAAGTTTTACACGCAGGAAATTCTCAAAGTCGATCAAATATGTAGCTTGCTACGTTGGTTATGGTAGATACATGATGGAGTCCTAAATTTTCCACTAGCCAAGTGAAGAAATTTACTGGAATAAGACATGTTGATTGGTGGGAACTTAAAAAAATGGTGATGTAGCGGTGTTTTGGAAGAGTGATCACACTTATCCTGCCGTTAACTTTGACAGCTCAGAGCCACACCAACATCAATAAATTTGAGCTGAATTGTACCTCAAAAAGGACACCTTTTCTATTTTAATGAGTGGCTTTTTTGATACCCATTCTTTTAGTCTATCTATTTTTATCCATTCTTTACCATTCTTCTTTTCTGCATAATTATGACTCTATGAGGGAGAGAATAGTGGAGTGAGACAAGGATACTTGGCGGAATATGGTTGCTCATGTGTGATGAAAGAAAGTCTCAGCATCATAATTGCACACTAGACCAAGCAACATTGACGTTATAGAGATTTAATAAAAGACCGATTGGCGTGGAAACAATGGCTCGTCATTATTGATATGGAACTGTAGCATATACAAAAAATGTCGAGGCAATGGCAAGGCCAATGCATCGAGTTTCTTGGGGTTTTCCCAAGTACTTCGACCGAAAAGCTAATTTACTGCCATGCTGATGTTCTTATCGTTTTGAAAAGACGATTTAATATTATTGGTTTATGGTGATCAAATGGTTGATTCGTTAACTTTGTGATTGTTTATGATTAAGGATCATATAAGTATTAATAAGAATATCAGTAAAAGCTCGAGCATGTGGTAATAAACTATCGTAGATGAGATGTTGCTGAATGCATATCAGACTGGCAGTGGCGTCTCGGAACAAATATTATGAAAAGAGACTGGGTTGGAGGACTGTAATAAAAATGCAATACTATTCAAAGCTGCTTTAACCTGTTGGTAATAATATTTTGTAAATTTATTTCCACCTTTTGTATGATATATGGTGTACATTGCCCAACAAGCTGATTTGAGAAATAACTGAATGCATCATGATAGCATACTCGCCATTTCTCTTAGCCTTGCACTTATTCTCTCCCAAAGTTGTGCTCATTTTCTTCTTGCACTTCTTCGTTTTGCTAGACAATCAGGATCCTTGATGTGCTTGTTCATTTCTCCATTGAATTTCTGATTTTTATTTCTTGTTTGTTAATTTCATACTGTTACAAGAACGGTGTTGGTAGTTAATCTTTTCGCTGTTCCAATTGTAAAATACAGTTACCTGTGGGAGGAGTGGAAAGAAAAGCATAAGGAGGGTTGTGAAGATATTTCCTCAAAGTTTTTCAATTTGAGATTCGTCCCGTTGGAGGTATTGTTTTTACTGTTAGTTTATTTTTGGCATCTAATTTGAAAGTGAGTTTCAAAAGAGAATATTAATATCAGCAGTTTTTAGATCCTAGGATACATTTGGAGGTAGTGTTTTTACTGGTAGCTTATATTTTTCATCTAATTTGAAAGTGAGTTTTAAAAATATTAATATCTGCTGTTTTGAGATCCTAGGATAGTGGGGCTGAGTTAAATATACTTGTTTTGTAATAGGTATCTATTTTTTCGTATATTTTGTTAACTCTTATGGGGGAAATCTCTGTACCCTGAAAAAATCCGATAAAATCATCATGTGTTACAGGATCTTATAATTTAAATTTTCCACTGTAACAATATCTAAATGCTGATTTTGATGGGAATAAGAAACTACAGCCATTAGGTATTTTATGGCCTATTGGGCTTTTGTAAGTGCTGATTAAACTTGACCTGAGTCTGTGTTGTTGTATCATCATAAGCAAATGTAGATTATGGTGAAAGAAGATTAATGTTGTTGTGTGGATAGAATTATGAGTATATTTATGGAGCTGGTTTAAAAAAATGCATTCAGACTCTTATTTTTCAAGACTTGCCAATGAATACTGTTTCACATTAGGTAATTGTGTAGATCAATATGGTAGTTGTATAGTCATGACTACAATCAACTGGCAGGGGAGTACTCCACACAAGAAAACATGACAGTGACACTGCAATGATGAGAGTGGTTCTGGCAATTGTAGCATTTTTATTTATGAGCTGGAATGTCTGAAGAGTAAAGTGAGTACTAGATTGACGAGGAGAACAAAAGCAAAAAAGTCACAAGATTGATGAGAAAACAAAAAATTGAGTATTTCGATTAAGAGATTCTAGGTTGTACCGAAATCAACAAGATGAATACTTGTGCACTTATTTTGATGGGAACACCAAAAACAGACAACCAATTAGGTGTAGTAGTAATTTTTCATGTTTGTACACATAAATGTATGTACTTTTGCCCAATTTCGGGGTTAGAATAATCGTGTTTATGTTTACTTCGTGTTCTCTGCAGCTACCACAGCAGCAAAATTCATCCGATTGTGGCCTCTTCTTGCTTCACTATGTGGAGCGCTTTTTAAAGGATGCTCCACTTAGCTTCAGTCCATTCAAAATATCAAAGTTCTCCTCCTTTGTAAGTGTCTCGTACTTGTTGTTTTATTTCAGTAGTCTAATTTTTCTCAATGCTATGCTTTCAATGCTTGTAGTTGGTCTTTTCAAGTAGGAACTGGATGATTCCAAGTAGTTCTAAGTTCACCAAGGGTAAAAATGACTTCAGCGTAGTTCAAGTAGCAAACGGGATGATTCCAAGTAATTCTAAGTTCACTAAGGGAAAAGAGTGACTCAGTATAGTCTTGTATATGTATGTCCCTTGCTTCAGTAGTGGGGTTATTCACCTAGAAGAATGTCAGGTAAATTATGAGACCACCCTGTGGTTAAATACAGGAAAAACTGGTGCGGCTTTGGGAACTCCACACTGACCTGCCTTTTAATTTTTTGTCTTGCGGTATAGGGGGACTCCCAAATTAATTTTGTTCCTTGCTTTGCTGAAGGATCTTGTTATGTGAAGACTAGCGTTTTCTTGGGCATTACAAAAATTGTTTGCTCGACATCAGCAAATATTGTTCTCCCAACAGCCAGTTAACAATGCACTTTTCCCAATAGGGCAGTTTATTTTAGTGATGAAAATAAATTGGTACTATGGAGATGCTTTCTGTATTTTGAAATACCGCACGGGTTGTAAGTGCAAATTACCCAGAAAATTGTCATGAAATAACAAACCAAGCTAAAAAATGGAATCCTGACGTCTTTTCTTCGTGATGATTTTGAGCGTTCAACCCTGTCCCAGAGAAAAATCTTGGCAGCTGCCAGTAGCGCTTTGAGGGGCTTGGGTTCAACTCTCATTGCTGAAGTCTACATAGAAATTGAACTTTGATGAAATGTTCCTCATGACTTGTAATATTTAACTAAAAATTGACTTGTGATTTAGCTATTGAATATTGTAATGTTGTCTTTGTACGAACCAATTAAACTATAGGTATAGTTATGACATTTCCTCCCCCCCCCTTCATGTTTAATATATGTAAATAACATCTCTTTTTCCAGCTTAACATGGATTGGTTTCCACCCGCTGAGCCTTCTCTCAAGCGTGTTCAAATCCAGAATCTTATCTGCGAAATCCTCGGAAAGGAAAATTCTCCTGCTTCTTGCAGTGGAAATCCTTGTTCCTCTATCTCTAACCACCCCGCTAGTAACAGCGAGATTGAAACTGGCGTGGAGTTGATTTCAAAGAGTTGCAGTCCTCCGAAGAGTTGTGGGAAGTTATGTAGTTCTCCAGCTGGTGACAGGATTGAGATTACTCTATTACCCTCATCTTCTCAATGTGCCGGTGATTCAGGCTTAGTTTTGAGAGAATTCTTTGAAGAAGGAGCTACTGCAGGATCATTTCTTGCTGGACAGTTTGCAACTTTTGACCGAGCAGCATCTTTTAGCGAGTTTAAGAGTGCCATGTCAGCAGTCGAGGTATTTTCCATCCACCATCTTCTAATCACGTGGTATTATGATTAAGAGTCACACTGATCAATGTTTGGTGACGGCCACCACCATCTTTGCAAGTTAAGTTGCTTTACCTGTTGCTAACTTCAAATGGTATGTGTTGGAATCTTGCATGAAAGTGCTGTTTCATCTCAATTTTCTTATTTACTCTTCTGAAAAATTAAAATATCATCTGGTCTTGAGATTTAAATCAAGAATTTCTGCCGAAGTTAAAATAAATGCACCTTAGAACCAATAGGATTTCTGGCAGCTCTATCGTTGGATGATTTCTTGAATTTTGAGTGGCCTTGAAAAATTGGTTTTAATTGACCTTGTTAGTATACTAGTGTGCTTTCTCTTGTAATGGAAAAATGTCAAAAAAACTTAAAAATTAGAGATTTACATTGATCCAGAAATCTCTTGCATCCTCTTAAAAAGAAAAGGAAAGAGCTTATACACTTAGATCCTTGGGAGAATGCTCAAAGTGCCCGTCTTTGCAGAGGATAATTAGCTATTCAAAAAATTTGATCTTTTAAACGATGAGAACTGAAGATGGCTTGAAGCCAGTCAAGGAGTTGAATATTATGTTATAAGTTTCTTGTATCTGAGTGGATTTAAGACTTGAACATCAACCAATATATGTATGATTATGTGATTGCCGAATGACCTACTTTATCTTGTACAATATTGTCGAAATTGGGCCAAAACCTCATGGACTTCTCAGCAAGATGAGCATGCTTAACTGCGAAGTTTCATTGGGCTTAAACGACCTCACGATGGTAAAAGGCCTTGTACAAGGTAGGGTCATGATTTATAAAATAGAGCATTGAACTTTGCATCCACCGTGCTATGTTGGACTCTTAACCATCCATCCGGACGTCCATTGAAACTGTCTGCTGGATGCACCACACAGCGAATAGGGTGTCACAATCTTTCCCACTTAGAAATACACATCCTCGTGTGGGCCGAGATTTGTCTCATATTTTCGATTAGTGCAGGCTTTAATACCATTTGTAATGATTTGCTTTCACCTTGTACCGCTTTGGCAGTCCATGGACTTCTCAGTCTGTCCACCATCCTTGTATGTTGCAAGATGATAACGTTTTCACGACCTTAAAAGGCCTAGGTAGAGTTATTAATCTATATAGACAGTACTGAACTTTGCATCCACCAAGTAATGTGAGACTCTTGACCAATGTTTTCGAAGGCATTTCTCGAGGTTTGCCTTGAGGCAAGGCGCACCATGAATCTGGGCGTATATTTTAGGGCATTGAACCACAAAGGCTATTGGCCGAAAAACGAAGGTGTATTGAGGCATTGTGTGAAGCCTTATAGATGGAAGAAGGAAATATGTGTTTTGAGTTTTATGTCAACTTTGTTGCATGCTTTTTATTGCTAGGCTTAGAGCACTTTTAAAGGTTGCATCTACTAATGCACTATATTTGGATGCCTTAACATGCTTTTCTAGGAGTTTTATTTATTTATTTCTTATTTTTAGTAATTTTTAATGGTAATTACTAATTATAATTAGTTTTACTTTTTATAAATATAAAAGAAAATCCATAGGCTTACGCGTCAACATTTCGAGGCTTACCCTCGCTCATGAGAGGTCAACCGCCTTGCTTTGCGCTTTAACCTCTGAGAACATTGCTCTTGACCACCCATCCGGATTGGCGCCCACTAAAACTCTCTATTGGATGCCTAGTCTCACAACTGGGAGCATATCCAGGCTGAGGTGTCACAGTATGTATGGATCATTTCACCTAGTATTCCTTTGATGGCCTCATGAGCAATATTTTCAAATGACTTTAGAAAAAGCCTGAGAAGTTTTGACATGACAACAGACTAGCTTCTCTCTTAGTGATAAAACTCCTGAAAATTTGACAAATTCTTAAAACTTGTCTGTTTGACAGGAAGATGTAGAAGCTGGTGGGCAGTTTGGCTACTCACTGTCAAATGAAACTGCAACTTGTGTTTTTCCCTACTCATCCAGAGATTTCAGAGAAGAGACCTCCTGGAACCCAGGAATTCACCAATCTGTAGGGGAAAATATCGACCCATCCCCTGAAACACCAGTTTGTGACTCTGATGGTGACTCAGAAGTCGACATTCAGCAAAATAACATAGAAGATCCCAACACTGAAGAAAAAATAGATAAACATGTGTCTCCATCAATGGGACACGTGGAGCGCCTGACAGAAAGCCTTGCCTCTGCTCCTAGTGAGATTTTTGATGTCGTGGATTCTCAGTACCCTGATCAAATGCTTCAATGTGATGGCAATGTCATCTCCTGTCCGAAAAGTCTACCAGAATTGTACCAACAAAATGGGGAGATTGCGAGTGCTGAGGTGTGTTTGGCTGGTGATAATTCAGTTTCTGAGTCGGATGGGCTTGAGGTTTCAGATAGAATTAACAATGAACCGGTAATTATCGATGAACCAGTGTTAGAATCAGGTAATGGGACAGCCGCCAAAAGGATTGGTGATGACACAGTGCCGCAGTCAGATGAGCAGCAGCCTTCTAAAAGACTGCGCCTTGGTAATGATCTGCAATTGTAAATCAGGCTGCTAGGTGGTCATTCTTTTAGATTTTTTTCTTTTCCCTCTTCTAGCCCTAAATTTAGGATATAACTAGGGATATTGAATGCCATGGTGTGAATAGTGTGATGATATTGTGAGGACAATGATCAAGAGGCTTAAGGCTACATTTAAGTTGGGGAATGATGACACATAACCACCTGGACTCTCTCTCTCTCTCTCTCTCTCTCTCTCTCTCTCTCTCTCTCTTGTGCGCGCGTGGGGAGGAATCATTTTTAAGTAGAGAAAGGCAAATGTATGGAGGGGTTTGTGACTCCCAAGAGAAGGAGGAATCATAACTCAACCTAAATTGAGAGAAAAGCGAAGGAAGTGTTAAGTGAATGCGATTTTTCAATCACGAGCTTCAGTTTGGAAGAAGTTCAAAGTGTTTTGAGGTGTTTTTAAGTGAAGCTATTTTCTACTGTGTGTGTTGCAGCTAATATAATGGATATTAATTTTCAAGAGAAGCTGTAAATAATCTTAAGCATGTTCCCTTCTACACTGGATATGCAATCCTTCCGCTGGCTAGTGAACTCTTTTTTGTTCGATCAGAATGCAGACCTTCATTGGGTGTTTACTGGAACCTGTATTCTCTGTCAAACATGTTCGGAAACTTATTTTTGTCTCGCGTTTCTAAATAGAAAAACTTCAATCATTTCAATTTGTTTAAAAGGAAACAAATGAGGAAATATCTATGCCTAAATATTCAACCGAATTGCCACGAATCTCACCCAAAAAAAACCATCTTCAAAAGTGAAACCAAAGTTAAACTAGTTACCATCTCCAAAACAAACCACCTCTGCATGTATTTTTCCAAAACTGAGCTAATGAAATTTCAATTTTTATCCACCTTTAAGAAAAACCAGAACTGAAACATGAATCGTATCTTCATTTGATAGTCAATGCTGTTGTACTGGCCAATAAATTCTTATTTAACACTGATCTACAAATTGTGAGGAAACTTTTGAAAACGATATGTATTGCATGATGCAAGCTTAAAAAAAACACAGCTTCATGCATTTCACAACAGATTTATCAAGACTGCAAGGAGAATCATCTTTTTCATTTAGGTTGATCACTTGATGTCACCTTCCTTTTTTCGTGCTGATTGTCTTTCTTATCTACAACCACCGAGGTGGACCCATTCCCATTCCGCGAAGCAGCCAATTCCTTCGCCTCTACATTTGACACCGATGAGGAGGTCATTTCTTCCTCGATAGGCAGCATTCTTTTCGAACCCTCCAAAGCAACTCCAAGAACAATATTTTCTTCCAAGGCAGAAGGCCTAGACACAGATGGTGACGAAACAGTCCTCTCACCTTGCTTTGACTGAGGCACAGTAGAAGGAACCCCAGTTTTTTCACTCCCATATTCTCGCGAAGACACATTTTTGTTGACTTTCTCTTCAGAGTCTTGAATGGGACCCACAGAAGTTGCATTAGGGGGAGTTTTGGGATCAGATTTTGAGGCTGCAGAAACCCTAGAGTTTGAGCTGGCATTGGAATCGGGTATTGAGGTTGCTTCAACCTTGGCATCTTTTTCATCTTTTGTGCCCACTGAACGAGTTGAAGCCTTGTGTTTATCATCGCTGTTGATTTTATATGAGGGCTCGATCAAAAGGAACGGACGGTTACCAGCTGCTCTAGAACCTGTGGACATGGTATCGGGGAAAGGTACATTGCCAATATCAACCTCACCGTATACTTTCTGAACTGTGCGGATAGGTGTGGCAAGCCGAGCCCTATGACGACGGATAACTTTCAGTAGTGCCAACAGTATTCCTTCCTGTATCATTGAACATGAATTGGTGCTAAGAAGGTTAAAGAACCCAAATTGTGCAGAGATTTTCCCTCCATCTTAATTTGTTTGTCCATTACTTTTTATACTATTTTGTTTTTAGATGATTTGGAACTTTATCTGCAAGAACTAAATTAATTTGAATTTATAATACTTTTTTACCCGATTAATAACATATTAAAAAAGGACAAACAAATAGGGGCAAGTAGATAAACAAAATGACTATAATTTTGCACAGCAAAGCTCGCTGATAAATTGCAATGATGCCCACTGAGACCACCAGTTAACAACGATTTCAAGGTTAATTTCCTCCCCCCATTTGATATGGAACCCATCTAAAAGTTGGCGATCGAACCTTATTTTGCAGGGTGGCCAAGTTTTCCAACTGAAGTAGAAAACAGGGAAATGATCTAAACCTTTTCCCTTACATTCCAACATTCGAAAGTCTTCCTTCATATAATGAAGACTCGGACCGCACAGAATGGGAACCCCATCACCCAATGTCCAACAGGGCACAGGGGTGTGTTTGGAGCCTGGTTTTGAGCTCTGTTTTTGTTGCCAGGTTCTGCTTCAGCTGATGTTGAAATGGGACTTTGTCTTTGTTTGATACAATTCTTCATTAATGGAGTCACTATGTATAGTTTGATTTTTATGTTGATCTCCTTACAACTTATGATGGTCTCGGTCACATGATTTATCTCTGGTGAGCTGTTAGACAAGTTGGTTCTCATGGTCACTTTAAAATTGAGAATTTTGCTTTGTTATGTTATTCCTCGAGCAGTGTGATCTAAACCTGAGCTATGCCCTTGGGATCTTTCTCAGCTTCTGCTTACTCTGAGATCCATTTTCGCACAAGCGAGCTGCCCCTTATTGATTCTAAATATTGCATCTTCCTTCTTAATCAGGTACTAAAAAGTCACCAAATGTAATAATTTTTGTGATACTTTCCAGTTGTAAGCTGTGCATATATTCACAATCTAAATGCAAAGAAACACTTACCTTGACGCGGAGGTACTCTTCAAAATACGAGGTTTTCACAAAGCAAGAAACCAATATCTGAACAATAGGCAGGATCAAAGATGTTAACACTATCTGAAAGCAATAGTCCATTTATATGAAGAGTAGTGCTCACACAAGCAATCATGTAATTATTGTGCTAATCACATGAATTGTTTTAAGACGCAATTTCGATGATAGAAAGAAAATGATTAATCAAAGTAAATAACCTATTGCCAAACTGACTCCTCAAGGAACTACGGCCTTTTAGTGGCTTAGGAGAGTTCCAACAATCTGTGCAGAAGGGAGCAAACATCCGATTTGTATGCGATATGCTAAATATGTTTCAGTAGCCTTTCTGTGGTGTTCTAAAATAACTGAAAATTACGGATGTCCAAGAAGATAATCTGGGTTATCCATATCTTTCAGGGCCAATTATTGGCGTATCCAGTGTGGCAAGGAGTCAGCAACTGACTCTATCCATAGGATACAATTCGGCCGAAGTATTCCATATTAAGCTCTAGACACTCAAGTAAACCAAGACATCAAAAAACAGGAAGCCATCTTGCTATAAAAGATACACACTCGGTACCAAGTAGATATATGAGGGGGGTAAAATGATGATTCTCACCATAAGAGCTTGATTCTGTGGGTCGATGTTTTCCAGAAAAACTCTTCTATGCAACTTCTGCTGCTCAACTTGCTGATTTGTTTCTAAAACTTTGCGCATTTCAGCTACAATATTCTGCCGACAGAATTGATAACAGATACTTCACATCTAAGAACCATAAAGTATGCCAGTGATCGCAAAAATTAATAGTAACAAGAAAAATGAACATCAATACTCCTCACATTGATCTTATTGACATCTAAGTGACTGATGGCAATGTATGTCTTGATGCGCCAATGTGTCTTCTGGCTAAGATTCCTCACCACATTCGATGTAAACTTTTGGTTTGGAATATGAATTGCTTCACGATCATCGCCTCTTATTACTGTTGCCGTCCACCAACCAACATGCTGAAAGGACGTCAAATAGTAATGAGAAAACACAAGAGCTGCTGGAGCCAAGCCTGCGTCAACAGAATTCGCTAGTACCCTGCAAATTACCTTTTGCAAAAGCTCGTTCCAGAATTTGGTACACCAACGTTCCAAAACAACTAGACACGGGCCAATTGAAACATGAGAGTTGTTTACTCAGTTGTCATCTTTTAGTTTTGAAGGGAATGTAGAATATGGCAGCCAGAGTGAGTAGTTTTACATTATACCCTTGACAGTTAATTTTGCCACATGAGAGTAGTTTTACATTTTAGCCTTGACAGTTAATTTTGTCACAGTAACAAGTAGAACCTTTTTTCTTTGGAGGGTAATGATGGAAATCACTTTTATGACGGGGCTTTATTTTCAAGATCACACCAAAGTGAATAGCCCCTTCTATATTAGAATAGATTAATTTACCGATCCAAAGTGATCCCGATGTTTTTCCACTTCAATGTTTATGCCAAGAGAGCAAAATAAATTGAAGAGAGAATTTTCCACTTCAATGTTTATGCCAAGAGAGAAAAATAAATTGAAAGGGGAAAAAAACAACTGGAGCTTTAATATGACAAATGGAAAAGAAGATTTGTCAAAATGCTTCTAGAAATGTGTCTTGCATAAAAGTTCAGAAAAATAGTACTCTTCTTAGTGAATGTTTCTCTCTTAAAATAAGTATATTCTCATATTGTAACCTATTGAAGTCTACCCAATCGTACTGCAACTTTGGACATGTAACATGTTGCATTTCTGTTTTCATTCCTCGTACCAGAACAATCCGCGTTCCAGGTATCTTAGAATCAGGCAACATCGATAGATTTTTAACTTACTAAAATTGTACAAAAACAAGTTGGAATATATGTAAGGAGCTGCAACCGAAGAAATGACCTGCACCATGCGTACATTTGAAGATTATACTTTCCTAGTTTATTTTTGAGTATTCCTGTCTCAGTTATTAAGTAGACAGAAATTACATACCTCCACTGTACCAGAAACTTCATAGCCTTGAATCGTTGTTTGAACCCATTCATTTGGAATAAACGGTCGAGTCGCATGGATTACAACACTTGATAGGAAGTTTGTAAATATCTGATCAACAGAATAGGTAATTGAATCAGGCTTTAGTACATAAAAGAAAAAACTTTGGCGCAGAGCGCTGAAAAAGTGATCATTTTATGCCACTGCTCTATGAAACATGGACACTCCTTGGAGGTTGTTGTATCCGTGTCGAACACGCGGAGACACGGGAAGATGCGAGGACACGTATAGGACACACCACTTGGCGTGTTTATTAGATTTTAATATGTTTCAAAGGGGGACACGACAGCGAAAGGCGGGAGACACGGTGGGGTGGATTTTGTAAATTTTAGAAGAAATCTCATTTTAATGGAAGTGACAAAAAAGAATATCAAAACATGAAGACAAGTTTTAGAGTATCTCTCCATATGAAGCCATCTAAACTATCACGAATAACATGGAATCTGATTGTTGAAAGACAAAATTACCCTTACTAAAGTTTTATATCTCTAAAAAATATTCATTCTCTCTTCAACGATAGTACACTTGCTCCATTAACTTACATAACTAGCAGCGGAAACCTAATGACTTGCACCATAGACTAACCCTGCGTGGACATAAAAATAATGATCATTTAACAACTAGCACCCTATGTAGTAATTAAATTGCTCATTTAACTCAAAAGAATTGCGCTAGAAACCTAGATAACTTGCACCCCAAAGATAACTGGCTTGCTCCTTCAAATGCTGATATGGGCATCGAAATTATAACGAAATGACTAACACCACAAAGACTTGTGCGTATGATTTAAAAGACTTGCTCGTATAATTTAAGACTTGCACCTGAAACTTACATAACTTGCCCCATATCACTGGTTGAATGCTTTAATCTCGGGGTTAATGTCTTTGTCATGTTGTGATTACATGGTTATGATAATATTTAAGATGCTTCCATGTCAAGTGGTGTTTGAGTCTTGACTACGTTAACTTGTAATTTTTCTAACATTAAATTGAGATTTTTCCTAAATTTTAACAGGTTTTTCAGGATAACTATTAATAATTTAAAAAGTATTACACCAAAAATGAAGTCTAAATTATTTATTAATGTATAGGCATAACACATGGTTCAATCATGCATTCCAAAGAAGCCCGAACACAATTAATTAGTAGTTACGATGTAGCTATACAAAACACTAGAAAACATTTTTAAAAAATGTCATGTCTCCCTCCACGTCCATGTCCCCAAAATTTAAAAATTGTTGTGTCCCATGTCCTTGTTTGTATCTGTGCTACAGCCACTGCTTGATGTAAGCATGTAGAAAAATAATGTAGAATGCTTTATAAAGCCGTAAACTGATACGGGGTTCTAACAGTAATGGAAATAACAAGCACCTCACGACCAGCAAGGGTGAGCAAAACTGTGCCAAGACCCCCAGCAGTAAGCCACTTCTGGGTAGAGAAACCAAGCAATTCCGTAAACAATGAAACAGCAGCAACCCAGACTGCAGTATAAATAGCTTTCCCAGCGAATTGGAAACCCATCTGCAAAAGTCAGAAATTGTAGTTGAAGATTGAGGAGTTTTTAATAATTTCAAGCAATCCAACAGGCTTTAACAAATCTAGTTTTAATTGTGCGTTAATTTTTCTTCAGCAAGGCCAATCAACCAACGTAGTCTGTAAAGTTCTCTCTCTCTCTCACGCGCGCGCACACACACACATATGATTTTGTTTCTCTACTTTGCTAAGATCATGAAGTGCTTGGCAAGCAAGCTTATAACAAAAAATCATAAGAAAAATTAAAGAAGCAGAAACATACATTTCTTGCATCATTAGTCTCATTTCTCTCCATATAGAATTTTTGTACTTGTTGTATCAAGCTGCCAAAACAGAATACAGATGTACTTAAACAACACGACACATGGTCAATAACGAACCCAATACAAACAGCAAACAGAACATCCAACAAGCTACAAAATTACTGTGATCTAAAACAAATTACCAGAGAACTGAGAAATGAACAAAAAAGAAGGGGAAGAATGAAGTTTTTTTTTGGATCAGCACGAATGAAGTAATTACAGGGCAGAAGCTAAAAAAAACTTGAGACTACAAAAGGTTGGTTTGTAAGTTCAAAAGACGAGAACAAGCAAGGTACATTGACCACAAGGAGTTTTTAATGTTTCAATATATTATATGGAGAAAGATACGACTAACCAATAATCAATAAGCCAGTTCAGAAAGACACGATTTTGAGTCTGTGACAGCAACTACACTACCTTGATAAACAATATGCAAAAGTCAGCACTGTAGATAATGATCGAGTAAAATCCAAGAGTCGTTGCTTGAGAGCTTGGCTTGCTTCTGTAGGTAAAATTAAAGGATCCAATGCTCTGAAGCAAATACTGTGGTAGTTAGTAACATAGAGAAAAGCAATAATTCCGAGTAGTACCTTAATTTACTGTGAGGAAGAAATAACCAAGTTAAAGAAACCTGCATATAAGAGTTGCTCCAGTCCATAGCAGCAAGGGTTGAAGATATGCAGTCATCGCATGGTGTGCAGTACTCTTTTTCCAATTATTGTCACTCTTCTGCAAAAAAAAAAAAAAAAAGGGATGCAAAAAATGCTGAGTGGGAGTAAAGTAAACACAAGGTCATGGAAAAACACATCACAAGTAAAAGCAACTTTACATGAAGTAAAAGAACCCTGCTTAGACGCATTAGTGGGCCAAGACCCCACGCAGCAAAGGCAATGATGCCAACTGCAGGAACCAACTGAAGTACAATGGGACTTACATTTAAAGAATTACACAACCTGCATATGGAAAATATTGCAGATATCAAAAGAACAATAATGGAAAGAGAAAACACAAAATGAAACAGAAAAAGAGTTGATTTATAAGCATATAAAACTGAAATTACTTAATGCAGGGAGACAAGCAAGATATGGGTTTTTTGTACAGCATTTATTATGGAGTCCATCAACAATCTCCTTAATTCGTCTTTCTATGTATTGCTCTAAGCGAATTCTATCATCGTTGATTACTCCTTTAAAAACCATAGTGGCAGAACACATGCAATGCGTGTGCAAATCGATTATTAAATAAAAAAATAGGCCCTAATAGTTGAATTCAAATGTTAGGGTCAGTGACTGAAATCTAAGAATTTTAAGTACACACGGACAGAGAATATGGAGAAGAACAAGGATAAGTAGTTACCGAATCATGGGGTGTAGTGATAAGGATATATAGTTATTAAATAATTATTTACTTGTTTGTCCATGACAGTTAAAGTGAGAGCTGTTTGCTTTGAAATTTTTTTAAGGATAATAATTGAAATCACTTTCGTGACATGGCTTCATTTCTAAATTCACACCAAAAGGGATAGCCCTTGCTATTAGTATAGAATTAGCATAGACGATAGATTATTAGTGAACAATGGCAAAAATAAAATAATTATCGTCATTCATTCCTACACCTCCCAAGTCCCACCCCAACCCAAAATAAAAAAACAAAAACATTAGTGATAATAACAAAACATGATGGCTCCCCCACATTCTGGGAAGGAGCACAGGTGACAAAATTTAAACGTCCAAACAGATAGGGACTTCAATAATACGGGCTCCGTGAACTGAGTTTTGGAGTTTAGCAACCAGGACCATATCCGTCCACCTATAAAATGGATGTTTTTCTAAGCTAGTGATGCAAAATCAGTCATTAATATGATAACATCGTGCAAATTTACTTATGCACATGGCAATGGCAATCCATTGTTTTGAGGGATTAACCAATTTTCTGTCTGAAACGAACAAACAGAAAGGTCAAGAATATAGAAATAGCCAGTAAATAGAAACGCTATACTAAATGACCCCCAAATATGGGACACAATCAAGTTGTGTAATATGTATCATGAATGCATACAGACAAGTGAATTAGAAAAAAACAAAAGTAACAACTCAATTATACTTAGTCAGTGCCGGGGCAGCAGTTTTCAGAACAGGAATTCCATTGTATCCACCTCGTACCAGAAAGGATCGACACTGGGAAACATTACATCTGGAAGATCGAGAACCTTTTGGCCCACAAACACCATTTAGAACACGGTGTCTCCAGGAATCCTGTCGCTGCATATATAGAAAATAAAGATTTCACGCTTCAACTACAATGTATAGAGAATTAAGAGTATCCCTGGACCCTAATGTCATGGTCATCGGGAAAAACAAGCACATGAATGCAGAAATGAGCACATGCAAGGTGCACCAAGATTCCCATAAGAGACAAACATAAGACCATTGTAAATAAAAAATAATTACTGCTTATCTAGTCTGTATTTAAGGTTCAAAGTTATAGAAAAATAAATCTCCTAATAAATCCTACTGCAAAAGTCCTAACCAGCTAATAATAAAGTATTAACTGCTAAAAAAATAGAACATCCAATACAGATTTCAGTGCCGCTGATACATCATTTCACTGATTTCCCAGAAAGAGAACAGAACTGGCAACAAGTCAGTAAAAAAAAAATCTTAGTAGGCAAAAGAAGCACCTAGATTAAAGTTAAGCTTAGTGCATAATATTAGAACCAAAAAACAAAATCTGTAAAACAACTTGTTCATGCCAAATTTGGATACTTCCAATGCATCACCACATGATATTAAACTCACTAAGCTTCAGAGTGTAACAAAACAGAAGCTCGGATCTCACAATCATTTCACACACTGTAGAGCACATAATCTATCTGGAAAGCAATACAGAAAAAAAACCATGACAAGATATCTTACACCGAGTTTATAATCCGCACAGCTATACAGTTCTAAGAAAGTAACCAAATAGCACATATATACGCATTAAATACACTAACATATGTCTTTAATACTGAAGCGTGTGATGTAAGAGTGATGTTGAACAACTGTAAGCTGCCCTTGCCCATCAAACCCTGTAATGCCATTTAGACCAAGAACAAATAAATAACAACATAGAAAAATGTGGAAATAATAAATTTGACGTGCAACTCGATTACCTTATGTTGATTACTACATCCAGTATCACTGTAACCTCCCCATTCAGGAGAAAGTAACAAAGAACCAGCAATGGCCATTTTCAGTCAAAGTGGAAATGCCACTTTGAGTACAATATCATAACAAAGTTCACACGAACTGTAGACCAAACCCAGAACTATATCGTCCAAAAAAGAGCAGACAGTATGTTGATTTCAGAACCACCACGAACATAACACCTATCAATTTGAAGTCAAAAACTTTAAAAATCAGGGGATGACAAGAGAACCAAAAAGTAGCCAAGACTAAATTTCCATATTGAGAACTACAGACAGGCTGGCAGCACTAGGAGCACAATATAATGATGAAGTTCAACCTTAGATACAGGAGCAGAGGTGCAATCAATCATAAACTAACATGAAAAGTGCCGTCAGGTCAAGATTAAGAAAATCACTCTCGGAAACAAAGAAAACAAGACTTAGGCCAAAGATGATGCTATCTCTGTAATCGCCAAAACCCTAGCTTTAAAGGAATTTAAGCCGATAGCACTGTTTACAAGGAGAGTATCAAATTATAACAGAAAATACTATAATACCAGGCATTAAGGACTCAGCATAGGATATCAAAAAGTAAAGAGACTCAAAAGCAGCATTACTAATGGAGCTCATATAATTTATTTTTGCCTTGCAAGGAATAAGCATAAAACTAAGGGTGTCACCGTAAATGGTCAGGGACCTATCTTTCTCAGTACTAAATGGATTCTCTACCTAAAATAATCGATTACAAATAGTCTGCTTAAAGAGAACAGCTTGAGCATTTTCGCACTTAGTCCTCATCAGTCCATGGGCTTTTTTACCTACGGAACAAAATAAAAGCACGATGCACCTGTCCTAGATTTTAGTACAACTATAAGCAGTACACAATCATAAAATACAAATGATAAAAATTGCATTCCCGCAATTGCATGTCTCTTTGTCGGTCCATACTATTCTGGTCTCTCAAAGGCAGTAACGCAAGCAAAGTCAGGTTTGAAGAACAAACTTACAGCATATGTTACACGAACTCAAGTATGAGTATCAGTGCACATGTATCAGTGTATGTCTCAGACTCTAAGCATCAGACCTTCCCGACCTTAAAGTCATACGGGGACAAGTGTAGAAAAGTTAAGGACAGGCACAGGAACACATCCTGTATTGCCATACTGTGTAACATACTCAGAAAATGTCATACATTATCTAGAAATGTACTAACAATCACACGAGATTAAGGAGGCGGCAAACCGTCCTTGTAAAAGGTTCGAATACTTCTTTTCCAGCTAATAAGTGCTTCTTTTTTCAATATTACAAACATGAGAAGATCCAAGTGTCTAAATGGGTACAAATGTCACACATATCCCAAACCCTTACCCAAGTGTCGAGTACCCGACACACAGGGGCGGATGTGCATAGTAGCAAGTGTCGTGAGCTGACTCCATTGAGTTGGAAAATGCCCCAAGGATGGGTTCTATTTTTTGGATATCTTGATAAATTTTAACCCACAAAATATGAAAATATTATGTCTTGACTCTTGCCCTACCTACAGATGGTATGTCTTGCCCTTCAAAGCTATAATTGTTAACAAAAAATACTATAGCGCCTATAAATCTTAGATACGCCCTGTCGGCAGGGTACTCAAATATATATAGAAGAGCATAGCCTACAGCTATATCTACAACAAATTGCTGAAACACATGAACTTCAACTGAATATTGATTCCCTAAATCAACAGCAGAAGCCCAAATAGATCAAATCTAATCCCTCCATTATTGGTAGCCGAAATAACTTTAAAAAAGAGAAGGCAAAAGATAAACCCCAGTATAATGTCTCCTGTAAATTCGCTTCTCGTAAGAAAATAAAAATAAAAATTACTTATCAACCGCCAATTTAGTCGCTTTGGGCTAAAAGCGTAACAGTGAAATATCTCCGAGACTCTTATTGATGCGCATACGTGAAATACATACAATACAGATTAAGAAACTTGAATTTGTTCTATCTTCTTACCCTACACTTCCTCAGTACCAAACGAAAACCTAGTATTTGTCGAAACACGACTCCACAGCCTTACATTTCTTGTTCCTAACCCTAGATTTGAAATTAGCGCAGAAACAACTCCGATGACAACAAAACTCAAATTCTAAACAGATAAACGATAATAGACAGTGGTAATAACCTTCTGGCGATCGCAAAATAGGAGAATCGGCTCAAATTTGTTCGCTTCTGGTTCTGTAACCGGGAAGAGAGAGAAGGATGATAACTTGCTCAGGGAGGTTTCGGTTTCGAAGCGATTTGTTTGGTCAAATCAAGGAGCACTGTTTTGGATATTTCTCACTATTTGTGGGGCGAACGCCGTACGTGGCGGGCTGCAGGGGTTCTCCCTAACGTGCGCTGTACGTGGTTTGTTTGTCTTTCGCACCACCGAGTCGCCTCGAATATGTTACAGTCTTTAAAACGTGTTTTCCAATAAGAGGCGGGTCGTCCGCAGTTTTACATTTCGACTGAACCGTGCAGTATTGGTACGGCAAGTAATGATATCCGCGTATTTGAATTTTGCTATTTGCAAAGAGTAGTGCAAGGAATGGTGCAATGAAACATGCGGGGAGGTGAGGCCATTAGAGAGAGAGAAAGAGAAAAGAAGAGGGAAAAAATTTTCAAAAGTACAAAAACCAGTGGTCCCCACATGTTTCCTTGCACCATTCCTTGCACTACTCCTTGCAAATAACAAAATTGGCATGTTAAGGGTTCTTTTAGTCAGTATAGTATCGTTCCGTAATGGTTTTTTAAAAAATTCAGTTAATAATTTTTTGGAGAATTATGTATAAATTGAGATTAAAATTATCTCTACTTGATGGTTTATTTTTAAGTTGTGGACTTTATTTTATATGTCCAACGTAATTTTTTATTAAAAAATATTATTTGAGAAATGTATATTAATTTTAGTGATGTACATATTATGTTTTTGCGTATTTTTTAAAACTTTGATGTATGTTTTTGAATTTCCTTCATCAAGACAAAAGCCTAAAATAAATTGTGATAAAAAAATTATTAAAAACAAAAAAAATGGAAATTTTAATTTAATTTATCTTTTGTTCGTTCTTTTATTTTTAATTTAAATCGATATAAATTTATGTTTTTTGAATTACTCTCTTTGAGATGAATAATTAATTTTCAAAAAATTAACAAAAAACTAACAAAATTTTGAAAACCTTCAAGAGTACTACTTGTCTTTAATAATAATTAATTTAAGTTAAACCCCTTGATGAATGCCCGAATTATTATTTAAAAAAAAAGTTACTCTAAATTATCGGCAAGTCGTCTCCTTTTTATTTTCAACACGGGCTCTTTAAATTTGAGTTCCGATAGATCTACATGGATCGCGTTTTTTGATACGCTGCCAAATATTTATTTTTTATATAAAAAAAAAACCAAGGCTAATGTAAAAGGCAACACTCCTCAGCTTCCAAAAATGACTGGGACACGTCCTAAGGTAAACTGGGTTAATGGCGTCAACGAAATTACTTGAATGCCCTCATTTATGAATTTCACGTAGACCTCCCAGTTTAAATTTCACGTAAACCCCCCTTTTTTTGTCCGAAACTTTTATCAAAGTTGATTTTTTTAAAATTTTCTTTCAATTGTTCTCGCAGAGTAAAAAAAAAAAAGAGAATTTAAAATACCCATTTAAAATAATATCCCTAAAATACCTAATTTAATCTTTGTTTTATATTTTTTTGACTTTTTCCTCCATAGTATCTAATATACATTTCAACGTAAATTGAACATAATTTCAGGTATTTCGACTTTTTTTTTTGTCTATACTGAACCTTTTTGTTTTCCATCTCAACGAATGTGAGAAATTAATAAATATATTTTTTCATCCGAAAGTTAAAAAGAGTAACTTCTTTTTTAAAAAAAAAAAAATTTGTCCTAAATTTTATCAAATCTGATATATCTTTTTAATTTCCCTTTAACTGTTCTCATCCAGATGAATGAAAAAACAAAAATTTTAAATACCCACTTAAAATAATACCACTAAAATACCTATTTTGACATATGCTTTTTATAATTTTTTTGCTTTTCCCTTAGAGTATCTAATATAGATTTCAACATAATTTGACATAACTTCAGGGTTTCGACTTTTGCTTTGTCTATGTTAAATTTTTTTTTTTTATCTCGACGAGTAAGAGAAATTGAATAAATAAATTTTTTAATCCAAAAGTTAAAAATGATTTGGTAAAGCCGAAAATAGTTTTTTTTAACTTCTTTTTGTCCTTAATTTGTATAAAATTTAATTAATTTTTTTATTTGAGTAAAAAAAATAAGAATTTAAATAAATAAGTTTAAAAAAAAACCAAGTGAAGGAGGACAAAGACCAACGATGAAGTGATATAAGCACTTGTTTGTAATTGCTGCCATCATCACTTTCCATCCACTCCTCTAACGGAGACCAATGGAATTAACGAATATGAAATCTGAACCTTATAGTAAGTGAGGTTCTTGTCATCCGCCCCCGATTTCAATCATCCCAAACTATTTTTAAGATGCTAACTCGTTAAAGTATCTTTTTAAAAAAATGCTATGGTAGATCGGATACAGCATCTCGTTAAAGTATCTTTTTTAAAAAATATTGTGGTAGATCAGATACGCGGTGTAATTAGGCCCTCGGTCGTGGACGTACTCGGCCCATGTCTATTGGGATTAGCTGGGCTAGACCCTATGATGGACCTACTCTTGTTGGGCCGAGAGGTTTGACAAGACCGCCTAGCGTGTCTCAGCCGGTACCAAGCGCATGGCATGTCAGGTCAGGTTCAATCGAACCTCTGTTCAGTCGGCACTCATCACCAGGGTTAAGACCTCTCAATTTCCTAAACTCCGATTGTGTTGCCAAGGGCTCGACACTCGGTACGGACTGCTGCAAGACGCCCCCACGTTGCGAGCAGTTACTTGGCCAGACGGAGGGGCCAAACAATTACAGGACATGCGAATGTGTCCATTCGATCCGCACAGACGTGAGACACATGGTGGAAGCACCGTGATTTCCAGACCACATCGCAACATCTTCGGCCAAAGGAATTTTCTTTATAAATACTCCAAGAACGCCTAAACCTCATGTATGTGCACTATTCACTCTTGAACTTTTAAGTTGATTTTCTCCTCTTTTAGAAGCTAACTTAATGGCATGAATACTCGTCGAAAACTCAATCATGGTCGACACTAAATTAATGTTGAGTATTTTACAGCATAGCGAATGGCTAATCGAATTCAGGCGAAAAGTTCAACAAGTGACTTCTAGGCTCCACATATACTACTTTTTCCGAACTTCTTTTCTAACAAATATATACTATAAATTATCGAGATGGACGGCCGAAATAAAACTAGTTATGGTAGTTGGCGCGTGGAGGTGATTGGCGTGCAAGGAAGAAATTAGAGATATAATACATAAATGCCTGCCTTATTCTTGAGACCAACCTGGCAAAAAAATGTCAAGGAGATCATGTGGGTCCCGCTATTTGCGAGCATTTTCAAAGTTTCCAAACACCCTAGTTTTTGGGCGAACTATTCTCCCCTCCATGTCTAAGCCATTTTCAGGCATATCCTCACCAAACTATATTTTGATCTCCTATCAGAATCTGCTGCTAAATCTGTCATCAAGATTGATTGTAATAAATCTGTCATGGATAGAGAATTCTAGAGAGAGAGAGAAGAGAGAGGATGTTGCACAGAGCAGCAAGGAATGCATATTCATGGTGGTGGGCAAGCCATATCAGGACAAAGCAATCAAAATGGCTGGACCAAAACCTCCAAGGTAAATTCTCATTGAATCTAAATATATTAATATAAGTATATATATATAACATATATATACATATGTATATACATGTGCATGTGCGTGCATATCGCAAAATTTATGATTCAATCTAGTTACATGGCAAGATTACCAAGTTTTCATCCATTAATCAACTGAAAAAGATGGCATTTGAAATGCCTAAAATGACAACAATTCCTAAAGTTCACACATTTGTTGGGAAAGTGCCAAATCATATGCCCCACCTTTCCCTCTACCTATATTTTCACAAGGCATGTCCTATCTTGTTAGGTTTTTAATAATTCAAGGGGTCTGAGCTTACGAGCACCTTGACCAAACATGTATATCATGTTAGGAATTTGTAGAACTCCAATACATGACCTAGGGTCACGAATGCGAAGAAAATTTAAAAACCAGTAGTATATACATCAACACCGGATAACGTTCACCCAATATGAGCTATGCATGCATGATGAAGAAGAATAAATAATCCAACAGAGTTTCCTTAAAGCTAGGGTTATGGTTGTACAGAAATACACCAACAGTACCCTTGAGTAAGGTGGGGGGATAGTCCCCAAAACATTACTAAATATGTACACGAGTGTATGGTCCACTTCCCCTACCATATCTTTCAACATAAATAACAAACTATTCACAACTCGAGGCAAAAAAAAAGTGTCATCCCCAAGTAGTCAAAATAGTAAAATCTAAATTAATGGCACAAACTTTGTAGGAGGAAATGTAAAGATGCTCAATAAACCTTCATATGTTAAATCAAGAGAAGGTGAAAAGTATTGTGGAAAATGCTAGTGAGAAAAACAAAGGTTTCTAAACAACAAGAGGAATCAGTCGATGACTTGCATCAGAACCAACAATAAGTAACTTCATTTTTGATAACCTGGTATCCAGCACAATGGACCGACTGATCCGAGAGACCAATTCTATTGTTCACTAGCTGGGAACCCAATCAAAACAGGAACAAACCATGGACTGAGAAACCACAAGAATTGATAGCACGCAGGTAGAGTCGAGCTCCAGACTTAAAGACTTCTTGAGGCCCCTAGTTGTTAGATAACTATCACAGTGCAGTTATAAAAACCGACTTCATAGTAGCAATCAATCAATATTCTTTCCCAAAGGAAAACCTATTTCTGTTCAATGTCTGCACGCAGTATTTAGAAGGGAGTTGCACAAATGTATTTCCAGTAGCCATCCATCTTATATGCTTTAAGGACGAGAATTTTGAAAGGACTATATAACAGTTCAGAAATGACAATATACTTGACAAGAGTTTTATGATAAGGTTATAGTATAATCAAAAGGTAGTTAACAATATGGCCCCAACATTTTTCTTCAATTGTTCCAATATGCATACAAACAAAGCAGTAGCTTTGAGTATTTTTTCTACAGTCTTGAGTAGAGTATGCTTTCATACTGTATATAAAAACATTAACGCAAAAACTTAAAGAGTGGAGATGCATGAAGAAGCTTCAGCATAGCTGGTATTTTTCACTGGTGTAGAAAACAGATATCTTATACTCCTTTAGACTTGCTAAAACCATGCGTGGGTTTGAAGTAATATTGAGGTGTCTTTGTCCTTGTTGGTGTGGAACTTACGAAATGTTAAAGCATAGTTCATCCACTGAACTGATAGTCACGGGGCTTGACCTATGTGATCTACATACATTTTGACCTGATTTTGTGGTGTACTTTTGAAAAGTTTCCCTCCAATGTTTCCCATCCTTTACCATACATGCAGTATGTAGATCATTAAGTAGAAGATGAGTAAATACATATACAAATCTATATCTCCTGCCATAGGTAGGATGTCAGCAGGGTTAGGAAGTTAGTTACTACCCTACGTTTGATGCTCCTCTATGAAGATACGTAAATAGATGTGTAAAATTTGAAGCTGTGTACCCGTTGAATAAACTTGCATTATATTCCAACATATAGGACACCTTGACCCGGATGACATAAAATAGTGAGAGAGATGTGAAGCAAAAAGAACTTTATGCATTTCGAGATCTTCCCATTATGAAAGTTAAGAAACTTCCCAAATTCTATTAATTTCTATTGCTAGTATCCATCAGTTAATATGACAACACGTTTGGCGCATTTAGGCTTTACCCCAGTATATATACATGTACATTGGCCAGTTAAAAAACTGGTTTCTTTTATAGCTAATAAAGTTAGAATACTTAAAATGCAACGGTTATTTTATCTGTTGCGTTGAGCTCGTTCATAGCTTAATCTCCACCTCCTCTTCTTTTTTGAACGTCACCCCAAATCACCAAAACTTTGCCCTGTTCAACCAGTGGCTGCCATGTCGATACATATGTTGTCAGTTTCATGTAATGTGGAAAAGGGCATACTCCCCTAAAATGAAGAGTCGATGTGACCCAGATTTGGTTGGTGAGAGACAGGGAGTGTCTCATTAAACTTTATTTTGCGGGTTTCTACTAGATGTTGATGTTCGGTTCCATTCAATAATTGTTGATTTTGTTTATGACTCAATGCAATTTTTGTCTTCTCAAGTTCAATTGTTTAATATGACAATCTACTAATTTTAATTCCAGCACAATAACATCTTATAAAGTATAATAAAAACAGAGAATTCATTTTCATCATATGTTGCTGAAGTGATTTTATGAAAATTACAGATATGGAGGAGAAGGCAGAATACATACTCAAAATCATCGAGGAAGACGGAGACTCCTTCGCCCAGAGGGCGGAAATGTACTACAAGAAGAGACCAGAACTAGTGAACTTTGTGGAGGACTCTTTTCGAGGATACAGAGCTTTAGCTGAGAGGTATGATCACCTATCAAAAGAGTTGCAAAGCGCGAACCGTACCATTGCCAGTGCTTTCCCAGAAAAAGTACAACTGGCAATGGACGAAGAAGATGAAGAAATTTCCCCCGCAACAACCTCCTATGATTCCAAACCACCCTCAAAGAATTTTCCAGCAGTCCCAAAGTTAGACATCAAGAAAATTCCCAAAATCCCACAGAAAAGTTCCAAAGCTCCTACTCGATTGATGTCCAAAAAAGGGCTGCTCAAAATGAGCTGTCCCACCGTCACTGATGCTGCAACAACCTCAGGGATGAGCAAAGCTGAGGCGCTAAGGGAAATCGATAAACTTCAAAAGACTATTCTGGGGCTTCAAACGGAAAAGGAGTTCATAAAGAGTTCGTATGAAAGTGGGGTCGCAAAGTACTGGGAAATTGAGGAGCAAGTCACGGAAATGCAAGCCAAAGTTAACTTATTACAAGATGAGTTTAGAATCAGCACATTTATTGAAGACGATGAAGCTCGGACACTAATGGTGGCAACAGCCTTGAAATCATGTAAAGAGGCTGTGATTCGGTTAGAAGAGAAGCAGAAAGTATCGAGTGAAGATGCTAGGATTGAGTACCAAAGAATCCAGGAATCCCATGAGAAGTTGAAGATTTTGAATGAGAAGTTTGGTAACCCAACTTTTAAGCTTGCAAGCGAAAGCACTGAACAAAAGTATTTAGACCAACAAGTTGAAAGCATTGGAACAAAAGAGAAAAATGACTTGGAAGTATTCAGGGAAAAAATTCAAGAACAGTTGCAAGCGGATTCTTCTAAGGAATCTCTCACCATGTCTGAACTAGCGGAGAAAATCGACGAACTAGTTGAAAAAGTTATTACTTTAGAAACTTCAGTATCTTCTCAAAATGCTCTAATAAAGAGATTACGGTCAGAAACAGACGAGCTTCAAGGGCGCCTTCGGAGCCTAGAGGAGGACAAAGAGGCTTTGATAGAGGGATCAGAAAGTAAGAGCAACAAAATAAGAGAGTTGGAGCAAGAACTGGTTAGAATTCTAAATTTCAACCAGAATGTTGAAAACCAAAACAAAAATCTCCAGAGTCGTTTTGCCCAAGCGAGTTTGAGCATTGATCATCTCTCTGAGAAATTGCTAAGTGTGAAGCAGGAGGAGAAGGAGCTTGAGCAAATAATTATGACCAAAGAAAAGGAGCTTCAGGTACAAGAAGAACCGGCATTTCCAAACAACAAGTCAAAGATCTCAAAAAAGAAGGTTGGTGTGGTGGAACCGATTGAAGTAAGTGATGACCTGAATGCCAATCCAGGGTTCAAAGGAAGTGAAGATGCAATTGCTGTTAGTTATCATTCGGGTATCTCCAAAAATGAGAGAGACGATCTATCTATAAAAGCTGAAAAGAGCTTTGTTCAGCCCAAACTCAGCAACTGCCTTGACGATCATTTGGTAGTACCGGTGAAAGTGAGAGATGTTCGAAATTCCAATCCACAAATGAAGTTCAAAGAAAATCGAGATGCTGAAAATGAGGCAGTGGAAGGGGAAGCTGCTAAGAAGTACAATTGTGTCTCCAGTAAAGCTACAGAAAAATTTATACAGCGAGAACTCAGCTTTCGCCTTGATGATTATTACGTCGAAGGTCAAGTAAATGAAGAGTTAAATGAACACAAGGAAATTACTGCTCCGGGATGCGATGAAGTGATAACGAAAGATGTGAAAGTGGAAGAAAAAGGGAAGAAAAATGATTCTCTTGATCTTCATACTGTAATTGCTGAGGAAGAAAATTGGTTTCAGTTCAACCCTCGTGATCAACAAGAAGTTCTTTCAGTAAATGGGCAAGTTAGAGCTGTTTCGGGTGTGGATTCAGAAGGCTTCAATGATCCAGTGATCTCAACTGTTGTTCAAACAGAAAAAGGGGAAAATAAATTTGGCAATCAAGATCTTAGAGCTTTAGTTAGAACTGAAGAAGGAAACATTGGTCAATCTAGCTCAACCAATCCTTTCAGTGATCCTTCAGAGATAGTGTTTGAACACGAACTTGTCGTGGGGGCTTGTAATCACTCGATCATCTCACAAGATACGAAAATAGAACGCAAACAGAATGTTGAAGAAGGAAAGATCGTCCACTCCACCTCAAGCAATCCTTTTGATGATTCTCCAGAGAGAGTGTTCGAAGAACAAGAAGGCGTCGTGGGGCCCATTAATGACGAGATCATCTTAAAGGAAAGAAAAGCAGAGAATTTTTCTCAGTCCACCCCAAGCAATCAACGCAATAGTTTTCTAGGAGAATTTCAAATAAAGGGAGTTCCATATGCCAATCTGGAAAAAGGGTTCAAAGAACACAAAGATACGGCAGGGCCCATTAATGATACGTTTATTTCAGAAGATCCAACTGCGAACAAGGAAGAGAAGAAAGATGATGTTCCTACTTGCAATACATCAGGGAAGGCTAATTCTAATAAAGCAGAGAACTACATTCAGCCAGATAGTCAAGAAAATCACAAAGTAGGGTCACAAGAACTGGAAATTACTGAGGGTGAAGATCAGCCTAATTGGCGGGAACTGTTTTTGAATGGGTTGGATGACAGGGAGAAGATTCTATTGGAGCAGTACACTTTGACTCTCAGGAACTATAAGGAGACAAGTAAGAAGCTTGGTGAAATTGAGAAGGAAAATTACGAAAATCTCTTTAAATCCGCTGTCCAGATAAAGGAGCTGAAGAATGCTAATGATTTGAAGGATGCCGAAATTCAATCTTTGCATAAGAAACTGAACTTATGGCTCCATGAAATTCCAGATATTGAATTGATGAGAGAAGGCGAAAAAGGTGACAAAAGGGTAACTTCTGAACAAAATGAAGTCTCTGATTTGCTAGATGAACAAAAGGATGAATCTCTGGATAGAAAATGCGATGAAGGGGAGAAAAGGGTGATTCCAGTTGATGAGCCTCATTCAGTTTCCATGGTGGAAGAAAAATTCCGTTCGGACATAGACGGGCTTCTCGAGGAAAACATAGAATTCTGGTTAAGATTCAGCACCTCATTTCACCAGATACAGAAATTCCAGACTTCAGTTGAGGATTTACAAGAAGAGTTAACAAAAATAAGGGAAAGCAAAAAGCAAGAGGGAAGCAGTAGCAAAAACCATTCACCCATGAATTCGTCCGATGTTCGCCCAATATACACACACTTGAGAGAGATACAAACTGAATTAGCACTTTGGTTGGAGCACAATTCCTTACTTGAAGATGACTTGCAAAATCGGTTAACTTCGCTCTCAAGCATTCACAAAGAGATATCTAGAGTTTCGAATTCAAGGTCTAAAGAGGAAGAAGAAGCCTTGCTTTCAAACTATCAGGCTGCCAAATTCCAAGGGGAGGTTTTGAACATGAAGCAAGAGAATAACCAGGTGGGGTATAAGTTGCAGGAGGGACTTGATCGGGTGAAGGAATTGCAAAGTGAGATAGCAAAGACACTTGAGGATTTGGAAGAAGATATTGGAGTGAAAAACAAAGAGAGAAAGAGTTCTTCAAGTCGGTCACGGATTCCTTTGAGGTCTTTCTTGTTTGGGGTTAGGTTAAGGAAGCAGAAGCCATCATCTTTGTTCCAGTGCATGAGTCCAGCATTGCAGAAACAGTACAGTGACCTGGGTTCATTGCCAACATAGATTTTACAAGTTTTGGGATTTAGTTTTTGAATTGTTAGAATGACATACAATAGCGTTGGATTGTTTTGAAGTTATAGCCTATTTCTTTTTACGTCATATGGCCCCGCCTCTTCCTTTGAAAGCATCCACTAATTCGGAACTTAATTTGATGAAAGCCATATTTTTTTACCCGGATGCTTTCTTGATGCCGCTAATGACCAACGAATGACAAGTGCTTTTACATCTTGCTTTTAATGGGAACTTGATGAGTCAATCCACTTTTACATCTTGCTTTTACTGTTATCTTGAGAGTTACAGCTATATTGCATGGCGGAGATATACGATGGATCATGCACTTGACAACGCATAATTTTTATGTTATAAGATAATCATATGTTCTAGATTGTGTATTGCTCCTTTACTTTTTTACTTGCAGATGTTACAGTATTTCAAACTTTTGAAGTCGGGTATTGCGAACAACCTTATTTGGGTCGTTTGAGTGGCTTCATTGTGGAAACTTGTTACTATGGCAAGGTGACATCATTTGAGGCTTTCTTTACGATCGTTTTCTTATTTGGGTCATTTGACTTTAACTTTTCTTTTGAATTATTTTTGGTCTTTATACAAAAGAAATTTCACATTTCTTAGTTTTGCATCAATTTTTTGTAGATTGTTGGTTCAACTCAACAAAAGGTTTTTAAAAAGTAAAAAAAAATATGACCCAAATCTTAAAAAAGTTCAGAAATTATGACCCAATTATTTTCGTCTGAACTTTTTTAATCTTTTGGTCCTAATTTTTTACTTTTTAGATTGCTCTCATCAAGACGAACTAATAATCTAAAAAAATTAATACAAAACTAATTAATGCGGAAAGAATTGAATAAAGACAAAAAAATAATAATACAAGAATAAAATTTGGCCAAAAGCATATCTGATTATGGCTAAAACTAAAAATAACAGGCTCATTAAAAATCTACCCATACTAATTCAGCAACAGTGTCTTAGGAGGATAAATTACACTACTGAAAACTTCTAAAGAAAAATGAAGATGAACAATATCGAAATGAAAAACACACATTCACAAAGTTAGTTTTCCTGGGTCATGAAATTGTAGTCATTTATACACAAATTCGTACCTTTTCTTCTTCCCACTACAAGCTCCAGCAGCTCCTTCAAGTAGAAACTCCTCCACTTTCATTAGTTGCATCTATTGCCATGCTCGAGCTATCATTCTCACAAATTTTATCCGACTGATTCTCAATCCCGTCCTCAACCCGCATGCCTATTGTCTTCTTATCATCACCTCTTTCTCCACTCCCTGCAGTTGACACTTTGCCAGTAAGATTTGCGTGATAATCCCCACCAGTCTTTGAACTTGATGAACATTTCAGGCTCCCAGCAAAACCGTTTTGACCTTTTAAGGTTGCTTCTGAGCTAAGTAAATCAGTTTGATTTTCTCGATGTTGCTCATTTGATGTTTTGAAATGAACAGGAGGTCGATCTTGGATGTGCTTGTTCAATGCATTGCCCGTAATGGAAACCGGATTTTCTTGAACTCTCTCTTCAAATGTATCACCTGAAACAACAACTTCATCTTCTTGGAATTGCCCGTTCGGTGGATTGCATGAGCTGGAATTACTAATGTCATTAGACTTGTAATCACCGGTCCCACTGGGAGTAACATCAGTCATTTCCTCCATTTGACTTTCAACCGTTGGACTTGATTCTGTGGCAGTCCGCGTGACAGCAGTAGCAGGTTTTAGAGAATTGTTCTGTGCTTGCAGAGTTCCACCGGGCCGCGCGACACTGGTAGAGGCAGTAGAATAGGTGGATGTCGGTGGGGCCGCCAGTCCAGTACGAATAAAATGAACATTAGGAGGCAATGCATTTCCCGGTGATGATTTGCTCGAAGAAGCCCCACCGGGAATGATATGGACGGCATTCTTTGCCTGTGCAGCCTTAAGCAGAGAGGCAGCATCGGATGGGGTGGCAATGCGGGCCCCAGCAGCAACTGCAGCAGCTTTCACCATTGCATCAGGGCTAAGAGAAGGTTTTGTCACTGGTTTCTTAAGTATTACTCGAGACTTTAATGAAGTCGAAGGGGCAGAATCTTGTCGAGACTGATGTTGAGATTGGGCAACAACTGATGAACCTTCCACGGCAGGACGAATTGGGTTATTGGATGCATTGATGGGATTTGTCCCAGCTGTTATCATATGAATAAGATTATCATGTTTCCAAAACCGCAGGGTAAGAAAGCAACGATTTCAATACATGAGTATAATTCAACTACAAGGTTTTCCTCGAAACAATGAAACCAAGCAAAGCCATCCACTACACCATTTTAAAACAATTCCAGAAAATAGACACAGCAAGATAGAATTTTTCAAACAATTTAAAGCTCCACTGAGCACCCTTTTTCGTTCACTCTCTCTTTCACTTTCTTTTAGTTCACTTCGAGTCTTTTTTTTTTTTTTTACTTTTCTCATGCTCTAATTATCTCAAATCTCAACCAAGTTTACTAGAACTATTTAAAAATCATCTTCATTGCCTAAACCTACCGAAAAAGAATAAATGTAGGTCCACAGGTAATATCATAATAATATGCAGTGCAAACTCTGCAATTAAAAGGAGAGTTCTGATTTGGATTAAGAAGAGAGGCCGAGTATATACTTATACTTACAAAACAAAAGGAGAAAGAAAAAGACATCGAATATTAGAGAATATATATATATATAGCACAACCTACCATGTGGCATCTGAAATTGAAAAGATAGAAGAGGAATGTGCCACAATCAAGTGGTCAAGATTGCCCACTCAATAGCCACATCAAGGAGGTGATGTAAAGCACAGATAGTGCCATGAGCAAAAATCCACAAAATGAAGAACAAGAAAATCCAATTGCAAATTTGTAACTTAGCCCCTCCAGGAACGACCATTTTAATTTTAATTATTGTTAGTGATTGGGCTATTCAAAGAAATATTGTTAGCAACTAGAATACCAATAGAATCCCAACTAAAACACTTCAATACACTAGAGTTAGCAGTAGAAGCAGAGAGAATCACCATTACCGTTTGAACAGGCTGCCGTCAAGTTGTCAACCATTGGCATGTTGAGGGCCAGGGAAACAGCTCTGCGGGCAGCCAGCTGAGCCTCAGAAAGTTGTGAACCACTGCCCACGTTCAAGTTTCCCTGTCGCTTTCTGATAATGGCCCACCTCTGCAACGACCCATTATTTCATATTATTATAAGCACAACCAACCGAGAACAATGAAGACAATAAGGTAACAGATCCAAGGGTAAGAACGTCAGTAGAAGAGACCGATTCAATTATTTATAAGTCAAATCTATCTTGAAATAGAAAATTTATGAATGTTAACATTCATGGTTCGACTCAAATTTAATTATTTATAAATCAAATCTATCTTGAAATAGAAAATTCACGAATCTTAGCATTCACGGCTGTTCAACTCACATTCACAATCCATGCAATCCATTAAATTGCCGCACCCCCCTCATTCGGAACTATTTTCCTTCTTTCTTTCTTTTTTTAAATAAAAGCAAGACTATAACTTAATAGAGTGTTCAGTATGAAAATAATCGATGCATAATTTGCTGGTTATATTAGAGTATTTAATGGAATCTAGACACCCTTAGTTCTTAACAAAACATTTTTTACTTGTGCCTAAAAATGTCAAAACACATCTCCTAAAGATGTTCAAGACTAAAACAGCATGCCACTTTGCTAAATTAAACATAGTTCAAGATACTGGAAGTCGAACCTGAAATATCATACGATGTATACGTGTTTTGATATATGTTTTTAATTAGCAAATTGTTATGATTCCCGAAGTGACCCTATTCACAATCTGGAAATAACAATTTTGATTCGCATTAGAAACCCAACGACAGCTTCTCTCTCTACTTTATCTTTCTACTAGTTTCTGATAGGGTTTTACTTTTGGGGGGGAAGCCACCGCCTTCTCCCTGCTCCCTCCCCCCTCTCGCCTCCTCTCTCTCTCTCTCTCTCTCTCTCTCCACCCTACATCTCTGTCTTTCGTCCCTCTTTTCTTTTCCTCTTTGTTTCTTTTTCCATTTATCTCTATATCTCCGTCTGCTTATTCAAAAATCAATTGGCACAGTAATGAGACGAAGGCAGCGGCAGAGATGGTGGTCCACACCGGTTATGGATCTCAACATTTGGGTTTATCCTGAGTGTTTATGGGGGCCGAATAGGCGGTTTCTCGTTGGTTGCAGTTCATGACTCTCAACGGTATGACTCCTCGGTATCCTTGGTCTCTCTTCTCTCCCATCTATTTTTTCCACCCCCTATACTTGCTCCTCCATGTTCCTTTGCTACTGTCCGCCCCCTTTTCATCTCAATCTATCTCCTATCCATGGTTACCGGTTGGTTTTCTGCTGAGATTACTGGCTACCGGCCTAACGGCGAGGTAGTGTTTCGGTGACAGTGATTTTTCGTCGGGGTCTCCCGCTGCGGACGCTGCTGGGCGGCGCAGTTCTCGCCTAACGGCTTGGGTGAGCATCCGAGGTGGCTATTTGGCTCCCAGAAGATTGGCAATCAGCGGTAGTTTACCAGTGCAAGGAAGAGTTTAGTTTAGGGTTAGAGTTTTCTTGGATGGACTTAGCCCACTTAATTTGGGCTTTGCCCTTGATGTATTTGGGCTTTTTGACCCAGTGGAGTGTGCTTTTATGGTTCAATCTGACCATTTTAGGCTCATAGGTGATTAGGGCTTTGTCCGCAGGTGTATTTTCCAACCTTTGGTTGGAACCTCTTTCCCTTTTCCTAATAAATGTTTACTTTTGTCAATCAAAAAAAAAAAAAATTTGATTCGCGTTTAAGGTCATGAGTTGACGACTATAGTTTCAGGTTACAGTAGAAAATATGTACAGTAGCAAAGAATTCCATAACCGGGATTTGAACTCGGAAAAACTGGGCATCACCCAGACATCCTAACCATACTAGATAACAACGGATTGCCATATTATATCTTCATTCGTATTTGTATGTGTAAGCTACAAGCTAATTGCCGGACAAAACCTTAAACAAGGGCAGATGACAGAGATCTGAATGTAACATAATATACCATGTTTTCCCAAAGAATTTTCATTGAAACAGGGCTGTTGCATTCCACACAAAAAATGATTGAACCATCTTTTTCTCTGTACATAATAGTGCAGCCAAAAAATTGTACGGCATTGGCATTTTTGCACTTAAAGAAGGGAAGCAGGAGGAAAGAAAAAGCAATGACAGATTTTACATTTCAAGATTTGTTGCAACAGCGTTTCACAAGAAGGGAGGCAAGATTTGTCTGAAGGAAGAAAAATCTGGCTTTTTCAAATCACCCAAAAGGGAAAAACCAACAGAAAAAGACTGTCTGGGGTACCATGTATATCTATATGACCACTGTATCAATGTAGTGCTCTGCAGTACATTTTCCTACATCAGTAGCCCTGGTAAGTTCCATAACTAATTGGCCAGCATCATCAAGGGGCATCTGAACCATTAGAGCCCAAGTGCCAACAGGATCCTAATCTAGAGCAAGTGGCAATGCAAGCACCTCATATACACCTCCACTAAAATCGTGTAGAATCTTGTAGCTTTTCAACGCAAGTGGCAACGCAAGCAAATCAAAGCATAGAATCTATCCTAATCTAGAGCAAGTGGCAACGCAAGCACCTCATATACACCTCCACTAAAATCATGTAGAATCTTGTAGCTTTTCAATGCAAGTGGCAATGAAAGCACCAATGCTTTGAAAAATCAAAGCATAGAATCTAGTAGCTTTTCAAACCAGTCCCATACAAATGTTTATGGAAGCTTCCAAAGAGGAGAATGGGGAGCATTGTTGGTAACTAATACCTTAAGTGCATTAAATGTGTCTCCCAAAATCCCAAAGGAACCAACATTGTGGGAGAGAGAGAGACTGTTTTTAGCACAACAGAAGCACAAGGTCAATCATACACATATTAATGGCTGCACATATTTGTCCACCAATTGACAGCAGAACAAAGAAACAAAATGGAAAAAGGCTAAACTCAATAAAAATTATTATGGAAAACCTAACAACAAGTCACCTTTGTATATGCATTTCTTACGACCACCATTAGCAGATGAATAGTGCATTTGAGATCATATGAGTTAAGTTGTAAAATAAGGATTTTGGGTTTCATCATCAGGAGTAGAAGTCTATAGGCAGAGAAAAAACCTGAGATAGCTGCGAAGCAGTTCTGTCACCCTTGAAATCTCCTTTCAAAATATTTGCCCAATTCCCTTCGCCACATTTCTGCACAGCAGCAATCAATTCCAGATCCTCTGCTGCAGACCATGGTTTTCGTTTCTTTCGAGGAGGCATATTTCCACTTCCTGATCCATTTGCATCAAAAACTTCAGCAGATGATACCATAGGCAGTGGTTGTTTTTGAACAGAAACTGGAACAGTAATGTTTGTCCCTTGCATTTGTGAATTTTCTGAAGGGACTCTAGATGATTGGCCATTAGGAATATTTATTGTTAATGGAGCCTCAACAGTTGAACCGTTTGGGAGATTGGTGTCACTTTGTAAACCAGAAGCAATCAGTACCTAGTCAAGTCAACCATTCCGAAAGTAAGCCAGTGGAAATTAACAAGAACCAATAACAGCAACAAAATAATCCTCCTATCAGCATTCAATTAGGATTGAGTTGGATAACAGCAGAAGAACACGTCTCTGCAACAAATTCTAAATAATTTTAATACCAAAGTATTTTTAACTTTCTGAAGGGGCTCTAGAAGATTGGCAATTACATATTTTCATTGTTAATGGAGCCTCAACAGTTGAACCATCTGGGAGATTGTGTCACTTCGTAAAAGAGAAGCAATCAGTATCTAATCAAGTTAACCATTCCCAATAGTAAGCCAGTCAAAACTAACAAGGACCAATAACGTAACACAATATGCCTCCTATCAGCATTTAATTAGGATTGAATTAGCTAACAGCAGAAGAACAGTCTCTGCTACAAATTCTAACCAATTTTAATACTGAAGTATTCGAATAGACCATTTCATCTAAAACACCAGAGTTAAGTCACATGCATCCAGATCATTGCAGCATGCCACTTAGCTAAAAGGCTGATTTTTTCTTCTTTTGATCTGCAGCTAAAAGGCTGATTAATGCAGGATAAAGGCACAGATAGCATTTTCACTTAGTTATCGTTTTCTTTTTCAGTTGATACCAGGATACCAACACATTATAGTGCAAATAAGAAGGGAAAAGAGACATTGATGCATCAAAGGCACGGCAATAGAGTATAAAAATATGTTATCCAAACTTTCTTTTTCTCAAACTATTTTAATCTTGACACGATACGAAGGATCAAGTTTTTGAAAAAATATTTTACGCGGACCAATATTTCTCCTCAATGTCGAAGTTGCAGTAGAACAAGTCAAATTTACGGTACGATAGCATGCATTATCTCATATCCAGCTTTTTTACTCGTGGTAGAACAACTCAAATTTATTGCATCATATACTGCACTATTCCATATACAGCACATAATGGATTCAGTATTGTATTGCATGGTATATTTGCATAACAAATACTCCGTGAGAATTTTCAGGTAGAACCTGTAATAATTCCCTTAAAAATGTCAGATCTCCAAAAGTTACTCAAAGAAGGCCATAGAAGCTTCCAACTTCAAACCTATTCTCTCTGGACGGATGTTTTTTATATGTGTGAATGTAATGGTACTTCAAACCTAATCTATCTTAGCACATGTTATGCCTTCTATCGACAAAATTAGCACATGTTTTACATGGGCCACTTATACTTGTTTTTCAACTTTGTCCCAAGTGCTTTTGAAATTTTTTTATCTTCAGGGCTTTGAGATAAGGAACTGCTCTACAGGGATGTATCTAAAGAGAAAATAGGGGGGGAAATGCACTGGTGGGTGGATGCATGATGAAAGATGCATCCAAATCAACATGGAGTTATTTCGCCACCCAAGATAACACCGAGCGCCTTTCCCAAAGACAGAAGCCACATCAGCAGGCAGTACAAACGCAACGAAAATCTTTACCTAAAAGTCGGTGCATATTGTTTTCAATTTTTTATAGGACGTGTCAAAGATACCTTTCAGAAAACTGCACAATTATTCACTCAAGCAATTAGTTTGAAATACCTTTACACAAGCCGCAGCCTCTGCTGAAGCCTCATTGCTAACAGGGGGAAGAGCTTCCAAATCATAATCTAAATCACTATCGTCATCCTGCCGGGCAAAATTGAAATTACTTGGAGAAACAATAATAGTTTCACGAATGAAAAACAGATTCACAACTAATCAGAAGAGATAAGGCACTGTTAATTAACTTTTTGTTTTCATTTTTCAAGTTCAACGAACGAAAATGAACAAAAGCACAAAAAAGAAGTTATTTTTATGCTTTGAATTCTGATTGACTGCCTTTTCTCATATATTCTCATTGACTTGTTTAAGTGGCATACAACTACTTATAACCTCTAGCTTTCTGAAGATATATCATCCCAGGAAATTAATCAGAAAAAAGAAATCCCTGAAACGCACAAAAGAAAAAGCTCATATCTTGCCAGCATTTAGGCAGGGGAAAAAAGAAGGCACTCGCCAGTGTAAAATATCATTCAAAAAAACACTTTCACAGAAGATGCAAAACGGATGCCAAAATACCACCTCCGGTATGACTTAAACCATTATAAATAGCAATGCGCTAGTTCAGCCACATAAGCTCCTATAACAACATTCCCTAGTTGTTTGCACAGACCCTGATTTCGGAAACAAGAAAATTTCCAATGCACATCAAAACTCTGATCATATCTCAGTTGATGATGGACATGAACTGCAAACAAATCTAGAAAGAGCAGTTGACTAGATGTGTCAAATAAAATTTCATATCTGGCGCCCTTGGTATATTTTCTAAGGGATATCCAAAGGTTTGCTGATCACTCAAACTATACTTTTTTCCACTAGGGTTTTGTCCGCCTCCCCCCCCCCCCTTTTTCTCTCTCCATCTCTCTCTCTCTCTCCTCATAGTTTGTTTTTATTTTCTTCAATAAGCTTGAAAGTCAACAAACCGTTTAGATCTGATTTTTCTGTGAGCTCTAAAGCAGCTAAGGTAGTGGTGAAAGCAAATGGGACTCTGATTTGATTCTGGATATGACTGCATGGGGAATGAATCCGGATATGGGAGTGAACCGGGGTATCAAGGGGATGCAGAATTGGGAGATGGGGACGAAGTGGATGAAGAAGAGGATGATCAACAGCTCTTATTTTGGGGTGAAAATATCAGAGGCCTGTCGCAGTGGAGGTGGCAATGGCCAAGGTGGGTTTGTGTTTTGGGTATATAGTGGTGAGGGATCAAGAAGAAGCTTCTGTTGAACTTAACATTCAAGAGGTATCTGCCAAATATCCCAACAATAAAGGTAGGGCTCAATAGGGATGGCAATCTTGTCCGATCCAACCCGCTCCTACCTGTTCCCCACCCCGAATGGGTAGGGGATTCGGGGATTTTTTTGGGGATCGGGTAGGATTCGGGGATAAATTTTTAAAAAAAATGGGGACCGGGTAGGATTCGGGGTTAGGTGTCTCCACCCCGATCCCCGCCCCGATCCCCGCCTCCAGCCCCGCCCCTCCCTGCCCCATGATTTCTTATCCTTTTTACGTAATAGGTTTGTAAGGAGAAAGAGAAAATAACCATGTTTTGCAATTGATGGAGGAATATAACAATCTTTAATGAACTCAATGACAATATTCTTGAGTACATTTGGTTATTTTTGTTAGGATTGAAACTTATGGAACGATGTTATGTTTATTTTAATTAGTTATTGTTGTTGTTTTTGAAATATTTTAGATTGTAAAAAATGAATGACTTTTGCTTAAAAGTTTGTATGTTTTTATTTACTCTATTTTGTTATTTTTTGTTTTGGATGAAAATGAGAATTATTTCAAATTTTAAGTAATTACTAATGTAACTTTTTAATTTTTGGATATCCAATCTCCATTTGGAGATCCCCGTTCCCCGTTCGGGACGGGGGTGGAGGGCAAAAGTAGTCCCCGTTCGGGGATCGGGGCGGGGATGGAGATTAAATATAGGTTCGGAGATCGGGGGTGGAGACAGTAACATCCACCCCCGATCCAACCCGTTGCCATCCCTAGGGCTCAAAGCATAAACTAACATGCGAGAAACTTGACTTTGAGAAAGAAAGGGGCGTGCTAGCTGCAATCAAACTAAAGACCTAACGCCTGACCTATATAGGGCCCTCTCTTGCTCGTTAGCGCTTTACTAACAAGATAGAAAGGGCTTTTTCAGCTTGATAATAACCGATTCTACGATTGAATAGCAGAAGTGCTACTTAGTAGTACAACAACCCTTGGGAGAGGAGACAACATCGTGGAGACAAGGGGCTGGCAGTGCCAACAACATTTGAGGGCGATTCATCGAGATTTGGGGGTTTATGATTTTCTTTTTCTTTTTTTTTTGGAGTTGATCATGGGGTGCTACCAATTGGGGTTTGCCATTTTAAGGGTGCTCTATGGCATGGTAGTAGGGCTTGGTTGTGAGGTTGTTTTGTGGAGGTGGTCGGCATTGGGTTCACAAGGCGGTGATGGCAATTTTTAGGTGTCAATGGCGGCTTGTGGCGGAGTTTTTTAAAGCTGTGGGGGAGGAGCAACAGGTGGAGTTACAGTGTTTAGGTGGTGAAGCAGCATTAGAGTTAAGGCAGCTGGCCAACATTCAGTGATTCAGTGCAACACAATTCGTGTGTAAGGAAGAGAAGTTTTAGTTGGGAACACAAGCATTTAAGGGTCTTTTGTTGGGAACACAAGCATTTGAACAAAGGGAAGTTCTGATGACTATTTAATCCACGAGGGTTCCACGCAAACTCTTCTTCTATCTTAATCTTTCGAGGGGCCATAAATGCCTTCAAGAACAACTAACACGACATTTTGCATAGACCACAGAGCACTATAACTCCTTAGTTTTATAATAAGGAACTACTGTGGCCGTGGCATCATAATACCAGTCACCAAAAAACTAAAGGGCCAAAACCAAGCAGGAAGCAAAGCCCGTCTTGGATTGCCAACATATAATGCTTGAAGTCCAACAAAGTTACCCCATCAAATATGACTCCAAAATCTAAATAGGAAAAAAAAATACTCCCTCCATCCCTTAATATTGGTCCAATTCGGGAATCCAATTATTTACGGAGACAAGATGATTGCACTTTTAAGCTCAAACTCCCAAACATACCCTTCAATTAACCATTATGAATGAGCAACTCGAAAGAAGAACGTGAAACGGGAAAGATACACAGTTTTTATACTTGGGCATTTCAAGTGGACATATATATTGGGACAGCATAAAATTAAATAATAGAATAACATTAAGGGACAGCGGGAGTACCAGAAATAACTGATACCCAAGCTAATACTACGGCCACATGACTAGATAGTAGATACACAACCCCCATGTCAAAGAAACGTGATCCACGTGCGGAAAAGGGAACTGTGATCCAGCCATTTTGGCTGTCCAGATAGCCCATCTACTTTTGAGTCATTGGTAGCATCAAACAAATTGTAATAAACATGGTCAACTTCAAATTTCACTACCCAACCGAAACTGAAAGTAAGGAGGATATTTAATCGATAGCCCTGGTAGATACTAGGACATGAGTCAAGTCTAAAAGTCAATGGATGCTCAATTCAAAACCATTATAAAACATATAAATGCATGGGTTACGATATATGGTTGCCAAAGGAATAACTCCAGTTTAGTACGAGACTGACCTGAAGCTCATCCGCATCGTCTAATCTTTCGGCCATAGTATCACGATATGCCAAATGTCGCCACAGCATCTGATACTCCCTTGCATTGGAAATTCCGGTTGACGTCTTCTTCACTAGATCATTCCAGTCAATCTTTACACCCGGACCCTGAGCCACTTCCTGAAGCAATGTGAGCACTGTCGTCGCAGGATACCTGCAAAATCATAAAATCATAAAATCAAAATCACATCAGTATGCTCACAAAGTTTAAAAAAACTCTACCCATTGCTTCGAACCGAGTCACAACCCCCAAATATTCTGAATAAAGGACATAGAAAGTGTATCCATGTGTTCATATGCTGTGTACAAACATCCAACCATATTTACCAAACTAAATAGGTATGAACGTGTCAAAATCTAAGAATAAAAAAATCACCTCTGTGGGTTCAGAGTCGGCAAAAATCACATATCGCTTCCAACTAAGTCAGAAGCCCCCCAAAAAATTGCAAAATCGATGCATAGAGCGTGTCTACCCATCTATAAGCTCTTTATACACGTCAATCAAACTTATCAACAAAAATAAATATACAGGCAACGAAAAATCCCAAAGTAAGACAAAAAAATCCCTGTCTGTAGGATCACATAGTCAACAGAAATCACATCAAATGCTCCAACTAACTCAGAAACCCCAAAATTTTTGAATAATCAATGCATCTTGCTCGGTTGTGAGGCCTGAATTAGTATTGGCCTGAATTTTTGTTACTACGCAGACTATTGCGTGTAATTAATTGAATATATACTCCAGCAAATAATGCTGACTACCCTGGAAGGTTAACTTCCTAATACAAGAAGTGAGCCACGGGCGTAGACAATATTGTTAAATCCCATAAATCTTCATGTAGTGGTTTTTCCTGTTGCGATTGATGCTTATTCTTGGTGCTATAAAGAGTGTGTGTGCGTGTGTCCTAAACAGTTTAATAAACTAATAAAAACAATAAATTAATAGAACAGAAAAAATGGTAAAAGAAACCTTTGAAGCAGAGTGGAGATGTCATCTTCACAGATTGTTGCCGTTCTTTGCTTCTTTGTAATCTCAACCATTGTGGGGATTCTACTGAAATCGCATGTTCTGAAGTGAAATTTCAAGTACCGAGGGCCCTCCAACAACGGCGAGGAGTAATAATCACTTCAAAAACTCTATGGAAAGAGAGTGTGCGTGTGTCTGTGTCTGTGACTCTGTGTGTGTGCGCGCTCGCGCGCGCTAGAGAGAGAGAGAGAGAAGCCCTAGTTAAGGAGTTCTCAAACGGAGAGGGCTTTTGGGGGGAAGAGAGGACGGAGACGTAGACCGTTGAAGAGGAGTGTGGAGGAGACGCGCCCTTCGTAGTTGGTGGCGAAACAAACGAGTGCGCCAGTTCAGAGAGAGAGGGAGAGGAGAGAGAAAAGTCGCGGTGTTTGGGGCGGAAGGAATCTTTCGGATTTTATGGTTTTAAGCTTGAGTTTGGAGTAAATTAATTTTTACTAAAGAAATTTAATATTTTGTAATTTTTAAATGATTTTTTGTTAAATTTTGATGAAGACAATTTTTAAATTTTTTTGGCCATCAGGGAAGTTTTAGTCTTTTGATCATTTTTTTTATTTTTTATCTGATTAATTTAAAATTTTAATGTAAATATAGTAGCAACAAAAAATTAGTATTGACATTGAAAATTTTAGACCAAAGAAGATACTGATGATAATAAGGAAAGACACAAAATAATATAACATTAATCCTGAAAAATCTAGATCAAAGATGACCTTAATGATGATTAAGAAATACAAAAAAAAAATCTACTCATTAAATGTTGATATTCATATGAAATCATGAATTAATGGTGCTCCAGTCTAAAATTCCTACCATGTTTCGAATTGATAAAAATCGTGTTCCCAGATATAATTTACCATGCAGACGTTATGGTTATGCATGGATGATTTTTGTCCCCACACATAGCGTTAATATGTTAATAAATATATTAGATTACTACAAAAATCAATTTCTTCTTTCATAAGGGTCGAACTTTAAATTTACAAGACCACTAGACAAAACCCAAGTTATCTATTAATGGATGATCTAAGAAGTGGTTAGGTTTGGGTTATTTTTCCAAGTGCACGTCGAGATGGTATTTTTCGCGAGTTAATAGAAGAGAGAGAGACTTTTTAAATTATTGGGGTGGTCATAGGATGAATTGGGTAGTGATATGGTCAAAATAATATAAGAAAATTCTAACCTTGTGTCAGTCCGTCGAGACTCACAGGCTAAGAGATCGTTAGATGAATTGCATTGCTAATATTGATTAAAAAAATAATCATAACAACGAGCTCGTGAAAAGCTAACCATCGCATTGTACAAGTATAGAAGAGGAAGACAAACAACTGAAATATATTTATGCAGTCCCCTTCTAATAAGGGATCTCTTATTTTGCTACTGTGGACCTCCTATTTTCTGACCAAATTTTGATGATCCGAATCATTCAATGTGTATAAAACATGTTTTTAAGGGTATGTACAAGAAATCGGCTCAAAATAATATCGATAATGGCTTGATCTAAACAGTTTTTGATAAATGCTGACAGGAACAATTTCATGAAAAATTGAATGGATCAAGTCTTTCCGGATATTATTTTGAGCCGATTTCTTGCGGGTACCCTTAAAAACACGTTTTAAACACATTGAACGGTTCGGATCATCATAATTTAAGCAAGAAATAGGAGGTCCACACCGTGCAAAATAAGGGATCCCTTATTAGAAGCTCACTATATATGTATTTATTTTTCAGTTTATCAAAAGTAGGAGTACTTATAAATTTAAAATTACAAATATGATAATTTTCTTTTTTGGTCTCATCAAATGGGGTTATCAAATCATTTCGTTATCATTAAAAACACACTTGCAAAGTACATTTAAAAATAATAATATCACGTTTATAGTGTTTTGTAGTAAAAGGCAATAGAAAACTAATATATTAATCACACACAAAAAAAAAAAAACCAAAATTTTCTAAAAAATCATTAATAATCTCAAACTCTATTCAAATCCATACTACTAATAGTCATGTTTTTATACGAGACATTGTTCACTAGTCCATTTTAAGGTTCCTTCTCGAAGTTTCGTGCCTTGATAATTCGAACGTTTATTTTATATGACATACTCGAGGAGGATTCAGTGAGCAAAAATCTTACCTTACAATCCCATTTAACGTGTTCCTTTACTATAGTAAGAATTCGAAAGTGAACAAATCTCATTTAGCACGTTCTCGTACCACAATAAGGATTCGAGAGAGAACAAACCATACCATGCAACCCCCTTAGGCCCCGATTGGATGCAGCCTTATGGGGTGCCTTAGCTAAGGCATGCCTTAGTTAAGGCTGGGCCCACCCATAAGGTGTTGATTGGCAAATTTTTTGTGTATGTATTAATTAGTCCGGGGGCTAATTAAAGCCCCAAGAAAATCCTTATTTAGCCTTACCTCCTCCCCTAAGGCTAACTAAGACAATGTGTTAATTTTAACAAATGACCAAAATATCCACCATTCCCTTATATGTATATGTATATTACGTATATATATTTTGGATATATATATTTCGTACATATTTTGATATACATTTCGCGTATATATAAATATATATATACACACGCACACACACACATATATACATATATTTCGTATATATATAATATATATTTAAAGTGTGTGTTACATATACACACACACACACACACATACATACGTACATACATACTGATACTATAAGTACGTACGTACATGTATATATATACTGATACATAGTATACACACAGTACACATACATACATACATACTTATACTATGAGTACATGTATACACACACACACACACATGTACATACGTACTTATAGTATCAGTATGTATGTACGTATGTATGTGTATATATAAACACACACACATATATATTTAAACATATGTATATATACACATACTTATACTTATACTGATAAATATGTAATATACATAAGTATATATACTTATATAAAATTATATATATCTTATATATATAGATATACATAAGTATATATTTAAGTATATACTAATATATATATACTTATATATATTTTATATACACATACTTATAGTATAAGTATATATGTATATATGTGCATATATAAACACACACACAGTACACATACATACATACATACATACTTATACTATGAGTACATGTATATATATACATACAGTACACGTACATACATACATACATACTTATACTATGAGTACATGTATACACACACATGTACGTACGTACATACATACTTTATATATATACTTACATAAAATTATATATACCTTATATATATAGATATACATAAGTATATATTTAAGTATATACTAATATATATATACTTATATATATTTTATATATACAGTATATAAGTGTACTTATATATATTAGAAATATATCAATATGTACAATATAAGTATACTGATATATATCATTTATAAGTATATATTATACATATACATTAAATACAGGATGGGGGTAAAAATGTCTTTTGACAATTTAACATATCTTTTTATTGTCTAACACATCCAAACTAACTCTTTATCCAATCAGTAGATTATTTAACACACCCTCCTTAAAAGTCACATCAGGGTGGGCCACACTGTCTTATTTAACACAATCAATTATTTAACACACCCTCTTTATTTAACACACTAAAAACTAAGGCGGCATCCAATCGGGCCCTTAGAGTGTTCCTATACTAATGTACGGCTTCGAGAGTGAGCAAATCTCTTTCTAACGTGTTCCTGTATCATAATAGGGGATTTGGAAGTGAGCAAATTATACCCTGCACTCTCATTTAGATTGTTCCTGTAACACAATAGGAATTCGAAAATGCGCATAGGATTTTTAATTTATTATTCATTATTTTTATTATATTTTTTAAAAGACTAATTTAGATTTTTAAATTCATGAATTTTTGTAAATATTTACTATTAAAGATACAGTTGGACCTAGGTAAGATTGATTGAATATTATGCCGATCAAATACCAATAAACACATTATCGCAACACATTTTTAAGTAAATAAACTTGATTAAGTGCGCAAGTATATTTTTCCAAGAATAAATTATATACTATCAAATAGTATTCATAAAATTTCAAGCTCGAATATTTTTTAAATGATTGATAATTTTGATAAACTCTAAAAGATAAACAATTTCGATCATTAAAATAGACTTTTTTCTCAATAGCCCAACATCCTTTACAAAAATCATGGAAAGTCACTTTTTCAACTTTATAACGAATACTAAAAAAAAAAATCCGAATGGTAGAGTAATAACATACGCCTCTCAAGTCTTGATCAAGCGCCTCGAAATCTTTAGGGAAACGACAAAAATTTTCTCGAGTATCGTTTTTTTCAACCGCACGAAAGAGTAAGAAATTTCAATTATATTTTCAAATATTGCACATTGCCCCAACAGTGCAAAAGTAGACATAACTGCTGCACATTTTTTCCTTTATCTATGAACAAGATCTTTGTGTCGAATTCACATCTTCGCGATCCAATGAATGTGTAGGCAACAAGAAAAAATCTAGAAATACAAATTATTTGCGTACATCTGAACACAGATATATCCAAAACCGCCAAATGCACGTGAGACTTCCATAATTATAGAGAACTATATGTGCATCCAACGGTCATGTGCACAAATGATTTTTGTTCATAGATTGTTCTTATAGTACTAAAATTTGATTATTCACAATTGCAGATCCAAAACTGACAAAATGAAACCTCTCAAAAATGGGTCGGCCAATTAAAACAGAACAAGTGCCACAAACTGGCATAATATCTAAGACCCAAAAAAAGAGACGAGAGAATAACTATCAGCAGCTTAGAATGTTTGATATCAAATTGTCCCAAAAAATAGCTGCAAATTCATCAGAAACTCATTAGGCAAACTGGTCCAAAAATAATTCTCCATAAAGTTTTCGAGCACACTCTTATTCCAAACTTTACGTAATATTCGTTTTCCGACGCCACCATTGATGAATGAGGATGAGCATTTAGAAGAATCAAAGGAACACCGAAGGATTGAGCCGACCGGTTGGCCAAGTCCTACAACTAGTGCTCAAACGCATTCATCCATAAATCCAACCAGAACAAAGTCTGTATGCTTGACGAAACTCCTGAAACATCCACTTCTCCAAAACAACCAAAAAAAGAACAAGAACAAGAACATTGAAAATAAAAACAATACCAAACAGATTTGCACAGCTCTTCCGTGCTAAAGAAGATAATCCAGTCCTACAGGTTAATCCAACAAGCGATAAGAGGTAGAGAGATCCATTGAGAGATCCCATGACCATATTTGCCCGAAATTTTTGCCATTAGACAAGAAGAAACATTAGGGGTGAATAACAAACAACTGTTCAATCCAATGGCTAAAATATCATTCGTTACCTTATCGCACAACAATAGGGGTATGGTGTACACTTCTTTTCACAATCCCCATTCTGTTTTTTTCACAACACCAGGCTTTATTCTAACTTGTACGAACCACTTGAAACAACATACAAAGAACACCAATTTCACGTGTTTTTGACATTCTTCCGAATGGCTGCTATAATATTATCAATGTAAATTTTGAAAAACTAAGTAATGAAAAATGAAATAGATTATTTGCTTGTCAAACGGTTGATTAAATGAACATCTAGCAGATCAAAACTTAAATTCCCAGTGAAGCCGGATTTTGGTTTTCAATTGTAGGTAATGATTTTGGGTTCCAGATGGCTGAGAGGAATGTGTCAACTAATGTTGACAGGGAATAGAAAAACGAATCCATCTCAAATCCTACCAAGAATTTGGCACCTAACTGTGGAGGAAAAGCTTTGGACTGATCACCATACATCCCGAAGATACCGTCCATCCATCTGGAGTTTCTTCACAATAGCCTCTGCCTCTGTTGAGTCCACATTTTCCTGAAAATGGGCCACCCACAGTGAATAAAACATGTTCGTATGACACTTCCAGTAAACATCTCATTATTTGATTCCTCGGGCTAGCCACGTCTATATTGCTGAAAAAACAGCCACTCACACCCAATCGGCGTTCTATATATTTAATTACTTTAGTGACTTTTCGTCATTCAGCGGAGTACGGACAATGTAGGAAAAAAAACTCGAAAATCATGTTATCAAGTGACTAATACTTTTAGGTATCATGAGTCCATGAAGACCTTTCCTTTCAAGTCTTGAAAGATAAAAGTTGATAAGAGCATGATAAGATGCAAACTACATGTTCGAGCATGCACGAACCATGGAAATGAACACAAGATAAGCAAAAAGGATTTGGACTCATTGATTAGAGTACGACTAAAAGAATTACATCAAAACTGAGATCCATTAGAAAATTAAAGAAATAATCAACAGACTGAACATTAGGTGGGGAAGAAAGTAGTACGGTCAAGAAAAAACACACTAAAGGAACACGGTAGACAAGCATGTAGCATTGATTTGTGGCAAAAGAAGCGAAATTTACCTTAAGGTCCTAAACATCATTTTATTTTGCAGATTAAGTCCATTGTGTATTGGTTTCTCTTGTTTGTCTATGTTAGACTAGAAAGTCCACAACCAACACCCACCCCCCCAAACCACAACCAAAAAAAAACACCAACACACCCACCAAAAAACAGACCCCTAAAAGGGAGAAAAATGAGAAAACAATGTTCTAGAATACTTGTTTGCCGGTTGATATTCAATGCTGCCAGTTCTGTTCCATAACTTGCACATTGGTTATACCATATGTAATTTTGACATTTTGTCGTATAACTCTGGAAAACAAAAAAGCAACAGAGATAACCAGCAGTTGGAGAAGGGTTTTACTGAGGACAAAATGCTGATAAGTTTAGCTATAGACAGAGATGAACGGTGAGAGAGAGAGAGAGAGATAGAGAGAACTTCATACCTGCTCTTCGACAAGGCCATGCAACATCCGATGGACATCCCTTGCCATACCTTTCGCATCACCACAAACATACAGATATCCACCCTGGGAGATTAAACTCCAAACTTGTGCTGCCTGAACAACCAAATCAAGGAACTCTGAATCTTTATCTCATGAAATTGATACTAATCTGGCTACTTTCCTATCACTTACTTTTTCCTTGATCTTATGTTGAACATACTCCTTCTGTGGCCCCTCCCGCGAAAATGCAATAACCAACTCAGATATAACACCTTGACATACAAAATTGTTGAGCTCCTCCTCATAAATGAAATCCTACAAGCAAGAATCGAGTTAGGAGGATACTGCACAAGAGGCTCCAGGTTTCCATAAACAATAAGGGCCTGTTCGGATACATGGATTTGAAATTTTAGGGAGTTGGAATCCGTAGATTTCAAATTCAGGCACACATACATACCATTCTGCGATTCCTGCATCCAAAGAACAACAGTGCAGGACCAAGTTGAATTCCATCCTCTTTCAGGGCCAACCTTTCCTGTAGAACTTCTCTGTTAAGTTTGATAGCTTCTGCTATAAACAAAATAAACCCACAAATCACAGAGGCGGTCAAAAACCTGTAGAAATCCCCTGAAAGGCGCTAAGCCAGTACCAGGGCCCACCATGACTATTGGAATTAAAGGGTCGGCTGGAAGCTTAAAATTGGACGTCCGAATAAAAATAGGAGCTGAGCTACAGTCGTGGCTTCTCTCTTCAGGAACTGCATTCTGATATAGTTTGACACAGCCAGATGACGTTAGATGCTATTAAAGCAAAAACAAGATAACGGAAAGCACAATGTACATAATAAATTGTAGGACAAAAAGTCAAAAAGGCTTGGGTCATACCTTCATCCAGGTTGAACACACACCTTTGTGGATTCGGCCTGTGGGACTTGTATCATAAACTAATGCACAGGTCACATGAACTCTATCTGGAGCAAATCTGTCATAAAGCAAAGAACTGAAACTCTCAACATTTACATAGCAGGAAAAGCTCCTGTCAACTGTTATACATGTCATGAAAAACGCACCTAGGAGAGGATGAAATAGAATAGTAACGTGGCTGTAAGCGAGGTGCAATTGCAGCAAAAAATACACCAAGGGGAGGTTTTGCTGATGGAAACTCGGCCATTACTTCCAGAAGGCTTCTTTGACTTGCAACAACCCATTGTGCATAATCATCCTGGACAACAGTAAAGAGTCATATACCTAAATGCAAGTACGAGAAAGAAAAATCGAAGTGTTACACAGAGAAGAGAGAAGAGAGAACCAAATAGAGTTGCCAATGAGTGCAAATACACGTACAGATATTTTCAAAATGAAAAAAAATTAAATCTGAGGAAAATGTAAGAAACATGAAAAGAGACTCAAATACCTTCCCCTGAGGTGATGACAGGAACTTAAGTTTTTCCCCTTCACTTGGTTCAGCTGCATGAGCAGCCAAAGCAATTAAAGCAGCCTGAAATTGCAAAATAATAAGATATGGCATACTATTATTAGAATCACGAGTTCAGATTGGCAAGAAAATGGAGAGTAACTAGAGGATAGAATATAACCCACCTTCCGAGGAGGATTTAGTAGATCTGCATAATGTGCCAGTGCAGTGCGAAGGGTACAAGGGCCAGCGAAAGGAGGCGGTAATGAGCCTCCAACAGATTTGTCCGCATGAATTGAAAATAGCAAATCTAGAGGTTGACCCAACAACTTTGCTGCTTCCTCAATAGTTTCATCACTATTGTCAGCATAAACACCAACATGGTCTCCAGTTTCATATCTGGAAGAGCAGGGTTCAGAAAAAGAAAATAAGCACTTCATAAATTATTTACTGACTCCTTTGGACTCAAAGGCAAGAATAGACTAAGCAATGGAGTTTCATTCTCCATTACAGAGGGGCTACAATGTTTGCTGTTTGCTCAGTCATCCTGTGCAAATGATTCCTTAGCTTAAGAAGCAATGCAGAGCAAATCTAACAAATCTAACTTTTCTTTTTTGTTATCTTCCGTCTGCATAAGAACAGATAAGAAAGGATTTTTCAAGGCAGTGAATCAATGGAACACCAGCAGACTGTTACAAAGATTCGCTGAGGGGAACATATGCAAGAAAATCAAGCACATGATTAGTTCATAGCTAAGACTACATTTGGACGACAAAGGTAACAAAAAAGCATGGCCTGAATGCCGCATACAACTTGTCAAGCTCATGTTTAGTGTGAAAATTGGCAATTGGAAAAGAGACATTTCATTAAAGAAATACAGCCTTGAAAGTGAAAGTTCGTTGCAGTGGACACTTACCCTTAAACCACGGGCCCCGAAATCAAATTAAATAGTTCTAACAAATTAAGCCAGGTAGCAGAAATTTTTTCTCTTCTGTTTGCGTCAAGTGCATTTACGGATCACCAGGGGGTCAAAAGGGATGCACACGCGGCAAGAAAAGGAAACAGAAAAGGGTGCTTTTGACACCCTATTGCTGGTTGACCAGAAAGGCTGACCTCTTCCAACAAAAACAATTAATTGCTCGGGCTTACACTCATCCCTACTAGATGATTGTCGAGCTCATGAAAAATAGTAACAAAACCCCCACCTTACTGATAACATAGATGATAGACACATGCATGGATAAACAAGGCTCATCTACATCTGACATCAAAATTGTACCAATTTCCTCTTAACTCACACAAAGAGGATTAAAGCAGCTTTTAGCACATCATACCTCTATTTCAAATTAAAGGTATAATATAAACGTCATGTTAGAAAAGTACATATCACCAAAAACATAATATCAGTGCCATAAACTTACACAATCCCAAATTATCAAAAAAAGGAACAATTGCTTACGTAATACCAGTGCCTTGGATATCAAACTCCAGATGAATGCAAGAGCGATCAGATTCGGGTTTGTGAAGTTCTCTCTGGACCGCAACATTAACTCTTCAGGCAATTGAAACCACATTGAGGTCAGTAAATTACAGAATTAAAAAACAATTGCAAGGGAACAAAAATATACACATCTAAAGTACCTGCATGGATGATGAATATCATATGAAGCATTCCCATTTGCCATATTCAAGTACTTCTCCTCACAAGAAGTAGTAGCATCATGAACCACTACCCGGTATTCAGGAATGGCAGCTGTATATGGGGTAGACACGGTACTTGTATCATCCTCATGTCTAAGTAAGAGATCTAACTCAGGCCACAGGGCTTCTCGCCTACATCAGAACAATCATATATCCGCATCATAGAAACACTGAAGTCATACATTATATTGGAGTTCCGTCTTCCCCAACTCGAGAATAAATGTCGATTAACAGTTACAACATTATATTTAATCCAAAATCACTGAAAAAAATACGGCATACCAACTTACCAAGCAGAAAAATCATCCTCAATGCATTGATCATCATCCCCTAGACCAACTGGAACAAGGCGCTTCGCACCTGAAATATGAAACAATTGAACAAGAATACCATGAAAAGCCAAGTAAGAAGGTAAAATTGCTAATCTCATATGCATTATCTTTGTCGAATAAAGATGACTACGTGCACGTAACTTCAGAAACCAACAATTGACTCTCTGATTAGGCATCTAAAATGGCAGAAAATAATGTTGGCACACATTGTTAAACCAGCAATCACAAATAAGCCAGTGGATATGGGGTGGGTGATGGTGTAACCATGGTAGAAATTCATGCCTCAGAAATACAATTTGACGGTGATACGATATTCGTTTGTTGACAACTATCGAAACTACCAAGCACATTGAATTCTTTATGCAACAGCATAATGGAATAAGAATTGACTAACATTTTGTCGGGAAACAGTTAGTCAAGAGAATAATAACACATCTGTTTCCAGAATAATCCTGACAAGCACAAAGCCAGGTCAAGCATGCAACAGCTCCGTTTTTAATAATTTTCACAGGTCATAAGATAATAGCATTTCTCCTTCAGATTTGAAGTCTCAGTCTGCAAGTGGAATAGGGCTTAAGCGTGGCCTTAAACTAAAAGTAATAACTCTGTGGACCCTACAGGATACATGGAAGAGCCGGCCTAATGAAACTTCATTTAACAGAATCTGCTTTATGAAACAGCTTGAGACAAGGACCCTTGCCATGAAGATTCTTTTCAAACTCACCCTTACACATGTTAAGATGAAGAAGTTATGTGAAGGGAGATTATTCAGCCAAAGCCAAACGTAACCTTTTGCTCCTACGTAATAGCTGTAACTTGTCATTCATGCATGTTATAAGCTAATTGTCTGGACTAGCTCACGATAGAATGCAAGCATAGCCACATCTTAGGCTTTTGTCAGTCTCATCACCTATTCAAATCATTCGTAACCATCAGACATTGTTCTTAAGAAGTAACTCATTCAAGTTTTCATTATATATTGTCCAAGAGGGGAAGCTGCATAGAAAAATAGTTGAAGAGAGACTATCTGCAGATCAGTGAACACTGAACACCATCAAAGGCAAACCACATTTGGTTTGATAAGTCAACAACCGTTCCCCAATTCAAGGTAAACAAAATTGCCATGTGTTCAGGATTTCCAAAATGTGTTCCTTGGTAGAGACAATATCATACCTTGTTCGCTGAGCTGTTCATCTACCACCTTTCCAATCTGCTTTGCAAAAATAAAATCAGATTAAAAGAATTGGGAATAAAAAAAGATAGAAAGAAGAGCACATGAATGAATATCTAGTGGATTACCTTATTGAAATGTTCGTATTGACGGTTACCGAGACTAAAGACACCATATGTAAGGTGTTGAAGCCAGGTTCCCTTTTCATTTCCCTAAGAACATATCCAAAACCTCTTCTTACAAGTTCTAAAGAAATGCACCAATAGGAATATCTAACACATCAAAACCACCCACCTCAGTAAACCATTTGTAAAATCTTGCAGCATTGTCAGTTGGCTCTCCATCTCCATAGCTACAATGACCAGCTCAAATATAGTTTAAAAAGTGCCTCACCTCCCCAATATTCAGAGATGATAACAACTGTCAAGCATTCCAGAAAAGAAAAGGTACAAAAATCTATCTCACGTTGCCAGCATGAAAAATGCCAAAGTCTCTTTCTTCAGTTTTTGTTCATATTGATCATCATCAGCAGCATAATCATCCTAAATCAAACCACAATAAAGTGATATCAAATAGCTTACTCGAGTATAAGCAACTTATGAAAAAGCAAACAAGTTCTCCAATTGAACATACCAAGTCAACAACTTTCACAACTGCCTTCTCATATCTAGCCTTGATCTCTTCTGCTAAAGACTGTCAAAAGATAATTGTACGGGGGAAAATAATTGTCAAAAGGGGAAATCAATCCGTCCAACATAAGCAGCTTAGCCCAAAAAGAAAAACAAATAGTTCCTTTTCTCAACACACTGGAAGCACCAGGAAAGTACAAAAGGGTCTCACTGTTCCCTCGGGCGGCCGGGGGTGTTGTTGGGTTTGGGGGGGGGGGGGGGGGGGGGATGGGATCCTGATGGGTTTCCATGATGACTATACGTTGGATGGTGGTAATTTCACTCCAAATAGACTGTAACATTATTTTTTCTAGCCTAGATGAATGGATAAACAGTTCTGTACTTCAAGTCGGAGACTCAATCTAAAGCCTTATTGGACTACCGGAATTCTTGGTTAAAGGTAATAATAACATCACCCATATTTAATTGGTATCTCATGGATAAAATTTATCCAGGTTTATAGATCAAGTTCTATTATGATCTTGCACATAATCAGTTTTTTCTTGGATTATAGGCTAGACTACCATTTAGACCAGACTTCTTCACATTTGGATTTGCTACAAGATGTTTACAAGAGACTTTTCACTTTTGCTTCGGATGTCTCAAAAGTATAAAAAGGGTTTCAAAGAGGTAGCTGTCACATTCGCACTTGTGCACGGCTCATTTGTACAGTGGCAGTATTTTCAGTTAGAAATCGTTTTAACAAAAACCAGTAGCTTGATGGTTGGAATGGTCCCTAGTCCCATTCAAACGTCTTTCCACTCTGCTTGCTATTCAAACGGGATTGTGGCTTTTTAGAATGCGTCTTGGTACATGAACTTATGTGTCTATCTAAGCCAGAATCATGTGGTTTAATTTCCTTTGACTCGACGGTTTCGACTTTCACACAGTAACCAATGTCTTCATTGTTAGGCACATCAATCATACAGAGAGATAAAATTGAAAGAGAAGTGCAGAGAGCTCTTTTAAGAGTCCATAATCATTTTAGTCTTAAACTTTGTGCGAGAGATTTGAAAGGAATATAGTGTGATAGTTGTGGTTTTCTTTAGTGACTCATAAGTGTGAGTGTTGGGTTGTAGGCCTTCAATAAGTTTCCTTCTTATGGTAGTTGTTGTGTGACACAAGATGATCCGTGTTGGTGTTGGATCGGCTTGACTAGTAAGATCGGCAACGTGCTTAAGACACACAAGAAGACGTGCTGGACATTTGGATGATATACTGCTCACCAAAACTGAGTTGGTAGGATCTCCAGCTAGGGATGGCAACGGGGCGGTTATCCGGATAACCGCCCCGATACCCGAATGGAATACCCGAACCGAACCCGCCCCGATACCCGAATGGAGGAAGAGGGGGTGCTCCATAACCGAACCAAACGGGGTTCGGGTATTCCCCGAACCGAACGGGTACCCGAATGGGGTTATAAAATAATTAATATAATATATATATACATATATAGGACCTGGGGTTATAAAATAATTAATATAATATATATATATATATATATATATAAAAATAAAACGACGTCGTTTAATTTCGGTTCGGTTCGGGTAACAGTTCGGTTATTCTTCTAACCATAACCGAACCGAACCGAACCCGAACGGGTATTTGTTTGTTCCTACCATATCCATACCCACGGGGAAAAAAACGGTTATGGTTCGGGGAAAATTAAGCGGTTCGGTTCGGATAACCATCGGTTCGGTCCAAATTGCCATCCCTAGACTCCAGCGTCCCACTCCTGAAAGTACTGGATTGTTACAAGTGGATTTGTGCATCATTGGTTCTTCATTACCGAACTTGGGTTTTCCACATATATACTGGTTTCTTTAGTCTCTACTGTAATTGCATGTTTCTTATTGCTCTGATTACCGTTGGTTTGGATTGAAAGATTCTTCTCTGTTGATTGAAATGCAGTAGAAAACTAAGGCGAACCATGATTGAAAAGGTTAGCCTATTCGTACTGTTTTTTACCTCTGTACATAATGCCAAGTTGCAAACTCCGTCTTTAGTATTTCAAAGTTGTTAGCCTATTGTTACTTGGCATTATGGCACATACAGACACATGGACCCCTATGTAGTTAATCCCGTTCCACGCAACAAGATATCCCCATAGTACCCACTATGGGTCCACACAATGTCACAATATAGCCATGACTTGACTGGAGACATGAAAAGCACGAGAAGAAGGTACATAAGTCTCCACCCCCAAATAAATAAATAAATAAACAAAAAACAAAAAAACTATATAAATCATAAATAAAACAGCCCAATTGACAAAGCTTTTCCTATCTTTCCAATTAGAGATTTGAAGCTAAGTTTCAGAACATGACTCCAAAATAGACAAATAAATAAATAAAAAAAGAGAAACTCTTAGCTCACTATACTGTTTTACTTCAAACGCATGGTATACATTTATTTCATGCAGACAGATGTTTGTAGGTGGGTAGATGGTTGTGTGCACACAAGTGAGGGAGAAGAAGAGTGATTCAGCAAGGTATTACTGATTCCTAAATAGATACCATTCATATCGATGATTTCTCAAGAGAAAAGAGAGCAGTCACAGAGCCATCTATAGGCTCACAGGGCTGCCTTCTCGGATTCTTAAAACCCTCATTTTAGTAAGGGTCGAGGACTCAAGATTATGACCACCTGCTCTGGCCCCCTGTTTTCCCCCTGTCAAACATCTATGCTCCCTCCATGACCTCGTGAAATGTATACTCGTATTAATCTACTCTCTTGACCTTGCATTGATGTTGTTTGTACTCTTTTGTTGTCCATCAGATATTTGTCATTGTTTGACAAAGTAACTTTTATTCTCATAAGTTGGAATGGTTTTTGGACGAATACCAGACCATCTGTCTTAAACTTATAGGGTCTACTAATGTGCATTGTCTGTGCCTTTTCAGACCATTATGCCTATTGTTGAAGTGTGTGTATCTTTCGGGATAGAAAAAAAAAGGGAGAGGATAACTCTAAATGTTAGTGTATGCTGTGTGCATACATATAATACACATGTAACTTTCCTGTTTGGAAAGCGAAGTGACTTTATCTTCGTGTCCTGGCTCCGCCACTAGACGCGAGGCAAGGGGCAGTGAAATCAGTTAAGCAAACTTATTTTCTAATAGTATCAATTTTCTTCTTGCTTTTTGAGGCCAAACCAAACAGAAGCAAGATATTTACCTCTTTCATCCCCTTTAACTTCAATTTATTTTCATTCCTTACTCTTCATAGTTTTTCCCCTTGACAGATTTAATAACCAAACGCAACAGTTAATATGAAATTCCAGATTATGTGTGCCGAGAGATAGAGAAAGAGAGATTCTGCAATGGCCCTTGATACAGACCATCGGTCAAACAATAACTTCCCTGCTCTTACAGCCTTCCCCCCCCCCCCCCCCCCCCCCCCCCCCCACAACAAACTTTGGGTGCTAACTCCTATACTTCCGGAATTATCTTACAGCATAATTAAAGTTCTTCACAAATCTGGGGAGCACCAGCCCTGATCGATTACTGTATACATAACGCACCAATCTCAACAGTGCCCTAACCCCAACTCAACAACAAATTTAACGAAATCGCATTTTCAAAACAGTTCATACACGTACTAGAACAAACAAACAAAATTCAGATTAAAAAAAAAGAAATTAATTTTACCTTGGCAAATCCCTCAGCAGTCCCAGTCTGAGTACCAAAGAATATAATCACCTTAGTCTTCCCAGACCCGGCCTCCACCTCATCTTCCTCATCCTCAACCTGCAATGGCTTCGGAACCACAATAGGCTTCACTTCTTTACTCCGATCAGACGATCTCCTCCACAGAAAGAACAATACGCCGATTATAACAGCAACAGAAGTCGTCGCAACCACAACCGCCGTATCAGAACTTAATGTTACTCCCAACGCCGATTCCAGCGATCTGATCAGATCCGAATTCGAACTCATGGTCGTCCCAATCGATCAACTTCGCTATTTTCTCCCTCTAACTCAATTAACTTCGCCCTTCTCTCTAAATTTCTCTGCTATAAAAACGTATACATATCGAGAGTCGAGAGAGATACATAAAAAGACACACTCGTCGCCAGTCAAGTCGAGGTCGATTACGGAAATCTCTCTCTATAAACTCCTGAACTCTATCTTCCAATATATCTGATAATCTCTCTCTCTCTCTCTCTCCCGGATGATGGATTTTCTCTCTGTGTCTTCTGGAACCGAAGGGGCGGATGATGGATTTTCTCTCTCTATCTTCTTGAACCGAAGGGGCGAGAGAGAGAGACAGAGAGTACCGACAATTCGGGCAGGGCGGTCTTCTTGCTGCTTGCCTACTTAAAACCAAAAAAATTGGGCCGCTTTTTTGAGGGTCTTAAAAGGGCCTATATCTTTGGAGCTGACTTTCTAAATTTCACGGACCCCCCTGAAGCTTCTAATAATTGCAAACATCTTCACTGAAGTTTTGGAGATGACATTGTCCTCCTCAGACGTTTTAACTTTAGCACATACATGACCAAAACACCTTTACAATAGAAGGCATAAATTAATGAGAAAATTATGTAACTTAATAAGAACTCTAGTGTTGATTAAGGATCTAAAAAGTAAATTACTTTTTGCTCCTATTTTTTCACGGTCACGCTCCATTTTTATTTTTTATTTTTATTTTGTTTCAGCTTACATAATGGGTTTTATCTTTTTTCTTGTAGTCATACTCCTTTTGATGTCTTAACCCATGTAAATTTATATAGTTTCTTTTTATTTGATCATTTTTCATACATACAATGATAATATCGTACATTAACATAATAAGGACAAAAAAAAATCAAGAAAAGTGTAGAGATATAAAGAAAATGCAAAAAATAATTATATTTTGTAATTATGCGTTATGAAAGGGGCGTACAAAAATCATTTTAGCAAACTTTATTTTGATTGTGACATTTGATTTGATTTGATCTGATCCTCAAATCAAATTGTTAAAATTTGCGTGGGGTAAGGCAAATAGAATTATCTATCTTCTCGTTGTCAGCCATCGCCATAGATATATACACACACAAAATGCTAAAATTGAGCTTCTAAATATAGAAAGTAATTTATCTGATTTTAAAAATTATTTAATCTTTTTAATTTTGATTACCCATAAGGGAAAATTTTATGGATATAAATTTATTTTGTTATTTAGTTATGCTACTATGAGTTGTGAATTTAGTGAGAGCAATAATGTCTTATATGGCTAATAATGTCTTATATGGCTATATGGTTTTCAAAATTTATCGTGATTAGTCGCCGTGTCAATTAATTGCATTATTTATTTAAATTTTATTAATCTTTCTATTTATATTTTCGATGATTTCAAAAGCTCAAAAGGATTCATATAAATTTTGAATTTTGTTCTTGGTTTTAATTCAACCGAACAACTTGAAAAACTTACTCTAAATAATTTTCTTTTGATTTTCGTGTTCTTCGTGGAGAAAGAGAGACAAAACATAGTTAATTTGACATGTGGTTGCTTAAGTAATGTACCATCAGCTGGATGAGCTGTTTTACCTTATTAAAAAGGCATCAGTGCAGTTCTTCAATACCTATGAAGGGATGATGAATTTATTTTAAGAAGACTGTGGTACACAAGACTCAGTTTAATATTGTATTTATTGTCCTAATTAATGCTGTATGGAAATTATATTCTATAATTTCTGATTGTTGATTTATAAAATTAGTTTTTGAATTCCAAATGCCTCGTATTCTTTTCAGCAGATAAAAGGTGAGAGCAAGAATAGTTAAGTGGAAGGATAGTTATTGGAGGGCAAAATAGATATTTTAGTGATAAAAAAGGCTCAGTCATAGGTCAACAGCTTCTGTTATGACTTCAAACGGAAGGGAGAATAATGAAATTATCAAAAAAAGTAAGGAGGGCGGTGTAATTTTAAAATTTTCAAAAAAGATCCTTGTATTTTTCAAGAATATCGTAGGAGTTAAATGGAATTTATCATAACTTTAAATTTGGGAATGTCAACTTTTTTTTTCTTCAGACTATTAACAATTTGACATCTGTAAACTTAGACCCTCAAAAAATCTTCCAATTAAATCAAATTGAAAATTTTCTATTTATTAGTTAATTGGATCTCCAATCAAAATGCCTCCAATCAATGTACACATTTTCAATATTTTCACATTTATTAAATTAAATTTATTTCGCATCATACTTATTTGACTTTAAATATGACTAATGAAGTTTTTGTCCACCAGGAAAAATTTAAGATCACAAATTATCCGTGCATATCCGGACACAGATGTATTTAAAATCGTCAGATCCACGTATGTCTCACATTATTATAGAGGAATCCACATTCATCTGACGATTCTAGATACATTTGTGTCTAAATGTGCACGAATAATTTGTGTGACCAAATTATCACCCGGTGATGCCACAGTTATACCAGAAGTTCAAATTCAACAGCAAACAAAAACTAAGGGGATATCCCCTTATAAAAAGGCCACACCAACCGCATCGTTTCTGAAATACTCAGGGCTGATTTGGCCAAACTAGATTATCCGGATTATCTAGATTATTTGGGGTTTTAATCTAGCCCATTTGGGCTAAATTATTTACCCAAATAATCTGGATTAATCTAGCTCCAAACACAACATAACCAACATATAAAAAATAATTTAGTCCAAACACTTTGAGCTAGATTATTCCGTCCGGCACCCAACATAATCCAACAATCCAATAATCCCATAATCTAGTTACGCCAAATGGACCCTCATTTTGTCCTAAATTTATATTCCCTTTCTGGGATTTTAACTTTTTAAAAGAACATAATAATTGCTGCAAAAAGTATTTTTCTTTTCAAATATGTCCCTGATTTGATTGATGTGTACAATATAAGTTTTATTTAAACAAAGGGAAAAAATTTAACCAAATTTCAATTGTTATTTTTGAAAAGTGGACTTTTATTTCGGAACATCCTAAATTAAAATAATAGACTATGAAAATATGAAGAAGGGAGTACTTCAAACTGCAATTGAAAATATTACAAGGGACACAAAGACTCCTTGCATATCATGTACTTGAATTATCTTTAAACCATCGAAGATTCCCCATTATTCCCACTTCAAGACCAGAGCAATCTCTTAACTCTTCCATAGAAACCATAGTCCAAAACCCTATTTCCCTTCGAAACCTAGCATGACTTGGATTTTATTTCACTCTCCCATCAGTGATCATCATTATTTTGACACACTGAGGGTATTTTCAACTCGAGCCTGGCAAAACTTCTAAAATTTCTGACATGTATTTGACTACCAACTCACGATTAAATACGACTTTAATTCTAGTAACCAAAGATGCCAAAGCATGACTATGAACCAAACGTAATTTGAAAATTGGTGAGCAGTTTACCATATAGGCAAAGCCATAGGAAGCCCTTATACCTTTCGTGGAATTTAAAGCTTACAAATCCATTTTCTACTGCTTCCTTCTAGTTATGTACTTGTTAACGTCATCCAAATTAGAGCTCAATTCAGGATGCTTCGTCGCTAATGGTTGAGACCCACACCACCAGACATTCCACAGATTTAGAGTTATAATACAATTTTCTGTAGTGCACGTATAGTGCGGATAAAACGATATGATTTTCTGCAACTTGTCCTCAAAACTACATCGTTTTAATTCCATGTATTTTGATAACAATTCGTGTTATAAGTTAAAATGATATATTTTTGTGGGTAAAATAGACAAAACTATATCGTTCTGTCCGCGCTATAGAAAACTGTATGACAACCTCCCTGAAATCCGACATTTCATATGAATATCTTTTGTCCCGTGCCGCGAGTCCGATACAGACCTGTCTTTATCACATCTCTAATTAAAATAACACTTCTCCAGACATGAGAAGCTTTATGTGATTTAGGCCAGGAATAAAAGTGATGCCTTTTCATGTATTTGTGTCTGATAAGTTGGCTCTGACATACTTTTTTTTTAAGAAAATTATTTACAAACTGCATTCCAGCTAACAAGATGGACTTTTTTATGATCAGCAGTATCTCCCCACAAGCAATTTCTATTTATTATATCCCAAACAGAGGCAGGGATAGCATTAGTTTGCATAGAGTAATAAGGAACGGCAAAAGTAACCGATTGGATTAGGAAAAAAATTTAGTCCCAGAAAAATTTTCAAAATTCAAAATAAATAGATTACATTTACTTGACCTCATTGGCTTCCAAATCCCAATAAATTCTAACTCTTGATTTTGAATTCGGAAATAGACAGAAATCTTTCCTTTGGCTTAGTTACCCACAGGAATACCATGAACAAACAACGCGAGGTTGAAATAGCACTCCTCATTGGATTAAGGTAGCTCTACCCATAAATGATAAAGAATTAGCATTAGCTTTCCACCCACAAGAATTAGCTCTACAAATCTTATTTTCCATGCTGAGTCTGTGACCTAACCAAACTCATCAGTCATGAACCCGACCAACAAAGTGATCGATGAGATTGATCTCCAAAATAAGTCGATCCACAGATCAGGCGTATACCGAGTATTCAAGAACATATAAATCGAAAGAGACTAGTTCGCATTTGCTCAAGCCATCACCATTGAAGCAATTGTTTAAGAAAGCTGGAGACACTTGCTATTAAGAAGAAATTACAGAACCGGCGAAGGTCAAATTATGGGTGGAATGCCTACTGAAACAGCTCTCATTTCTGCTGCCATAACCAGTTTGGTAAAAGAGTAATGATAGTAATCCTACACAAAGAAATTCAACAATAACAGCAATGAAGAAATCAAGCATCGAGGAATGTAAATTACAAACATATGAGATTAACGGCATCTTGCCCTGCCACCAAGTACCAAATGCACGCAGCCACCGACAACTTAGATCCCTCCCTCCGTCTCCCTCCTCGTGCACACGCAACTTATGATATGCAGGGGAATAGGGAAAGTTGACACTGTAAAGCAAAAGAGCATTTGAAGTCCAAACACCATTCCTGAGAAGGCCCAATTTTAGAAGTGGACAATGTTACCATAAGCTGTCTAGTAACTATCATACATGAAGCTCTTGCCACTCTAAAGACATGCCAAACCCGACAGCCACCTCTTTGGTTGAACTATACAAGAGCAGAGTGACAGACTCATGAACTCGGTTTGTCACTATCGCTAGCTCCATCTTTGGCAGCTTCATTAAATGCAGCAGCCAAGTATTCGGCAAGGCTTGGCTGAGAACTCGAGCTCGACTCGTTTAAGCCCCCTGAAATCCTGGGCTTTTTTGTAGCAATGGATTTTGGAAACGAGGATCTAACAGAGTCAACCATTGAAATATTTACACTAGTCCCTGAAATATTCTCTCTCTTCCAAATAACAGGTTTCAAAAGCTTCCATGGGTCCTCAACCATGGACCTGTTGTAGTACAGATCTGGTCTAAGCTCGGCTGAAACACTCTCATGAGAACCAAATCCTCTCCCACGTCCTGACGAGCGACCTGTACCCCTCCCAAAATTAGAACCAGGGCTGCCTACAAATCCCAAACCAGGACCTCTGAATCTGGGGCTGGAGAAATTACCAACTCCTGGTGAATTAGGTGGACGATAGTAGCTTGATGCTCCACTAGATCCCTGATGTGGGCCTGAAGGGCTGACCATATCCACTGGGCTTCTGTACGGCCCGGAGCTTTGATAAGGACTTTGAGCTTGGTACATTCTTTGATTGGGGGAGTAATTAGTTTGGGCCTGATGGGCTGGAGAGGGAGTCATTGGTCCTGAGCTCTGATAAGCGCCTCGAGGTTGGTACATTCTTGGATCTGGGGAGTAATTCATTTGAAATTGATGGGCTGGAGTGGGAGTCATCGGTCCCGAGCTGTGATAAGGGCCTCGAGCTTGGTACACTCTCTGATCTTGGGAATAATTGGCTTGGGCCTGATGGGCTGGAGGAGGAGTCATCGGTCCCGAGCTGTGATAAGGGCCTTGAGATTGATACATTCTCCGATCATGGGAATAATTAGGTTGGACGTGATGAACTGAAGAGGGAGTCGTTTCATGGTTCATTGGTCCTGTTAAACCAATGGTTAGATAAACATGAAGATCACTGATATATGAAAAACCAAATCATGCAAGTACAACAGACTAAAAAACAGAGGTTTCAGTTCCCTAATAAAAATGATATAATGTCAAAACCATAGGAAAGATAAGAGGTGAAAACGAATTAGATTAGACTTCACATATGACCTAGCAAGTCAAGTGGTACTTGGGTCGACTGTTGACACAAAAAGGAATAGGCTCAAGTTCCTCGTTGCATTGCTTACAATTGTGTGTGCTGGACTGCTGGTGGAGGAGGCGTGAATTGGGCTCTCAACTGTAATTTTTCTAACAACTGCAACTACACCCGGACATTCCCTTTGCGAGAATTTTAAGTCGAGACATGAAAAAACATGTAACTTTGCATATTTCCCCGTGAATTTTCCAAGGATTTTGCAAACAAACATACGGTGAATATCACTGGCATTATGAATAGCCTTTTTTTTGACATTTTTAAAAGGCCTATCTATGTTCTTACACTTTCCAGAATTTAGTGTTGAAAACCTCAACGGTGGTCATGCGACTTTTCATAAACCTTAAGTTATTCAACGTAATTTTCCCCCCAAAACACAAAGCAAGACTTCACTAACTAGAAAAATGTAGATCTATGTTTACTTTTCTCCTTGTGGCATTCGCATGGCTAAGATTTTCACAAAAATTATCCAAGACGGATACCTCTTGATGGATGCTACTATTACAAAACTAGTAACTATGGGTACTTTCAGCTATGTTACATGGGTTCTTCAAATAAATCAAGTGCCCGTGTTAGACACTAAGACACCTGGACCTATCCAAGTCCAAGAGTGTGGGACATGAGTGATATTTCACATAGGGACTTGCTATATTATGCTCAAGAATGTCATTACATGTAGTTTTCGTTCTAAAACAAATTAAGTGCCTTTGGCACACTTAAAACACTCTTTCAACCGCTAGACATAGCATAGATAAGAAAAAAAGATCCGCTATTGTTGAGTCCACATACCCATTAATCAGAGGTTTGACGGTTCCAACCTCTAGATGAAACCAGTCACCCGAACCGAAGTCAATACACACTTTCTGCTCATTTATTTACAAGCAAATCTAGATCTCCCCATTCCACCCCCCTCTACACCACCCTTCCCCAGCAAAAAAAGAACACACTAGCCCTGCTTGGTTAATAATCAAAATATTTACATCTTTGTTTATTCCATGTACATAATATGAATACACATCTTCCACAATTTTCAACTCCAAAATCTTCTTGCCCAAACAATACATCAGGAAACTTTTGAAAACACAGATTTCACAAAATTATAAGGACTCCATAATACATAATGAGCTCAATTCCCAACAGAATTCAATAAGCATGTCCAAAGTAAAGCATGACATGAAAACCCAAGCCTTCTCCCTAAAACTTCAACGCAATCTTTGCAATATCTCAAGGTTCCAATCAACCATCTTGTAACAAAATTTCCTTAGAAATGCCACAAGCCCATAACTCAATAACTGTTCAATATGGCCCTGGGAATGGGATTCATGACTGTAATTAACCGCGTATTCAAATTTCAAAGTATAACATGCACAAATGGCATCCTAAATTCCATATATGATCAACTAGAGCCATAAACTAAAAGATATATTGGGTTCACTGGTATATCTCAAAATATGAAGCATACCATCATCGGGGAACATTAGCTTAAAAGATGAGTTTTCTAGCCAATTTATCACACTGCTTTCCCTGCCTGGGACGTTTAGGAGGCTAATAGCAAAGATCCTTCTTTGCAAACTCATCTAAAGTTATTCATACAATCAAAATAAATCCGAAAAGAACAAGAAGAAGAGGAAGAAACCGAGGTACTTCTGGTGCTTTCTGCAACCTTGCATTGGGGCCGTTCCCGAGGCAAGGCGAGCAAGGACATGCGCCTCGGGCTACCAATTTATTTTCAAAATTTTGGGGCCCCTAAAGTTTATAAGGTGTTATATTAGGTATAAAAAATAAATCTATTTTGAATAAGCTCATATAACAAGACCCATTTTTTCAGCTTTATCCAATATCAAAGCTTCTACTATAGCGAGTTGGGGTCAGATTTAATAAAACAAAAAGGTTAAAATATTTGTTTATATAAAACCAATTGACGTGCTCAATTATATGACAAGTTTGAGAACAATGGATGGTTGTTTTCCAAATGCATGGATTGCAAATAAAATACTATTGACTATTTCCATTGCAGTTGCTTCTAGGAAAAGGAGATTTTCAAAGTTTAAGTTGATTAAAACTTATGTTCCCTCCACCATTTCACAAGAACAGTTGCATGGGCTAGCTATGCTATCCATTGAAAATGAGATTGCAGGGAAGATTGACTATGCTAACGTAATTACTACTTTTGTTGCTAAAAATGCAAGAAAAGTGACATTTAAGTGATGTTTTAAGTTCTTGTGATGACAACTTTTGAAAATTTCATCCACTATTAATGTTATTTGACTGATTCGTTGTTTATGTGTTTTGTCGTACCTTTGGGGCCCCAATTTTCAAATTCACTTCGGGCCCCTAAAATACAAGGGATGGCCCTGCCTTGCATTCTCTTTCCTAAACCTCTTGCAACATTATGTGATCTATTTCTTCAAAATTACAACTCCCTCCTTCCCACATTTTTTTGTCCTTTTTTAAAAGCCTGTGCCACTTTTTGGATCAAGAATGAAGCACTACGGGCATAATTTTTCGAATGCTTTCGCACCACTTTGTAAGAACTAATTGAGATCCTCAAATTGGTGGGGAAGAAGTCTGAAAAATATGCATGGAAGTTTTTTCTTCAATTCAAAAAGTGGCACATCTTCCAAAAAAACACAAATAATATCGAACGAAGGGAGTATAAACAATGTTACATAGGCAGGCATGTGTGTATAAATCTCGAGTCTTGACTCAGTAGTTAAGCTGTCTGTGTGTGTGGTTGAGCTGACGACCCCTCCATTCATTGTTTCCGCTAGCTAATTCAAAACTTCTTCCCTCCGAACTAACAAAATAACGGGGAAAAAATTTGCTCAGCTGTATCTGTTTAAGAAATCCTTCATGCCACCCATAATTTTTCAATTCTAGTCATGCCACCCAAAATTTGCTCAGCTGTATTTGATTTGGGACACAAGGCTCAGTTTGGTTTGGTTTGGTTAGTCATGCTAGGTATGCTACAAAGCACCAATCACTAATCTCCTAGGTAGTACAACCATCCGGAGTTCACTTGGCCATTAATAGAACTCCTGAGGTTCCACGTTATTAAAAAATAGCGAGAACAAGAGAAACAACAAAACCTACTCACACATAAACTACAAATTCATCACTCATTGAAATCACAACTTTACATGCAGCCAGGTAGCTAAAACTCCACCGCACGAACAGTAAACGTGAAAGCCGCTAGCAGACATAATTCATGGCAAAAAAATGCAGTAAAAATACGCAACAACAAACATAGTAATAAAATAAAAAGCAAACAACATTGCTAAAAGAATGCATCATTACTTGGAGACGTGAAATTGTCTTGTGAATTCTGATTGCTGACCTTGCTCCTCCTCTTGTCGGCAGAAAATGCAGCCATAGGATCCGTGTAATAATCAAACCTAGGTGGTGCAGGTGAGTTATTCTGCAATGATGGAATTGGAGAGGTTTCAACTAATGGATTTGAGAGGTGATGGGGCCCTGTAGAATTCCCAACTACATGATCAACTCCAGCTTGTGACGCTTCCGTGCGCATCGCCTTCAACCTCTCCCTTCTCTTCTCTGATTCTTCCATTTAGTCTAAAATTGAAAACCACAATCAGAATCAAATTCTCAGTGAATATGCACTGTATAATTCAGTTGTATAGACTATGTGTTATGCAGCAACGAACAGAATTTATAACTTTCCAAGACATTTGAATTGTGAGTTTGTGACAAATTCTAGATGAGCACGCCGATATACATGAGTAGACATTCAATCTACTCATCTTAAAATTTGACCAAAAAATAAACCATGATGTAGACATATAAACAAGAAATGCTGCAAGTGATTAATTGATTAATTCGCCTTGTCCCTCTCCCTCTCTCTCTCTCCGTGTGGGTGTGTGTGGTGTGCAACTCATTTAACATCTGTGATACTAAAATTGAAATGAAAGATGCAACCAAAGGCAGATGAAACCTTGCACATTGTGCAAGCACTACCACCATGCCAACACTGGAGTAAGAACATACATCAAACGACTAAACAAAACACCTACATTAGGCACAACAAAGTAAAACCAATCAAATAAAACCTTCTTTTTCTCTCACCAACTGAGAAAAAAAAGAGAAGAGAGTTCAATTCTATTTTCGATCCGCTACCTTTTCTCAGCAATCAAGCAGAAAAATGGAAAACGCAAATCGCCCCAACCCAATTGATCAGTTTAAATCAAAGATAAACACCAAAATTCGAATGCCAACGGTGTGAAATTAGCGAAATGAGACACTTTCGGACAAAAAAGAGAAGAAGAAGAGAGAACTCACCTAGATTACAGTGTGAAGGAGAGGGCATGTGTAAGGGCATATAACTTTAGGGCTAGTGAAATTTTGCTCAGAACTATAACTATTATCATTTCACGTCTAGACTATAAAATGGAACAGCTTGGTGGTGCAACCAGTTTGGTGTTTGAAGTCAAATTGGGCCGAACTGAAAATGTTGGTTTAGGTTTTTGCAAAACCAAATTATTTTGATTCAGTTTGGTTTGGTTAATTTTGATTTGGTTTGGCCTGGTTTCCCGGCCAACTTATGATCATCAACAACTTCAGAAATCCCAAACAAGGGATGCTTACTAAAAAAATCCAAGAAGAAAGGAACTCAAGGACATGAAATTCTTTTCTCTGAACTCTTTGAATAAACATCCAAATTTCATCTGAATAGACCAGTTCAAAGAAAACCTTTATTTTCCATTGAAACAGTGAATGAGATAGAAGACAAGCGAGCAAGAGAGAGAAGACTGGGGTCTGGTTTTGCGCATACCGTATTGCGAGCATGGGGGGACTGGCAACATCTAGCCAGTAGTGAGGTGGAGAGAGGTGATGCCAGCCTGCGATGCAGTTTCTCCAGATGGCAGCTTTAGTCTACGAAGTGGTTCGAGGTGGGAGGAGAGAGTGAGAGGCGATGCTCGGAGTTGGAGGGATGAGGAGGCGGTCACTGTTCGGGGGATGAGGAGGAGGAAATAAAAGTGAAGAATACAAAAGCGTTTTTTAGGGTTTAGGTCATTTTCGGTGGACTGGGGGGCCTGCTGTGCATCCCCCACACAGCAGGGGTTGCCACGCACTGAAACTAGTAGTTTTGATTCTTAAAGTGTGCCCTAAGTTTGGCAGCAAAAAATAGTTGTCCAAACTAGCTATTCTGGTTTTTAAAAAAAAAAGAGAGAGAGAAATGGCCTCGCAAACAATACCCAGAGGGAGAAATAACTCTCGCAACAGAACTATCCAAAGTCAAAAAACAATTCAAGAGTTCCTTCAAAGCATAATCCACAAATACCCCAACAACTCTAATCAAAACCAGCTCATCCAAAAACATATAAAACAAAGTTAAAAATTCCTTAATCATCCACCAATATTCACATCCATCGCATGCCCTACTGCAAGAAGTTGTTTCCACAACTCAATTTTAAAGAAAACAAGTAAATCCAAGAGACTAATTTACTGTAATGAACTCAAACAAATTTCAGATCTAACAAGTTAATTCAAGAGAACAGGGTGCACAACTAAAAGGTTTCGAGTAAATTGGGCAAAGCAACGAAGAAAAAACCCATTTAATCTAATAAACAAAATAATGGAATTCAATAAACAACAACCCGTTCATGGTCCCCATGTTTGAATAATTACAACAAAAGTAGTTTTCATACCTTTCGATGGGATGAAAAAACCACCAAAAATAGTAGCCCCGTGTTTCGAGTTGAGAACGGTGGACAGCGGCGGCACTCAATAGGCGAGAGTGTAGGAGAAGCGGTGGTGAATGGAGTAAGAGAGAGCGAGAGGCGATGGGAAATATCCTGATCGATTGAGGGCGGCACCGTTCCCGAGACGGGAGGAGAAGCGGGTTGAGTTTTCCCGTGATCACTGGCGGACGACCGCGGCGAGAAGGGAGGAGAAGCGGTGGTCAATGGCCGATGAGAGAGTGAGAGCCTGAGAGGAGATAGTGAGCTTCGGATGGGACAAGCACCGCAGAAATCTCATTAGGGTTTCTGTTATTTTATCCCCTCAAAACGACGTTGTTTTGAGCGGGTTGAGTTTCTCCTCCCTCCTACGGAACTACTCAAAACCAATATGAATTGGGACATACAAAAATTATAACCTTCTGGACTATTTTTTTAAATATATGACTGTTTTTCTGGTTATTTTTTAAAATTTTATCTAATTAGAGTCAAATCGTTAGAAGTAATTATTTGGTTTGAAAAAAATATATAATTATAAATATGATCAAAAGTTTTAAAATTTTTACTAAAAACGAAAAAAAAAAAAGAGTCGTATGTTGTCATTAAATATCTATTGCGTTGTTTTATGTGAATCTTTTTTCAATTTCGATCATATATTTTTGTCTTTTCTGATTCCTCTTGTTAAGATCAATGAAGAAGAGAAAACAAAAATTGATGAAAAATTACAATATCTATTGATAAGGAGAAAAATAATAACCGACTAAGCATGCTCTTCTCAGACATACATCTCTACTCAAATTCCCACATGATGAGGACAAGGACGATGACGAGGATGAGAGAGAACGAGAATGACATAAGGAAACTAGAAAGACTTAATCCTAATACACGGTAGTCTCTTATAAAAATATAACTCTACTATAACGAGTTGGGATCAGATTTAATAAAACAAAAAGGTTAAAATATTTGTTTATATAAAACCAATTGATGTGCTCAATTATATGACAAGTTTGAGAACAATGGATGGTTGTTTTCCAAATGCATGGATTGCAAATAAAATACTATTGACTATTTCCATTTCGGTTGCTTCTAGGAAAAGGAGATTTTCAAAGTTCAAGTTGATTAAAACTTATGTTCCCTCGACCATTTCACAAGAACAGTTGCATGGGCTAGTTATGCTATCCATTGAAAATGAGATTGCAGAGAAGATTGACTATGCTAATGTAATTACTACTTTTGTTGCTAAAAATACTACGGGCATAATTTTGAATGCTTTCGCACCATTTTGTAAGAACTAATTGAGATCCTTAAATTGGTGGGGAAGAAGTCCGAACAATATGCATGGAAGTTTTTTCTTCAATTCAAAAAGTGGCACGTCTTTCAAAAAAAAGACAAATAATATGGACTGAAGGGAGTATAAACAATGTTACATAGGCATGCATTGGTGTATAAATTTCGAGTCTTGACTCAGCAGCTAAGCTCTCTTTGTGTGATTGAGCTAACGACCGCTCCATTCATTGTTTTCGCTAGCTAATTCAAAACTTCTTCCCTCTGAACTAACAAAATAAGGGCCCGTTTGGATGGGGTATTATTTTCAGGGGGATAATTTTTGGAGGGGGTATAAGATAAGAGGGGGTATTATTTTTGGAGGGATGGCCCACATTGATGTGATATTTATAGAGGGGTATAAAAAAGTAGATGGTTTGGATGAGGGATTAAAGAAGGGGATAAAGGGGGATAAGAGTGGGTGGATAAGAAAAAAAACTGTTGGTCGTTTGGATGGGGGAAAAAAGAAGGGGGATAATTTTTGGAGGGGGTAAAAGGATCGACGTGACATGTTTAGCATGGTTTGAGAGCAAAAAATACAGGGGGATAAAAGTTCACCCCTCCAAAAATAATCTCCCGGAGGGGGATAAAGGGGGATAATTTTTGGGCCGGTTCCCCCCGGCCCAAAAATTATCCTAGAGGGGAGGGAAAAAGAGGGGAGGGGGTATTATTCTTGGATAATACCCCTTCTTCCTCATTACAAATACAAAATAACCTTATCCCCTATTTTATCCTCCATCCAAATCAAGTACTATTTTATCTCCCTTTTTTAATACTTCATCCAAACTATCTACTTTTTATTACCCCCTTTATAAATATCACATCAATGTGGGTCAACCCTTTAAAAATAATACCCTCTCTTATCTTATCCTCCCTCAATAACTTATCTCCCTAAAAATAGGGTCCATTTGGACTGCGGTATTTATTGTGGTATTTATTGAAATTTTTTTCGTCCTTATTTGAAATTTTTTTGTAATTTTTTGTTTTTCATCAATTTTTTTTTTGATTTATTGATTCATCTCGACAAGAGCTTTCAGAAAAACTATCAATCATCGGCTAAATTTGAAAAAAGTTCAAAAAAGACAAAAATAAATAAAAAATAGAGTTTTTTGTACTTATTCGTCGTCTTTAGTGACTTTTTTTTAACTTTTGGACATAATTTTATCAAGAGTGCTACATACACATCACTTTTACACATCATTTTTACACATCACTTAAAACTACGTCGTTTTATGTTGAGAAAGACCCAAATATATTTTGAGCGATATGGGTCTTTCTCAGGATAATTACTGGTAAGTTTGGGTTTCGCCGAGCCCCTGAATATGATGCGGCTGATCATGGGCCGGGGGCCCATTAATGATTATGTCGGCCTACTACATGTATTATATTCAATAACCATTAATCAAAATATTCCGAACTAACGGTTAATCCTGAAATACTTTTTTTAGTAAACAATAAATTTTTTGTATTTTTTTAGAATAAAATTTGAAAAACACGACTAAAAGGGATTTAAATGAGCGGTGTCGGTCATTTTTCTCAAAAGTTGGGTCTATTAGGGCATGTAATGAATGTGAACATTTTTGAATAATTTAAGAGTTTTTTTAACTTTGTTTTATCAATTAACAAAAAAGAGAAAAATAACAACAAAATATAAATTAATAAATATCTTAACATAATTTAAAATTTTTTTATCAAAATATTTCGAGTTCACGGTTATTCCTAAAATAATTTTTTAAGTAAACAGTAAATTTTTAGTATTTTTTCGAGAATAAAATTTGAAAAGCACGACTAAAAGAGATTCAAATGAGCGGTGTCGGTCACTTTTTTTTCCTCCAAAGTTAAGCCCATTAGGACATGTGATGAGTGTGAATATTTTTGAATAATTTCAGGGTTTTTTAACTTTGTTTTACCAATTAACAAAAAAAAGAGAAAAATAACAACAAAATATAAATTAACAATAAAAAATTTAGTTAAAAAGAGAAAAATATAATTTAGCTCGCGTAAACTTAGTTAACAATAAAAAAGAGAAAAATAAAAAAATTTAGTTAACAATAAAAAAGAGAAAAATATAATTTTGGGAGGGGGTGAAAATTTTAGAGGGGGTAATAATTTTTGGAGGGGGACTTTTTGCCATCCAAACTATGCCAAAACCCCTAATAAGGGGTGATAATTTTTGGAGGGGGCTTTCCCCCCATCCAAACGACCCCTAAAAAGGGGAAAAAATTTGCTCAGTTGTATCCATTTAAGAAACCCTTCATGCCACCCATAATTTTTCAATTCTAGTCGTGCTAGGTATGCTACAAAGCACCAATCACTAATCTCCTAGGTAGTACAACCATCCGAAGTTCACTTGGCCATTAATAGAACTCCTGAGGTTCCACGTTATTAAAAAATAGCGAGAACAAGAGAAACAACAAAACCTACTCACACATAAACTATAAATTCATCACACATTTGTTTGCTTTATTTTGGAAGTCATGTGTTGTCTTTTTTTTCAAACAAATGTTATGAAATTATAAAAGTACACTTATTTGGTCGATCTGATCTTTTCACAAATGCTAAGCACATCAAGGGCTGCACGTATTGAAATATCGAATTGCAATCTGTGCTAGAACCAACAACCTGAGCAACACTATATAATTGACATACAAAAATTAATAAGAGAATGTTGCTCCATATAATTAAATCAAGTAATATCTTAAAACAACATTTAGATCATTATATAATAAGATGGAGACAGGCCAACACATCATCTCATCAGGAGGGCGTGCAAAGTCATAACACCCTTATAAGTCTCCAAATGATTCAATAGGTCTCTTGAGCCATTGAACATATCTATTGAGGGGTTTTGAACTTTGAGGGAAGTGGTTCGGTCATCATTATCTCTGTAAATGGAAGATTCGCTTTTGGCATCTGCTCTTTAGCCGCCTCCTTGCCCTCTTTCCTCTATATGCTTCATGACACCCTCTAACTTCTTCCTGAGCTTATTGATCTCCACCACTTGCATCGTGGAGTCTTTTGTCATGGCCAGGTCTGGGGAGGATGTCTTTCCTTCTTCTATTGGGGTGGCTGTTGACTTATTCCTCCACTTGGCATCTGTTAGTTCTTTGCCGCTCATGCTTCTCCCGAGGATCATCTATTGGCGTGTCCATCGGTGGTGGGGGAACCTTCATGCGTACTTACTACACCAAGGCTTTGTTCTGTTCCACTAGCATTGCAAATCCCCCCTTCCCTCCAATGTTGATCTAGTAGTCATTATTATTTTCAGTGGATTAATTTAATTTATTTAGATGAGAAGATCGTCCTTACAGATAGACACCAAATTGATGTAGCCAAAAAATGATAACTCCCTCCGAACTTTCACTTTTGGCTTATGCACACAAATACGTCACGTGGAGGTAATTGTCCCCCATTTCCTAACTCTGCACAACAAAAGGCTCTGATTGGTCTGAAAAGTTTGCTAGCCATTGATCGGTCCAAAATTCAATCTGAACTCATCAATGATAATTAACTGTAGTTTCAAATTTAAAATAAAAACTAAAGAACAATTTAATTGGAGGAGGGACTCACCTCAAATAGACGAAGAATCAGCAGAGCAGTGGTAGCAGAAACAACCCACATAAGGTGGGACGAGAACCGAAACGGTCCATATAAAAACCGGAACAAACCCAACCGAACCACTTAAGAGGAAGAAGATCGAGACCTCCTCTTCATCTTGTCTTCAGACGATCATCAACAGTCACCACTCCAAGACTCCAAAGCCTCGTCCTCTCTCTCTCTCTCACACACACACACACAAACACGCACTCACACAAGTACACATTCATCGATTCTCTCTCTTGGTACGAAAATATGCACGGTCGTCCTCGGAAGCCCCCAACGCCGGAAGAGGAAAAGGCTTACAATATCAAAGCTGCTAAATTACGCTCCCTCCAATCTCAGTTCCTCCAATTTCATCACAACCAAATGTTACTTCCTTTTCTCTCTCTGTATTCATACATATGCATATAGATGCTGTTTAAACTATGTGATCTAAATTGTTGATCTTTCAGTTACACGAAGGAAGCCTTGGAGGTGTGTGCGAAGCTTCTCGAATCCAATCCTGAGTATATGACAGCTTGGAATTACAGGAAACTCGCCGTTGAACACATTCTCAATCAGTCTGTGAATGAGACGGAGACTGATTCAGACTCCATCAAATCAATTTTCAGCGAAGAACTAAAAGTGGTACGTTTCTCCGAACCACTTAAGAGGTAGATGATCTGGTCGTTTTGTTAGTTTTTGTCCAATTTGTTGTTGCTCTTGGTCCTTTTGCTTGCTGAGAAACTGTTGGAAAAGGAAAGAAATTCAACATTGAATCTTTGATCATATCATCAGTCAAGTGCACTGAACAGGAATGCACGGGTTAGTTTATTTCTGCGAATTTTGTTCCTAGAGATTGGAGAAATACTAATCTTGGATTCCAAATACCTGATACTTGTTGTTTCTATTGAGCTTGGTCCTGATTGGTTGCTGAGAAACTGTTGGAAAAGAAAATAAATGTAACTCTGAGTCTTGACGAAACCGTTAACTCTTCGGAGTTGTACTATATGGTACAGTTGAATAACATCTATACTTTTCCCGAAGCTGTCAAAAGCTGGAATTAAAAGCAGGAGTTTCAAACTATGTTCAAAAGCTCCCCCTTTTTTTTCTCGGAACAGGTAGGAGATCCAGAGTTTAGATGACAGAGTGCCAGAATGTGCGAACTTCGTTTACTGTAAAGTAGAAGGAATACTGCAGTGAAATTCAAAATTTTATGTTGCTTTCTTTTTTAGCTTTCTCAGCTGCTAAGTGCAATGGTGTTGTGGATTTCCACCAGAAGCAAAAGATCTGATTTTTGTCTCTCTCTCTGCGTTTCATTTGTTGGCGTTGGTCCTGTCTGGATGCCGAGAAGGTTGTATTTAACAAGGATTTGTGGAGGGATTTGTTGAGGGTAAAGTAAAGGTGAGGTAAATACACATTATATTCGTGAAGTGAAATCCTTATTTATTCTTTTCCCTCCACAAATCGTTGATCCTAACACAGCCTTAGGAAACAAAAAAAGGTAGATTCAACTTTGTAGCTTATTACACCTCCACTCAACCATGCCGTATATGTCTACTTTTAGTTGAGTTGAGTTCAGCGCAGAGGAGGTTTGTGGTGATTGACAGAAATGTAACTACGAGATGCAAAGTATTTTGTTGCTTTATTTTTTTAGCTTTCTTAGCAGCCAAGAGTAGTTATGTTGGCCATTGTTGAGGACCGGTTTGTTTTGAATTATGAAAATAATGTGAAAAAATATGCAGACAGAGCGTGCATTAGCAAAGAATTACAAGTCTTATGGTGCCTGGTATCATCGTAAATGGGTGTTACGTAAGGGGCATTCATCAATAGACCGGGAATTACAGCTTCTGCATGTGTTCCTGAAGCAAGATACCAGGAATTTCCATGCCTGGAATTATCGGAGGTGAATACTTCAGCTTACTTGGATATATTACATCGTTGCATGTTGAGATGGTCTTATTTGCTCTTTGTTCTTTTCTCAGATTTGTAGCAGGATTGAAGAACAGATCTGATGAGGAGGAACTACAGTTCACAACTGATATGATAAATAACAATTTCAGTAACTACTCTGCGTGGCATAATCGTAGGTATGCTTCTCTGTCAATTCTATTTGATATTCGATTCTCTTTTATCAAAAAGGATTTGTGGAGAGAATGCTTTCTTGTGCTATTGATGGATTCTGAAGTTGTTTTCTGCACATGATTTTTTGGTAAATTAATACAAGCAAACAAACCCTAAACAATTAGGTACCGGCCCATACTTACAGAAACAAACCAATGATACACCTGGGAAACAAAGCTACAACACAAACTCAAGTAAAAGAATCTGCGGAAAGGGTCACAGAAGCAGAACAAGCCACCTTAAGGTCCAAAAATCTTCAAGGGGACTCTCTATTCCACTGCAATTAATTTTCTCATCTTCTCCAAGAACTAATGCGAGCTTTTATTTCTCCTTCAAGAAGACCAAAGAGTTGGTATCCATATGCACATTTTGTCCTTTCAGGAATATAGTATAATGTGATGCTCCAAAGTCATGCTTTTTCTACGTTTCATGGTTTTGAGAAACTATTTAACAAGAGGCTAGTGCAAAATGGCTTTTTCTCAAAGCGGCTTGCTTCTCATTTTGACTAATTGTGATTATATTCCTTAGCAACCTTCTTCAGCAAAATTTTATTTGGACTTGGACAGTAGGTTGAACTTTGGTCCTGGTGAAGTGGTAAAATGTTGAAATATAGGCTTTTCTGACGTTATAGTAAAATATTGAGATTGTCCAATCGCAGAATGTGAGTTATTCTTTACATTGCAAAGGGCAGGTAGAGTACAAGCTATCTTCTATGCAGGAAAATGGTATATTAACCAACTTTGGCTAAGAGTAATGAAAACAAAATGAATTGACATGAAGCAATTAGAAACATTTTTAATTGGAAGGATATTCAATCAAATTGGCAACACTCAGGAAAAGAATTGTATTAGCCAATATGGGGTATATTAGTTTTCTTTCTAATGAATACTTTACCTAATGTGAGTAGATTTAAAAATCCTTGTGATTTAACTCAGTAAAGCTTCGCTATTTGCAGTTGCACGCATTTGAACTTAAAAAGGCATAGTTTTTAGGCTATCAACTCGTTTACTTCAGCAAAGAAAAGGGCTTCTACCACCCATGCATAGGACAAGAAAGGAGGGGGGAGGGGGGTGGGGGAGCGGGGAGGAAAGCAGTCCCCCAATCACCTTTTGTTGGTAATGACATTTGTTTCTTAGTTTTGGTTTTTGGGGATTTTGACCTTAAAATGGAATGATACAAATTCTACACTCGTAGAGCTATATATGGTGCAGAGCATACTCCTGCACAAAAAAAGAAAAAAGAATTGTGTATTCTTTATTTTACTTTTTTTTTAAAGAAAGAAATATGGTGATTCGTTTTGATTTCTACTGTGGCTTCAGTCGTGGACCCACAACACCCTATAAGTATTGACGATTGTCGTAGAATGTACAATGTACAAAGATTTACATGTCATTGTCTCTAGCATTTGAACTGATTTAACACTAACAAGATGGCTGTGGGATATAAGTCTTTTAAGAGCTCATTGGGATGAAAAAGTTTAGACATCTAACCTGCAGCAGAAGTTCGGTTATTTGTACCAGTTAGCCTCGAGTCAAATTTTTTTTGGTGAACAGTCAATATATTTATAATCATTGTCTCGTGAGATGGTGTGAGTAGTAGAGGATTGTGATATAAGTTAAGCAATCAGAGTAGAACAACTAGGGCTGCTGTGATTCGACCAAAAAAAAAAAAGGAATCATAGATGCAAAAGAGTACTGTGACTCGTATTGATGGCCTTTTGTGATCAGTATAGCCGGTTCACTTTTGGAAATCTCATAGGGAGTCTATAATTGCATACAATGATGTCTGCACCTTGGGATTGTGAGCTGATTTTACAAGGTTTCAGGATTATGAAAACAGAAGGCTCACCTTTCACCGTCATAAGCTCTTTGCTCATTTAGCACTCTTATTTTGGTTACCAATTCCAGAAAAAGAATTAAATGTTGTTTAAAACAACATCCAATTTGTATATAATATTTGTTCGGACAGGGCTCTTATAAGTGAATTCTAAGTGCTATGCTGTACAAATTGCAGAGTGGTTAACATCCATGTTTTCTTGGATGTCACTGTATGATTCAATGGTATATACTTATTTGTGGTAGTTGTATGTTGACATGGTGAATATTTTTCTCCAAAATGTTGGAACCTGGATTCAACTAGGAAAATTACATGACAAATTTAATGCAACCTTTGGATCTTGTATCTATTCGAGGAGGTGGTTAGGAACTCCGAATTCTCCATATCAAAAGTACTTACTCTTTCTCTTATTGAGTTATTTCATTTTGTTTCTTTGTTACCTATGAAGCTCTAGAGGTCCAATCGGGACGATAGAGCTATTGACCTCTATCGGGGATTTTGACCTTAAAATGGAATGATACAAATTCTACACTCGTAGAGCTATATATGGTGCAGAGCATACTCCTGCACAAAAAAAGAAAAAAGAATTGTGTATTCTTTATTTTACTTTTTTTTTAAAGAAAGAAATATGGTGATTCGTTTTGATTTCTACTGTGGCTTCAGTCGTGGACCCACAACACCCTATAAGTATTGACGATTGTCGTAGAATGTACAATGTACAAAGATTTACATGTCATTGTCTCTAGCATTTGAACTGATTTAACACTAACAAGATGGCTGTGGGATATAAGTCTTTTAAGAGCTCATTGGGATGAAAAAGTTTAGACATCTAACCTGCAGCAGAAGTTCGGTTATTTGTACCAGTTAGCCTCGAGTCAAATTTTTTTTGGTGAACAGTCAATATATTTATAATCATTGTCTCGTGAGATGGTGTGAGTAGTAGAGGATTGTGATATAAGTTAAGCAATCAGAGTAGAACAACTAGGGCTGCTGTGATTCGACCAAAAAAAAAAAAGGAATCATAGATGCAAAAGAGTACTGTGACTCGTATTGATGGCCTTTTGTGATCAGTATAGCCGGTTCACTTTTGGAAATCTCATAGGGAGTCTATAATTGCATACAATGATGTCTGCACCTTGGGATTGTGAGCTGATTTTACAAGGTTTCAGGATTATGAAAACAGAAGGCTCACCTTTCACCGTCATAAGCTCTTTGCTCATTTAGCACTCTTATTTTGGTTACCAATTCCAGAAAAAGAATTAAATGTTGTTTAAAACAACATCCAATTTGTATATAATATTTGTTCGGACAGGGCTCTTATAAGTGAATTCTAAGTGCTATGCTGTACAAATTGCAGAGTGGTTAACATCCATGTTTTCTTGGATGTCACTGTATGATTCAATGGTATATACTTATTTGTGGTAGTTGTATGTTGACATGGTGAATATTTTTCTCCAAAATGTTGGAACCTGGATTCAACTAGGAAAATTACATGACAAATTTAATGCAACCTTTGGATCTTGTATCTATTCGAGGAGGTGGTTAGGAACTCCGAATTCTCCATATCAAAAGTACTTACTCTTTCTCTTATTGAGTTATTTCATTTTGTTTCTTTGTTACCTATGAAGCTCTAGAGGTCCAATCGGGACGATAGAGCTATTGACCTCTATCGGGCCACACAGCTACCGATCTGCCATCAGAATATGCACAGTTCTTTATTTCTATTATATATTTTCCCTCCAAATTTGGTGACAGCATTTGCAAAATAGATTTTTTGCTTTGAATGCATGATTCAATTTGTGATGTCTCCACCAGTACAAACATTCCTTTGGTCTGGTTTTTCTTCCTAATGATGCCTAATCATGAAAAATCTGCAGTGTGCTTCTGTCTCATTTATTGGAGAAAAAGGTTCAAGGATATTTCCCAAAGGAGAAGTTTCTAACAGAGGAGGATGACCTTGTTCACCAAGCACTTTTTACTGATCCAGAAGACCAAAGTGGATGGTTTTATCATCATTGGCTTCTCAATCAGATAGCAAAAATAGAGACACCTCTGTTGGTTTCTACTTGGCCTATTCATGGTTCTAATCTGAACGTATCACTGGATGGGTGCTTGGGTGATAGTGTTTTGTCTCCTATGACAAGGTTCCGTCCAAATAGTGGAAAAATTCCAGTAATTCTTTATTTTAGTGAAGCAGTTGAAGGTGTAAACTCATCCACAATAACCGTGGAATCATCTATACACGACACGAGTAAAGATCTTAATTGGACGCCACTTTCAACGAATAACTCTGGGAGCGCCCAAGCTTGGGTGGCACATCTAAGCTTTCTAGAGGAGAAGTTCCATTTTTCACAGGCCGATGTAGTAAAGGTCACCGTGGGACATTCTCAGGCAATTGTGTCTAAGAGCGGTTTTCATTATAGCCCTCCTACTTGTTTTGAATTTACGGTGTATGTACCACCTCTCGCTTCAAAATTTGATGATTTGCAAAGTTTAGAGATGATTTCATGGGGAGATGAAAATTTTCATATTTGTGAAGCACATCTTGAGGCATCAAACCAAATTAATTGTTCTGATCCGTTGAAGAACAAGGATGACAATGCGTCAACAGCTTACGAATGGAATGTGGAGACCATAGCTAATGAGATAGCTCTTTTCCGGGAACTGTTGTCAGAGACAGAATGGTATGTGTAATTAGAATTCAAATACGAGAAGCTTGGAACCTTAAAAACAGCTTTGTCTTTTGTCCATTGTCCTCTTATTTTCTCCTTCTGGTAATTGCAGTAAAATTGGAAAGCTTACACTTGCAAGATTGTTGACAGCACATGATGCAATGATGTTGTACAACAAACCTTCAGATGCTTCCCGATTGGCCCATTCTGAAGAAGTTTTAGAGTTGTACGGTGATCTGATGAAACTGGACCCACCACATTCTCAATTCTATGAGGATGAATACAGTTTAGTCTTGTTACAGCAGGTAAATGCCTCCTCTCTTCTGTATTTTCTGTTTAAGAAAGATTAGTCAATTTGATTTCGTTTATTTATGGTCATGCTGCATGTTCAACATTGTCTCTTCTCTATCTCATGGTCTACTGGGAACATATAAATTTAGTAACAAGGATTGAGGACACACTGATTTGAGTTGAGCTGCAAACTGTGTACTGTTTATTTGGAATTACATTTGCATCAAATTAGAACTCTAAAAGAAAGATATCAGACGTGCTTGTAAGTTCACAGGCTCCACATGTAGCCCAGTGTCTTCATGGTTGAATATAGTTTTGAAGCAATTGAGCTTAAGTTCATGGGCTTTGTTTAGCCTAGTTAAGCGCATCTCAAAGTTGAATTCAAAGAAGCTTAAGATTGACTATAAATTATTCATTAGCCAACAATAGTCCGAAGTAGCTGTGCTTGTTTTGCGTTCTTTTATTTTTGCATTCTATTTTGAAGTAAATAGAGTTGCATATTCCTGTACTAACTAAACATCCTAAGTAGAAGGAAACACATTTCAACGATATAGTTTTTGGGCTGTTCTTATAGTTGGTATATTATTTGATTATTCCCACAATTACTATTATGTTCCATGGATTTATGCTGGGGTCTTACCTAAGAATCTCTGGTTAGCTCTTTCAACATGCCCATAAATTTAGCAATATATATTCAGTTTTTGGCTTCACGCTCTTCCATGATATTGATTGCTACTGGGAGATCTCTAGAGATAATATTAGAATATTGTACACGTGAAAATTTTATCTTAAATCTTGATGAAGGTTATTGAGTTTTCCATTGCTCATATTGTCATATCTTGTTTGCTTTTGCAGTTTACTTCCAATCCAGAATATTTGCTGAGGCATTGCTATAATTATAAAGATTCCTCATCTTCGAGCATCAATAATTACGTTGGTCTGCGACTTTGTAATCTTTCATTATCACGATTTGGGTCTGTTAATCGATTATTGTGGATCCAGATGCTAGACCTCAGCCAGAACAAACTTCGCTCTATTGAAGGTAAACCGTAGTTAATTCCTTTCATTTCCCATACTTGCGAAAATGTTACTGGTAATTAAGCAAATATACTGAGAGGGTCTCCAAAATAAAAGGGTGTGCACTGAACGTGTGCAACTCAAGAACAAAAAGGACAGAAGGCTGGCTTGTATGAATGGGAAAGTCCCTCTTTTAGTTCTCTGATATGTAGAGTATTTGTTCAGTGCAAGATGAGTACCAAAAAACGATGCATCCCTTTGACGGGTCTATGCACAATGGTTTTTCGACCACCATTTGAAGTTGGATTTTTGCAGTCTCTCTTACAATATTGTGTTTTGCTCATTCTCTGAGATAGTGGTGTGGACCAGAGTATGGTGGCATTCCTGGTTTGAAATGGGGATACATAGATATTAGTCACATGGCGCAAAAAGTTCTTGTTAAAACTGTTATCATATTGACCTCTCATTAGTCTAGATGGTCTCCCTCAGGTTTTTAAGTCACAATAAGCTAAAGCATGCTTTGCTTTTTTTTTTTTGGGGGGGGGGTGTTTGGGGTGGTGTGGGGTTCACGATAAAGCACCAGTAATCATAAATACCAGGTGGATCTTTTGGCTGCGGTAATTAATTCATTGCATTCTTTGAAGCATGGATACATTTTGATGGGAGCCGTACCTGTATCTTGTCCGCATCGGATACCAATACTTGCAAATATCTATTGTAAAAGTATCCACGGTAAAAAAAGTTAATATTTTTTATTTTTGATGTATTAGATACTTTTCAAATACTCTAAATCAAGTATTTAAGAATTGTGTGAAAGTAAAATTATGACACTTGTTGCATAGTACTGGAGTAAAATTGTTTCGAATAAAGAAAGTATAAATGTTTAACATTTTACTTACTCTTTAGAGAGAAAGATGTAGTAAAGTGAAATAATATCATCATTTTCGTAGTATTATGAACAACACTATCATGTGATACGTGGTTTTTATATCTGTGGATTTAAATTATTAAACAAGTAACCAAGTAAATTTAGTAACATTACAAGAAAAATGCAATGATTTACCACCATCCTTGTAAAATTATTTTTTTCAATGTATCCTATCTGTACCCATATACTATTTTTTCAGGTCTTCTTATATCAACGTATCCATATTGTACCATATCTGTATCCCATATCGGTATTCATGCTTCATAGATTGCGTTGCTCTATGCAGAAGTAAGTTTTTGTTTTATCACTAGTTTATTGCACGGTTATCTTTAGTTTATTGGAATAGAACTGATGGTTTCCTGCATATCTTCCATTTTGAAGCTTGAAAGGCATTTCCAATGTCTGCTAGTAAAACTAATTCGGTGCTTGTATTGGTCTTTATGACAGGTTTAGAGGCTATGCAGCTTCTTTCCTGCTTGAACCTCAGTAACAACAAAATCTGTAGTTTTTCTGCTCTGGAGCCTCTAAAACTGCTGAAGTCCTTAAAAGCTTTGAATATCTCGTACAACGAGATTGGTGCGCACTCGGTCGACACAAGAAGGTACTTGTGCTCTTCTCCTCTCTCCCATAATGTAGGAAGCGACTGGAATTTCGGCGAGTTTGCAACCAATGGTATCGATTTCACAAATTACTGGGAAGCCTTTTCAATATTTAAAGACCTGAATTTGAGACAGTTAGAAATTGTCGGGAACGTTGTTGCCGAAGAAAAGTTTAAGCTGTTTCTGGTAAAGGTAATCCCTGCACTTAAGTGGCTCGATGGTGTAGAACTGCAATGATATTTCGCTCTTTCATAGCAAATTTCATGTATTTTATAGATTATTTCTCTTCTATTTCTCATAAACTGATATCTTAGAATTTCGCAGATAATTTATGAAAGACTAATGTTGAAACATCGATAGATTTTTTTTGATATCTCAGTGTCAGGGTCAGCATATGCCTACATCGATAGATTGTGTGTGATATTTTTCCTCCATTTTCATCATGGATGCGAGCTTCATGCATGGCTGTGGGTACTGAATAAGAAACTATAGTATCAAGTAGATCTAAATCGAGTTTGGGTATAACTTTAGTCGAAGGTAAAAGGAAGAGAATTATTCTAGCAAGTCTCGAGTTCGAGTCCTACTCCAACTGCTTGTGTGTGTTCAATTTGGATAACTTCTCACATTTTGGAATTTCCTTGTTAATGTGAATTGTGAAGTATTCAATTCTTATATAAACTCTCTGTTTATTGCACTTTCTTGGATTGAAAGGGCAATTATTAGGTTTCAGAGTCAATTATTGTTAGGATTCTAAGATTTAGATTTTAAATTAATTTTTTTTGAATTGTAAAAATATCTGGACGATAATGCACAAAATAGATTTCATAGAATGATAGTATATAAATTTGTATAGAGAATTCAAAAATTGGTATCTTAAGTTTACTTTTCAGAATGTAGAATGCATTCTACAGTATGTAGCCAAAACGTTCAAAATAAAAAATCACAAAATACAAAACGCAAAACGCAAAATTCAAGCGTTCAAACACCCCCTAATAGGGACTGTTTATCCAACTCGTATTATACATACTCCGGAGCTCATTCTAGAATTATTTATTTTTCGGTTCACTTTTCAGAATGAATTTTATAATATGTAGCCAAAACACTGAATAAAAAAGTGCAAAATATAGACACAAAATTCAAGCGGCCAAACACCCCCTAATAAGGATTGTTTATAAAACCTATTGTATACATGCTTATATATTCCTAACCCACAAAAAATCCCCCCAGTTTCTTACTCTTTCCTCGTGATGGGAAGTTCTTTCTCTTTTTTAGAATGCTGAAGTGCAAGAAACTTCAAAAAGAGAACATTTGGTTCACCTAGATTATATTTAACTTATTGGAAATTCATTCAAGTTGAACACAGGTAAATAAGCAACTCGAGTTCAAATAATTCATTAATTTTTCAAACTAAACTTCAAAAAACTCCATCATTATTCAACTCGATAAATCTCTACAATCAACCTAAAAGTGCGACCTTTATTAAAATTCGTAAGGGATCTTCATAGAACCAAAAAACTTGTTGTGCACATCGCACAACAGGATATGCATTGCGTCAAAATTGCGCCGTTTTAGCATCCAAAATGCTATCGAAGTCTAGACGCGATGCCTTGAATGTCAGGCCACAACATTTTGAACGTCACTCACTACACACCTTGCTGTGCACGACAGGTTTTCCGTGTTCATCTATGATGTTAAATAAATCAAAGCTTCAAACATTTTCCGAGCTCGTTAAATTTTACTACCATATGACCTTTAGCAATCAATTACATATCGCGAATTACATATGAAAAACAAGAAGTTTTTGTTGGAGATGCATGAGATAGAAAGTTGAAACATAAAATGATTTAAGATTGTGAGCCTTCTTTCTTGGCTATGTAGAATTCAATCGTTTGAGAGCCTCTCGAGCCACCGCGGCGGTCATGGGCTGAACCCTATTCGACTCCTCATACGCCGCCTTTGCTTCCGCCACCATTCCTTTCTTCTCATAACACTCTCCCAGAAAACTGTACGCCTTCGCATTATCCTTCCTCAGCTTCACCGATTCAACCAGGTCCGCAATCGCTGAGTCAACCCGCTCCCCCCGACTACTCAAAGCAATCCTCAACTCTGCCCTCTTGAAAAGAGCGTCTCCTCTCTCCTCAACGGAGAGAGACTTCACCGCCATTGGAGACAGTGCAGCATCGAGCGAGTCGAGAGCGGAGGTCCTAAAGCCCTGCAGACAATGATCAAAATCTTATTTTAGTATGCTGGTTCGACAAAAATAGAAAATCAAAACTTTTTTTGAAAAGATTTTAAAAGAGAAGATGAAATCAAACATAAAAGGAAGGTTAAGAAAAATGAGCTCAAACTTATATAATTGCATAAAACCTAAATAATCGGCTATCAAACGTGTTCAGAATTGTACATTGGTATCCTAATTCGTTAAAAGAAACAAGCAAAATGAAACGATAATAGTTTAATTATTACCGCGTTGACAATAGTGATCAAATAACTCATCTCTGTAGTTTTGTCTTCGTCCACCATTGCTTGCACGGGTGCTTCTCTAAATCTCACTTATAAAATTGCATAACAGAGATTGGGTAAACCCCATTTTTTCTAAAGAACTCGCCGCACAAAAACAACATTTCTGAAACGTTTGCAAAAATTCCAAAAGTGAGAATAGAAGATTTAAAATATGACGGAGGAACTTTCAACATTTCAAAAGAGAGAAAAGAAAAGTGAAAACACAAGAATGTTTAGAAATTTGAACTAAGGATGAGAATGTAGGAGTGGAAGTGAACCTTCCAGAAACTTGACATGCACTACAAACTGCTCGGAAACACTGGAGGTGGAAGAGTAGACAGCTCAAAGAAGATTTAGAAAGAGAGAGGAATAGCAGCAGAGAGCGGTCAACCAGAAAGTAAAGTATACTTGGTGCGCATTCAGTGTGCATTGAATGCTTGTCTTGAATAATGCTTCAAGACTCTCAACCCATCCTCATAATGAAGTCTTGGAAGAAAGGAAGGCAGGCCAGGTGGTTGGTTTGCTTCTTATTGGTGGAGCATAATGAAGGTTGATAGGGTTTCTCTCCAAATCTTATGATTGAAATGTGGATTCTCTGTAATTCTGTATCACGGGACTCAAAGATGGTTCAAATGATACGTGGAGGCTTGTATCATAAGACAACTGATAGGCTTGATATAGGCTCTTAGATGTCAAGCGGTGCTTGTATTACATTTCACGAGATGTCAGGCAAGTAACGCTCCTCTCTCTCTCTATGATCAGTCAAGATGGAGCTATCCTCCTGGAGGATAAACCTTGATAAATCCCTTTGCTCTAGCCTCCATGCCACGTGCCTCCTATGGTCCCGAATGAGATACCTGTGCACTGCTTCTGGCCTAATGTGTTGCTGGAGTCCCCATAGTTTATCATGAGCTTCTGGAGTTATGAATCTTTAAGAGGTGGGCAATGCCTCATGGAGAACAATTCTTGGAGGTGAGCTCGTTGCTTTCAGAGATATAAACGAGCTCGATCGGTAATCAGGCTGCCACAAACGAGCTCGATCGGTAATCAGGTGCCGTGGCAGCCTGGTTACTAAGGGGATGAAAGTTCTTCCAACAGAGGACTTCAAGATATCCACAGGTGCATAAAAGTCTAATTAGAATCTACAACCAAATACAGAGTTTTTTGGTTACTTAACCCGTTAGACCAAAAGCAAACTAAAGGTTAGGAAATCTTTTAGCACAAGAAATGGATCCATATGAATGTGATAAGAGCTCAGAATCTTTGGCACATGAAAACACCTGGCTAATGCCTCCTGGACTGATAGGAAAGTTTTCAATTTAAGGGAGCAGGTTCAACCTCGGATTAAGTACATCACTGGAAATGGTATAGATAGCCATCTATGGCTTGATAATTTGCACCCATACGGTCCTCTCTACAACAAATATGCAGACAGAATAGTGTTTAACATGGGTAGATTTTCAAAAGCTAAAGTTGCTTCTGTTATTCATGGAGGTGGGTGGAGATGGCCTAGAAGAAGGAATACAGTCACTGTGGAAATAATGGCCAACACTCCGAGTTAGTTTGTAGTTTGTACCTAATGGGAATCAACAAGACTGTGATTTGGGCCCAGATGGAGCTATCCTCCTGGAGGATAAACCTTGACAAATCCCTTTGCTCTAGCCTCCATGCCACGTGCCTCTATGGTCCCGAATGAGATACCTATGCCTTGCTTCTGGCCTAACGTGTTGCTGGAGTCCCCATAGTTTATCATGAGCTTGCGGAGATATGAATCTTTAAGAGGTGGGCAATGCCTCAGGGAGAACAATTCTTGGAGGCGAGCTTGTTGCTTTAAGAGATAAACGAGCTCGATCGGTAATCAGGCTGCCACCAACGAGCTCGATCGGATATCAGGTGCTGTGGCAGCCTGATTACTAAGGGGATGAAAGTTCTTCCACGGAAGACTTCCAGATATCCACAGGTGCATAAAAGTCTAATTAGAATCTACAACCAAATACAGAGTTTTTTGGTTACTTAACCCGTTAACCAAAAGCAAACTAAAGGTTAGGAATTTTTTTAGCACAAGAAATGGATCCATACGAATGTGATAAGAGATCAGAATCTTTGGCACGTGAAAACCCCTGGCTAATGCCTCCAGGACTGATAGGAAAGTTTTCAATTTAAGGAAGACCAGGATCAACCTCGGATTAAGTACATCATTGGAAATGGTATGGATAGTCATCTATGGCTTGATAATTGGCACCCATACGGTCCTCTCTACAACAAATATGCAGACAGAATAGTGTTTAAAATGGGTAGATTTTCAAAAGCTGAAGTTGCTTCTGTTATTCATGGAGGTGGGTGGAGATGGCCTAGAAGAAGGAATACAGTCACTATGGAAATAATGGCCAATACTCCGAGTTAGTTTGTAGTTTGTACCTAATGGGAATCAACAAGACTGTGATTTGGGCCCTTACAACTACTGGCAAGTACACAGTCAAGTCAGCTTGGAATGCAATCAGGAGCATCGAGCCTGTTGTTCCATGGCATAAGGTAGTTTGGTTTAAACATCATGTGCCTAGGTGGGCTACAATTCAATAGATGGCCATCCTCGGAAAGCTGTTTACCAAAGATAGGCTATTGAAATGGGGAATTGCTGTAGATAACAGCTCTGTCTTGTGCAATTATGCAGAAGAAGAGCACGATCATCCGTTTTTTCCGCTGCCATTACTCCAACATGTCTAGTATTTTTTGGGGGGGGGCAGGAATTGTTTCCAAAGGGTACCTGCCACTCTTGGCCAAGAAGTGGAGTGGACCAGAGTTAACTACAGGGGGAAAGGATTTGAAGCATGAAGTTCATAAGTTGGCCTTAGCTGCACCTATATATCACCCGTGGGGTGAAAGAAATAACAGTGTTTTCAAACACCAATCAATGGGAGTGCAGAATGCCATCACCAGAGCATTGAGGACACAAGGAGCTGTATTCATGCTTGGAGACTTGTTTAGAAATCAGACAGGAAAAAGACTTCTATTGGAAATTCAAGGGTTTTGGACATTTTTTGGGTGAATGAATTTAGGACACGGCAATCGAAAAGTCTCATTCAGGCATACTATTATGTCCACCACCCAAAGGTCTCTCCATTGATGCATCCTCTCATGCATGCAATCCTACATACTATTGAGCCATTTTATCTTGGGGGACAGATACCTATTGTGATCCTCCAACATACACGGTGAGGCGGCAAATAAGTCTTAAGGGGGGACCATGTATACACAGGGCTCGTTTCGATGTCGTATTACTTACGTTCGATTTTACAATTTATCATTGTGATGTTCTTTTCGATTCAATCTGTAATTTTGGTTATGTTATGTAATTTGTTTCGATGATTAACATATGTATATTTTCTGGAATTCCGAGCATTATTTTTCCCTACAACTTCTTCGTCTAGACTGCAACATTTCTTCTAAATTGTTTGCTTCGCTTTGAATCTAATTATTTGCTGTATAGTTTAGTCCGGGCAAACTTACATTTGTATTTTGATTCACTAACATGTCAAAAGAAATGAGTAAAAGAAAAACACATCACGAATCGAAGCCTGTAGGATTTTCAACTAAATTTTAGAGTCTCCATTTCAGTATTAGGAAATTGATAGTCTAATAATGGAAATTCGGCCGAAAACAAGTGGAAGTTCTGCTCCGTACCTGAAGATCCAGAGCTAGCGCTTTAAGGATATGAGCTGCAGCGTCTTTCGGATCGATCGCGATGGCTTTGTCAGCTTCCTCAGCGGCGGATTTAGCTAGAGCCATGGCGGATGATTTGTCCTCGTTGCCCGATTTGGCTTCTGCTTGAGCTCGGGTTAAGAGCTGAGCTCCCTGCACGAAGTGGCGCTTGGCCTGCGTGTCGGCTCGGCTTAGGAACGTACGCAGCTTCTCGAAGGCTTTTTGGGGGATGTTCTGCATCCAGAGGAACATGAACACGGTTACGAGCATCAACCCGATCTGTAGAAGAATATCGATCACCATCTCTCCGTCACTCTCTCTCTCTCTCTCTCTCTCTCTGGGACAGGTTGGGGGAAGAGAATTGAATGGAGTTGGCGATTAGGGAGAGTAGGTTCTGTAGAGTTAGTTAGAGGGGGTTTTTGGGGAGACGAGGCGGCCGACATTGTCTGACAGGGCATGTATGTATTTTATTGTATGTATAGGCGGAGAAAAAGTCGGGTCGTTGATAAATTTTTTAATTTATATTTGCAGATTTGAATTTAATTGACTGTTGAATGAGGTGGCACTTGGGGTGCACTGTACAAACAAAAATGCTAAAGACACATCACTTTTGCACATCGCTTTCACACATCACTCAAAATTATATAGTTTTGTGTTGGAAAAAAATCATATATTTTTTTTTACCAATATCGCTGAAAACATATTTGGATCTTCCTTAACATAAAAGGACGTAATTTTAAGTGATGTGTTAAAATGATGTGTATATAACACTCTTGCTGTACAAAATACAGAATCGGGTAGGCAATTATACATTGCGCACAATAGTTCATGTTGCGCGTTAAAATATCTTGGCAAGAAAAATACTAATAGAAAATTGTTCGGTCAGCTTCCCACTTGTTTGGATAGTATTTTGCACTTCAAAACGATATCGTTTTGGCACGCAGTACGTTCTACAGTGCGCAATACACGACAGGGTCCCCTGGTCCACAAAATACTGTTTGAGTAGTTAGTGCAATATTCAAACATATTTTTTGTGCTAAATTAATACCATTTTACTTTATAAATTATCTGTTTTCAATGAAAACAAATGATGAGAGTGAACCAAGACCTCAACAGGAAAATAAAGGGAGGTCAGATTATAGTCAGATTTTTTCGCTTGTTATTGTATAAGAGATTTATTCTCTATAGCTAATCTAGAAGAACGAAGTCGAGACCATAAAGGCAGGTGCGAAGCAACTAGAGTCATAACTAGAAGTGTGAAGCCCCTAGAGCCATAGCTAGAAGTGCGAAGGGATTTTGCTATGGATATAAATGAGAGATATAAATCATGTATAAATGTGAGAAGAGGCGGGGCCCCAATTTCCCTCCCCTCCCCTTTTTCTCTCATTATCCCCTCTCATTTTTATACATAATTTGTACACTTTTATTTGTACCCATAACAAAATTCAATGCGAAAACCCAAAGAACATGTACACTTTCCCCGCCACCTTCATCCCACTCCTTTTGCAATCAAACATGTCGCAAGTGGAGTATTATTCATCGTATTATTATTATTAATCTATATTTTCCACAAATAATCGGGCCATTAAAATTTTGCAGCTTGAAGGGTGAAACCACAAGTACAAAACTGAGGGCCTTATCTTTTAAATCAATATATGCATTAATTTGAGGTCACTGTGTTCAATTTCAACAAGCTTTTAGAAATTAAACAAACACTAGTATCTTTCCATTTGGTAACCGTTAATGCACTTTGCAAATATTCTCCAATTCGATTAGATTCGTTTCCGTGATTTAAATTGTTCATGTAAATTGTGCAGAAAACAATCAATTAGCGCCACCTACACTGTTTCTGGCTGAAAGCCACTCTGATGCTTAAGCTAGAACGTGTAAGACCAAAGCATAGTAGTAATTGCACTTATAATTGATTGCCTACCTGATTTTGCTTTATATACCTATATTTATAAGTTATCAAGTGCCTTGGCATGATAAGTGAATAACACAGAATTCTTTTTCAATTTGTGCACTATCAAATCTGACTATTTTCTTGCAACATAAGGGTTTTCTAAATAGGAACATTCCTAAAATCTTGAGTTTTTTTATTCGAGTGCCCTTCTAATTCCAAAAAGTTCTAACTGCTTGACCAGGTGGCAAATCGATCAACTAGACATGGAGACGAGCCATAGTCTCACGTCAACAATCTCTCTACTTATTCGGCAATATAATCGTGACAACAATCCAAGCCCAGCTATACAATTTATCTTTTTGGTGACAGGTCAACTCGCAATTCAGCCCACTACACATAAAAAATTCCGCGTACATCTAATGATAAATGTGTCAGGATGTTCAAGAAAATATGTGTTTCGAGACTTACTCACATATATGACGCCCATTCTCTTTTCCAGCTGAACAATATGGAGGCTGCGCCGCGTATGGTAGTATGGCCTCCACACAACTTCTGTGAACCAACTATTTGCGTTCCAGTAGTTTATTTACTTCTTTTGCCTCACCGGTCCTTTTCCTTTTAACTCCTTTTTTTTCTTCTTTTGTCTTAAGAATCAAACACAAAATGCGCAAATAACCAAGGGGACAAAACATGCAAATAAACAGACCCGTGAACCCAGTTACCCACAACAGGGTGCTGCGTGATGAAACGTCAATAAAAATATTACCCATCCAAAGTATATAATCATTATTTGAACAACCTAAATGTAATTATTTTAAGGCTCGACACAAGCTACTTTCGTGCAAATACACACCCTTTTTGACCCCTCCCTAAACAAGGTCTACAAACATGCCCGAAGGCTGCGGTTCAAATAGCAGTTCCCCGTGGTGGGGGAGAGAGAGAGAGAGAATGTGGTAGAACAAAACAAAGAAGATCTGATCCAACTATAAAATTAGAGGTTTTTTCTTCCCACTTCCTCGGAATCTCAGAAGTTTCACTCCATTATTACACAGCAATGAAAGACTAATAAGCAGCATCCCGAAGAAGCTACATTTTCAATATCTTAAATAACCAGACTTTGCCCTTGCGAAATTGCTGAGCCTATCGACGAGAATCACATCCCGACAGATATAACCTATCTGAATTTACATTTGCACCGTTCAACTTCAATAGCCAGAAAATGGGTTAGAAAAGAACCATAAATTATAACAGGTGTAAGTTTAGGTGATTAGACCTCCAAAATCATCCATGAAATACTCCGCGGTAGAGCATAAGGAATACTTTCACGGAACTCCCACAGGCGCAAGAAATGTTTTTATGGAACTCCCATCTGCATTAGCTGCAGCGGAGACTTTAATAACTTCTTCAGTGTGTCAACGATGCTAGCAAACGAGGGACGCTCCGCAGGTGCACTGTCGAAAAAAATAGGAAATTCTATGGTAAAAAAGGAACTTCAAATAAAACCCTGAGGAATTTAGCAAAATGGTCACTCCTGTTTTCACATAGCACGATGGTAATGAATCAGAAATACAAATGAAAAGCAAGAGGCTAAGCTGCTGCTTTATCCGAAGGAACTGAAGCTTCGCTGGACCATTAGGATAGAGAAATATAGTCTAATACACTTCACATAGGATTGGTAAGCCAAACCTCCAAGGAATGATCACTAATTACTCAATATCGCCTCACGAGTAGACAAAAATAGCTTTTCAGATGAGAAAAGGGTGACAATGGGGGGACTTTTATCGCCTCACGAGTATATGAAAATAGCTTCTAGGATGAGAAAAAAGTAATGGGACGTTGAATACCCTGACGAATCGGGAGGGGACTTTTTGTGTCTAGATCTGCTAGACCACTTTTTTTTATAATCACAATGGATGTTGGCAAGGGTAACTACCAAATACTTCTCCCTCCAATATTACACGAAGTTCAAAAGTGATCTAAAAGGGCCCTGCAGCTGCTTAATAGCGTTCTATAACATTCTCCGAAAAATTCAAAAGCAGTTCAAAGTATTAGAGAATATTCTTACTCTGCCCAGCAAGATTCCATGAGGGAAGCTAATATTGGGGATGTATTCTGTGGAATCGAAAGCCTTCTGTTCTGGAAAGCAACAGCCCCAACAACCTGAAAGTTATAAAAATGTTAACCGCAAAAACATACCACCTCAACAAGCATAGCATGACCCATTGACCCGGGACCAATGACCATGATGGGAAGAAGAAGAGGAAGATGAACAAGAAAGAAACGAAAAAATAAGAAGCCACTGGATGAGCACATCCCAGTGTGTTCATTAGCTTTGTTGCATGGACTCAGTTACAAGATTCGGGTTCATTTGCGTGCATAAATACATATGATCGCTTTTCCAAGGAAAATGGACACGAACATTTACATGTTTCATAGGGAGATGATTTTTGCACTCCGTTTTTCTCTGAATACACTTTTTTTTTCTTTATCAAGTTACAGAAGTGTAAAATAGAGCATTCGTCCTACACTTGTATCCATAATTATACGGTAAACTCAAATTCCTAAATTTGCTTGCTTGGCGGATTTCCAACCACTCAAGCTAAATATATTCGCAAGGCAAACCAAGTCTCCGTTTTTATATTTGCATACCTGGGCCGGACCAAGTCCACTCCATGGCTGTTGCATGGTCACGAGCTCCCATAGAATCACACCAAAACTGTAGACATCGGACTTCTCATTTGACGGCTCTCCTCTAAGGAATTCGGGGGCCATCCACTCAGGCTGAAATGAAAAGCAAGAGAATTACATGCTGATTGGTGCACTGCGAAGAAATTTTTCAACCTGCAAAATATTGATCAAAATATCTTTTCAAGGGTGGAGAGGATGCCCGCTATTGATGATAGGGGGAAAAAAGAAGGAAAATAAAGAGAAGAGGCTGCCACAACTTCATGCCACAAATATATTTGCGGTCGAATCGTGTCCATTCCTCTGTTAGAATGAGAGGGTGCAATTCTCCAAAAGTGCACGGTATTGACGCAAAAGGTAATCTAGTCCACCTTGCACAAACAGGGATAGCAGTTGGAGCGAATAGCTCCACCAGACTTTGGGTTGTATTCTTCTCTGAACTTCTTTTGAGGTGGAAGGTGGTTAAGGTTTTAGGAGCTTTTATGTGCGGGTGCGGGTGTGGGTATGTGTCTACGTGAGTCTGGGGAAGATGACAGAAGAGGCAAGTAGCTTCTGAGATAGCTCTATCAGACCTTTCTTTATATCCAGTTCTTTACCATCACAAATATAGTTTCAGAGAGAGAGAGAGAGAGAGTTACCGTTCCAGCAACAGATTTTGACGATAAAAATGTGTCTGCTTTGAATCTGGACAACCCGAAATCACATACCTGAGCATAATGTATAAGATGAAGGTTCAGTTCGTGACACGTTTGAGGAGAAAAGAGAACATTCAAACTATACCTTGACAGTCCAATTTTTATCAACCAGCAAATTTGGGGTTTTAAGATCCCAGTGAACAATAGGAGGGCTGAGATTATGAAGATAATTGAGTCCCTTGGCCTGCGCCCAGCACAAAATCAATAGATTAATACAGCAGTAAGTTAACAATATAAAAGTGCAAAAACAATAAAACATAGTACAAACCACATCCAGAGCCATACGCAACCGCCTTCTTTGGTCCATAATTTCCCCTGCATCTGGCCTATGTATGAGCCGGAAGAGACTACCCCTGTTCCATAAACCTCAAAATTTAGCTTACCGTCACTTGAAACAGCTTGGGGTTGCTTGAATAGTTATTAAGCAAGGAATCCCTGAGTGAACAAGAATTACCTTGGAAGATATTCTGTCACTATTGACAGATGCGGGCGTTGAGTAACCGCTCCCATGAAGAGCACCACATTAGGATGCCGAATACGCTTCATTATTGCAACCTAAAAATGGGAATTACAAATTAAGCTTGCATACAATACAGGCTCCAAATTATGGCTGAAGAGATGTGCTGATACAAGACATACACAAATATAGCATTGGAAGAAAGGAATAACTCAGTGGCATGCATGAAATGGAACATTCTGGAGCTACAAAGATATATAGTAAATCGTTTCGATTGATTCAGTGATATGCGCACATCCAATATAAAAACATAGTGCAAAACTAAATCGCGAGGAATAGCTAAAATCAACTGACCTAACTAATACAAGCAGATACACTAAAAAGTAACATCCTAAGAAGCAAGAAATCCAACAGAAGGTCAACATTCCCCAGCTTTTGTTAGCTTTCATGAATTTTTATGGTCAGATTTGGGCATAAAAGAACACCGTAAAATTTAAGTTGACGGGAATGGCTTCAAATAAATGTAAGCGTTACGGAAGCAGAAATCATTTTGTTGAATCAATGATTCAATCTACCATATACACACCTCCCTCAAGAACTCCTTCAATTGATCATCAAGAAAATCTTGGACCGTTAGAACCTTAACTGCAACATCCTGTAATCGAAACAATTAGCCATCCGTCAACTCCATATACCACAATCAGACAAAAAATAATGCATCATACAAGCTTTAACAGACAGGATAATCATGAGGTGTCAAAAGGTACAAAATACTGACCGAACCATGCCATTCGGCACGATGCACTGTCCCAAAAGAACCTGAAATAGGAAAGAGAGTATTTACTTCCAATACAATTGATTTTGAAAAAAATGATGGTTCAAGAATTCAACAAACTATGGATATCTACAGTTAGGAGGAGTACCAGCACCAATACGCTCCTTGATATGTAGTTCATCCCAAGAGATCTCAAGCCAATCCATCGCAAGAGAAGGCTCAATGCTCAAGTATCTTGGGATAGTAACAGTTCGAAATATGCCTTGATCAACTTCACCCTTGACTTCTACGATATCTGATTGACCAGGTAACTGTAATTTACGATGTCTGATGCCCATGCTGCTAATTTGACCTCCACCTATAACAATTTCTTTCTTCCAAGTGCCTTGTACGACTACTTTGTCTCCACCAGGTCTACAATATCCGTCTCTTGATTCACTTTCTCCACAAACTTGATCATTGGGAAGATACAAGGCCTGTTTTGGAGATTGATGTAAGTCGATATCATCCATTGGATGACCTTCCCTACTGCCTGCAAAAGTTCAGGCTCTCATATGTTTTGATTGGTGAAATCATCATTTCTCTGTATCCAATTTACATAACTCCAGAGTAGTTGCTTTAAGACCTATTACGCGAGCGTGTCCAGCAAGCCCCTTTTGATGCACATGGAAGCAAAAAAACAGCTCTATCACGCCCATTTTTCTAGTCAATCCATTACTAGTCTACTTCAGTTGTCCTGTTAGCTGTGCCACGTAGATTTGCATCAACACAAACACAAAGCTAGAATTACTAATTTGTGTGTGTGTACTGTATATGTATACATAGTACATTGACCTATTTTTTGCTTCTGCATGAGACCCTGGGTTACTTTCTTCACATATATGGCCCAACTTTATCACTACGTAACAGCAGCTTGCCAAAGAGAAAAGACAGCGCACATTTTAGTCATCTGAGTCACAATGGAGATAATCCACTGATATACTACTACTTCTTTCTCTCTCACGAGTCGAGCATACAAGGGACGGCATATTAACTAATTTACAGTTCCATTTGAATTTTCCTCAGTGAGTCAAATACAGTGCCTGATGTTGGTCACTTTTTCCCCCTTTTACCGCAAGAAATACGGATTATACCGTACTACAAATTAATATCTGAACCCCAACATCTCATTAACTTCTATGCATTCGCCTGGAATGATTCATCAAGCCATTAGCCCTTCATTCAGAATAATTTGAATGACAAACCCCAAGGTACGGAAAAAATGACATACCTGAATTTAGGTGATTTTCAGGAGGGCCACATGCATGATTTTTGTTTAGGATTTCGCTATCTGTTGAGTTATCCATGTAAGGCTGTTGAAATTCTTTTAGATGAGAAATCTGAAGTGGTGAAGGCACCGAAGAAAGTAAACCTCCATTGATTGAGGAATCTGGACCATGGACATTTCCTGGTTCCCCAACTAAATCAACTACATACTCCCTGTTACAAAATGTAAGGGGTTATAAAAGAAAATTGAGTAAAGACACAGATACACAGTCGAAAAACATGGTTAAAGGCCTCTTGATTGTATCATCTGACGAAGCAAGCATGCCAAAATCAAGGCAACAGTATCGCATCAACTAAAAGATATTGTAGACAATGGAACAACTTCTAGGCAAGTAATAAATCGACTTAACGAGTGGATGAAATACAGTACCTTGCGAAGTTCCTGTCATCCTCAATTATGACGAGGCAGGAAGACTGATGATCTGACACACAGTACTTGCAACCTCGAGCAATCCGGCATGGAAGACCTATGTAGTCTGCCAATTTCTGCAATTAAAAAGAGACTAACCAGTTACTTTACTGGTCTTTTTCTGCCACATATCAGACTCATCAAATATGCACACAAATAACCAAAAACATCCAGCGGACATGCCCACCCACTTTTCTACACACAAAAAATAGGAAGATAAACTGGCTGATACTCAATTCCAATCTGATAAATTTTGTAAAATTAAAAGCTAAGCCAAGGATAAGTTAAATTGAAAAAATGGCCAGAGGGCTTCTTTGTAGTTAGTTTTTTTATATTTATTTTAAATATTTTATCTTTATTATTTATTTATTCTATTTTTTTTCGGTTATTCAAATCAGAGTTCTAATTGTAGCTACCATGTAAGTTCTGTTCCTACCCAATATGATGAGTAATGATTTCATTCTTATGGGTATGCCTCTTATCAGTATGGACGCAGTACCTAACCCAACCTTACTTTGAGCATGTGAATCACAAACGAGTAAACTAACGGAAAGAAGAGTAAAAGAATATGAAATAACAAACTTTAGTCCAAGACTGATCCCGCTGCAGAAATAATTTCACCTTGGACTAAGAACTGTATGTCCTCACCTTGAAAAGAATAGCACGATGCCTACAGAGTCCTGTAGACAGGCTGCCAATAGGTAGCACAATGCAATTTTGAATATCCTTTAGCCTCTGGCTAACCAATTTCCAGCGCATGTGCAAATCACCTTGCTCCCTCGGAAAATTGCCCCTTAAATTCAAAGTACTCCAAGATTTATAAAGAAGGAGACACAAGCTCAATCAACAAGCTAAGAAGAATGTTGGCACGTACCCCATATAAATAGCAACAAGTTTTCCGAGCTTTTCCACTAACACTGTTGTACTTTCAGAAGCAAAATATAATTCTCGTGCTTTATTTTCTAGCTCCTTCAGTCCTGTATCCCCGTATCTATCAACATGTATAACCTCCATCGAGGAATCGCCGGGTTCAATAGCTTTAAGTGCCATTAAAGATGGTAGCCGTCTACCTTCCTCTGCGTCATTGCACATCACCCACAAAAATGGATTCATTCCCAGAATGTTATAGAATCCATCTGAGATCTTATCAGCATAAGACAAGCATCCACTAACCTGAAAAATGGAGGATTGTAGGCATCTGTTAGTAAATTGAAGGATGGGGAAAGAAGAGATAAATGTACCTAAAAACCACTATCCATGTTAGTTTCAAATATTCGAAATGTAACAATAACGACGCTAGTGTTACAGATGTAAAAGATTTACTGTGGGTAAATGTACGCAATTGTGAATATGTCAGTTTCATAAGAATACCCCCAAAACTAAGGGCTATGCGTTTTCATGACTCCCAAAAATGTAATTGGTCACGTATTAACAAAAAGTGACATCTCAAAGCACATTTTTACTGGTTGCAAGTCTAATCAAGATTTGTTGACACTTCAATGAGAAAGCTATACATGTGCCAGGAAATAAGAGACATTTATTTTCATTTTGGAGTTCAAAATCGGACAAACAAGCAAGATTTGACATCCATGCAATGTCAGGTGTGCATCCCCGCATCACTAAGCTCACTGTGTTTTCATCTTCCATCTCAGTATAAAGGTGCAAGGTCCACAATGGTTCACTCAGGTTCGACCAGACCCGCATCAGTGGACTATCCCTATTTTCCCTGTCTTCAACAATGTCAAACTTCTGGCCATTTGTTGCAACCAAAATGAGTGTCCTTTGACACTACTTGGCTCCACCATAATACTTCAAATGGGCCAGCCTTTGAAGTAGTGGCATATTTTTCATTCAAACTAGTGGCCTTCTATAAGAACTGATCCACAGACTGGTTACAGACTGCCATGTAGTTATGACTGTCCGATACAAACTATCCCATTTTAAAGCCTTGATCTCAATAACGAATGACCCGGTCAATTAATTTTCCTTGTTTCCGTTTCTTGTTTTTCCAAAAACAAAAACAAAAAAATGAGAAGCTCAGAAACACCTTTCCATAATGCTCTCATCTTTTATGCGGAAACAGTCTACAACACTAATTTTTTTAAAGCATTTCCTCAATTGTGAGATGTATTTGTATTGTTCTAAGAACAGTTTGTGGGTGGAAGAATTTAGCGGAGCGCATTAAAAGCAATTAATGGAGTGTTCACGTTTATTAGCAAGGATCCTAGTGACATTATGAGCTATAAGAGGAGAGTGACAAAACGAAAACACCAAACGACCACGAGTCTCCTCGGACATGGTACGAAGAATCGTGATACAACCACTTTATCTGTTAGAATATATTAGAATATTCTAGTTAGTTTAGGATTAGGATTATGTATCCTAATCTCTATCTCTATCTCTATCTCTATCTCTATCTCTATCTCTATCTCTATCTCTATCTCTATCTCTATCCTTCTAGTTAGTTAGGATTAGGATCATGTATCTCTATCTCTATCTCTATCTCTCCTATATATAGGAGCCTTTGTACATTGATTTAACACACAATAATATACAGAGTTTCTTTCTCTCTCTCAATAATTCTTTCATGGTATCAGAGCAATAGGTTAAGGTTTATTTGATTTTAGTTCACCGGCGGGCGGCCTAACCCTTCCTGCCGTCCGCCGGGCCATTCTTTGTTTTATTAATGTTCATCCTGCGCCATTATGCGCACTTGTGTCAAGCTTCTGTGCTACAATTGCTTCCGCCTTCGTTACGCATGCGGCATCACACGGTCTTGCACCAACTTCTGTGCTCAGTATTGGCCACAACAGCGCCTTACCAGCACCTTCATCATAGGTCACATCAGCGCCTACGTCATCGGCCACGACAGCGCCTTACCAGCACCTTCATCATAGGTCACATCAGCGCCTACGTCATCGGCCACGACAGCGCCTTACCAGCACCTTCATCATAGGTCACATCAGCGCCTACGTCATCGGCCACGACAGCGCCTTACCAGTACCTTCGTCATAGGTCACATTAGTGCCTACGTCATCGGCCACGACAGCGCCTTACCAGTACCTTCCTCATAGGTCACATCAGCGCCTACGTCATTGGCCACGACAGCGCCTTACCAGTGCCTTCGTCATAGGCCACGACAGCGCCTTACCAGTGCCTTCGTCATAGGCCACGACAGCGCCTACGTCATTGGCCACGACAGCGCCTTACCAGTGCCTTCGTCATAGGCCACATCAGCGCCTACGTCATTGGCCACGACAGCGCCTTACCAGTGCCTTCGTCATAGGCCACATCAGCGCCTACGTCATTAGCCACGACAGCGCCTTACCAGTACTTTCGTCATAGGCCACATCAGCGCCTACGTCATTGGCCACAACAGCGCCTCGCCATATCCGCCTAACTCAACCTTCGAGCCGCCTCCTTGATCTCGTTTCCAAACTCAAGTTGGTTGATGTTTACCCTCCTTGAGTTTGAGGGGGGCTGTTAGAATATATTAGAATATTCTAGTTAGTTTAGGATTAGGGGATTATGTATCCTAATCTCTATCTCTATCTTTATCTCTATCTCTATCTCTATCCTTCTAGTTAGTTAGGATTAGGATCATGTATCTCTATCTCTATCTCTATCTCTCCTATATATAGGAGCCTTTGTACATTGATTTAACACACAATAATGTACAGAGTTTCTTTCTCTCTCTCAATAATTCTTTCATTATCGAAGGAAGCATGGGAAGTCTGACCTGGAAAATAAGGCCGAGGGAGAGACCTCCAGGTAACTTCTCCCGAAAAAAAAAAATATATATGCAAGGGGATTTCTGACAAGAAGAAGGGAAAAGATATGTCGTGCACCACCAAAATGATTACAAAAAGAGTCATATCAGAGGTTTAGCATATGGCCTGGTAAGCCGTAAAAGTCAGTATAATAGATCCAAAAAGTGGTTATAATTGTGAAAGTAGCGTTGTCTGGGTATTGCTTACGCATTCTTTATTAGCCATTATTTATTTATATTTTATTATAGGTAGTGTATTCTTTGTTGTTTATAGGGTTAGCCTAGGTAAATTGTTTCAGCTCCGTATTATTTTAGGTTCAATCGAATAGAATAACTCTTCTCTTTTTACATCTAACATGGTATCAGAGTCATAAATTAAGACTTATTTGATTTTAGTTCACTGACGTAAAGCCTGATCCTTGCTTCCGTCTGCCGGTGCATTGCTTGTTTTGTTACTGTTCATCGGCACTGTTCATCACTATTCATCACAATACTGTTCATGGGTATTGTTTTAGACGCGTTTGCCACTCTTGCACTGTTCTTGCACCTTTTGAACCTAAGATCTGCTTGGCTTGAGAGTTTTGAATCCCACTGTTCTGATTCGGCACCTTTTGCCTGCAATTTTGTTGGATCTCCATCCAATCTATTTTGCACCAGCCGCAACTTCTCTTCTATGTTCGCTCTAGCCACAACTTCTCTTTAATGTTTGCACCAATCGCCTTCTCCTCTGCATGAGCTTTAGGATTTCCGAGATTGCATCTGCAATCTGTTTTGATACAATCACCCCGCCCCCTCTTCTTTTACTGGATCTGCATCATCTGCATCATTGTCTTTGGGTCTGCATTGTTCTCTTTATTTGCACCAGTCTATACCACCAGTAAACATCCAACCACCCTTGTTGGACTCTCACTGGAACTCCGTTAGTTTTCGCACATGCAATTTCTACCAAATCTATATTGTTCGACTCCGTTTTTTGTGATTTTCCTTCAGAACGTCCCTCTCCCGACCTTGTCTATCACCGACAACCCTCTCTGGACTCTTCACGTGCTCCGACGACCCTTGTTGGACCTCTGTCCCCTCTACAAACTTGGTTTCATTCTCTACTTGACAAACTCATGATATTTTCTACGGTTGCATCCTAAGTTCGAGGGTGTGAAAATAGCATTATTTAAGTATTATTTATTTATCTTTTACTATAAAGATAGTGAAGTCTTTTAGTCTTTTATAGGGTTAAACTATATAAATCATCTCAGCCTTTTATTTTATGTGCAATCAAAGGGAATAGATTAATTCTTCTCTTTTTACGTTTATCAATAATGACAATCTCGTCAATGCCTGCGAGAGCTCCACCTATAAGGCTATAGATAGGGAAAGTAAAAAGAAGGCAGAGGAAAACTAGGACAAGCATTACTATTGACATCTTTATTTCTTTGCATTTTTAATTTTTTATAGGATCGGCTAAGCATCTTTAGCCCAGAGTTTCTATATCTAGCATCTACCATCTAGCATCTGACTTAGTCATGAAGGGTAGTTCGGCCAAACCCCACCAGCCTACTTGCCTCCTGCGGTTTGCACTTCTCCAAACAATCATCGTCCGACCACGATTAAAGAGCTAAACCTAACTCAGTGAAGGACACCTACCCTGATACCACACAGTTCGCTAAAATAAGTTTGGTCAAGAATAAAAACAAAATCTAGAAAACAAGAACACCACCACAAATCAGCCCTACTTATCTTGATTCAAGACTTGTTAAGAGTGATGCCCAACCTTACAGCCAGGCAACTTACCAACCTCATATCATCAAAACAAAACATGGATTCGGAGTGGGTGTACTGCAGTTTTTAAAAAGTATAATTTTGAGTACAAAACAAATAAAATTTCAACGTTTATCCACATTAGAAGAAATTGAACTACAACTTCTCGAATCCACCAAACATAACATCATAACCTATGATAGGGAATGATTAATACTAAGCCCATATCAATTTGTGATGGACAAGGTGTTAGGACCTAGGAAGACCACCCCAAAAAAAAATTCAGAAAGAGTAGGCATAAAACTTGAGATAACTAGTGGCATATTTTAACCAGTCTAAAAAATCATTCCACGAATGAAATACAAAAGCGATGAGTATTTTTTATTTCAAAAACAACTTTCCACAACGCATTGTGCAAAAATAATACTAGAGAATTGAAAGAGAGAATGCGTACCCAGAGTCTATACGAAACAGTTTCAACATCAGCAGATCCATCGAATCCCTGCACCCTACACTCTTCCAGAAAGAGTGGCGCAGCAGCAAGAGAAGCTTGCTCGCTGAGACGTTTAGCGAGTGTAAGCTGCAAATAATAGCTCTCCCGCGTTCTCTGTGCTAAATTCTCTCTCCTCTCTTCCACCACTACCTCCTCCTCGTTCTCCTCTCTCGTCGTCCTCGAGTCCTTAACATCACTCGACGAATTCCCCTCCACCGTTGTCCCCGAAAACAAACTCCCGCCATAACTACTACCGCTCGATAGCCACTGCAACGACGTTTGCGGCTCAAACCGGCGTTCTTTTCCGCCGGAGGTGATCCCCGGCGGCCCACAAAAACTAGTCCCATTCGACAGCTCTTGCAACGGCGTCTCCTGCTCTTTTCCGCGGGCACTCGCCTCCGGTAGCCCACTATAACTACTCCCACTCGGCAGCCTCTGAAACGACACTGTGTGATCAAACCCCTGGCTTTTTCCGGCGATAACTGATTCCGGTGGTTCCGGCTGAAGCAAGAGTTGGTGCTCGTGATCGTCGTCACCGTTGTCCAACCGTACCTTCACGTGACCCGACCTTCTCTGTCCCTTTTTCTCCGCCAACCAATTGACAAAAGCCGCCAATTGCTTTCCGTGAATCTTATCGCCAGGGAAACGATCGGATACAGTGGACCTAGGACGCTTTCCACCATTTTTTTCCTCTTTTGAGATCTTCAATGCTTTTCCGTCGCTTTCGCCATTTAAGTTCTCTTTGATTTTGTTCTCGTGAACATGAAACACCGATTTTGACGACTCATCAAATCCGCGGTCAGGAAATTGCCTCGGAAAGAAGTAAGTCGTTCTGTGCGGCATTTTCACAAACTTCACGTGAAAGACAACAACAACAAAAATCTCACCCGCACGCTTCGCTCCTTTCTCTCTATTTTTTTTCTCTCTCTAGCAATTTTCAACTTCTTCTACATCACGTAAAAAACAACATATTAAATCCTAGAGGATCGTACAACGACTGCAAATTACTGAAAATTACTGCAGATCATCTAGTAGAAAAAACGAAGCATCAAACACAATTCTCTTTCTCTTATACTCGATGTCAATGATCAGCAAAACACATTCCGATATTCAGATACTCACTTCGAGCCAACTTGACAACCTTCAATGACTTCAAAACTTCAGAACCTATCAATTTCTTCACAATTTCCTGATCGCTGCAATACATGAACAGCTTTAACGAATGAGAGCTCAGATTCGAGCTCATACACACAAAATAGACAATTCAAATCTCATGGTACTGATCTAAAATGGAGATCTCAAGATACTGTGAAGTTCTACAGACGGTTATTAGTGCATCTGTAGATAACGTAAAGAAATATATGTATGTATATCTACAGAGAGAGAGAGAGAGAGAGAGAGAGGTGGTGAGGAGGAAGGCAAAATGAGGGGGGTGTAAAACAGTTTTTTAGGTGCGTATGTTAAGCATGAGAGAGAAGTGGGGACAAAAGTAGTTGGGAATTGGGAAAAAAGAATTGCTATTAGGCTAACGGGCGCACTAGGCGTAATGCGCACCTTTTACCCTACCAACTGCACGTCTGGGTTTCGCAGCTTTCACTAGCTAACGTCTCGACACGTAACCTTAAAGAGCTCGGATGAGCAGTGTGCACCGCGCGTACTTTAGCAAGAAAAATGGCCACGGGTTTTGGGGGGGTTTTAAAAAAGTGGATTACTGCCCATGCTGTCGTCATCGGAAAATGGATTCGGACTCTTGACCCGTTTGGATATGGACCCTTGGACCGTTCGGATACGAACCCTTGTACACGCTAATATCTTTTGGACCCGCTACACAACAGAATTTCCGTGTCCTTGAGAACTACAACGCGATATAATGACAATAAAAGTTTAACTCTTTTGCGGTCTTAAAAATAGACTCGAACATCCAATTTTATCTATTTAAAATTTTATTTTTTTAAAAATATGTACTAATATTTATTTATAAAATTCATCAAGATCATTAATAGTTCTAAATTTTATATTGATTGAATGTCGAATAGCATATGATAGCTGAAAATTTATCAAAAAAAAAAAAATTCAATACAATATAACAATTTTATTTAAGATATATTTGTTTTATAATTATATTAATTGATATCTAATAAACAGATTTCCAATAAATTGATGGTCTTTACAAGTTTTAAAATAAAATAAATATAAGAACACAAATTATTCATACACATCCGAAAACATATGTGTTCAGAAATATCGGATGTATATGGAGATAACATGATTATGGAAGACTCTACGTACATCTGACGATTTTAGACGTATCTATTTTTAAATATGAACGAATAAATTTTTGTCTGAGCAATTATGAATATTAAAAGAGGTTAAAAAATTGACTAATAAATAAATGGACAAATTGGACGGTTGAGTCTCTTTTAAGGATTGAAAGGATCTGTCTCCCCCCATGGCATCGTTGCTTTTTGTGAGACTTTTTTTATTCCACTTTAATTTTTAAATTGTCGAGAATATTATTATGTAAGAATAATGTAATTAAATCGGATATTGCAAACGAATGATCGACCGGTATCAAAGTTTTTTTTAAGATAAATGTGTTATGTATATTACTCGAGATTCAATTAATATAAATTTTGATATAAATATATTCTCAACAAAATCTAAAAATAAATGATTCAGTCATTCACGTAAACTTGAGAATAACTGTAAATGACTCGATAGAAAAATATGATATATTTCAGTCCGAAACTGTTGCATACATTTAGGGTCCACAAATTATTGAGGGTCTCACGTATATTTAACGGTTTTGAATATATATGTGTCCAGATGTATCCGAAATATCTGTATTCATAGCGTTATTCTATTATTAACTCTCTACCTAAGATGTCATTGACTTTTTGGTCCGGATGTATCCGAAATATCTGTAAGGTGTTGGGAGTTGTTTGGATTTTCTCATCTAATATTTCTTGTAATAGCCCGGACAGGGCAATAAAATCCTGATATACTATTTTGGTTTTAAATTATAAAAACAGATATGAAATGGAATTTTTTGTACATAATATTTACTAGGTGTAGACTTTTCTAGTGTGGGCTGAATTGCGAGCCTTCTCAAATCTGTTTTCACATTGAACAAATCTGAATAATCAGGTGATGATAATATATCTTTTTATGACTCGTAACGTACACACTATCCATTAGCACGCCATGTAAATGGGACTTGAGTCTACTGTGCACCATGGCACAGTAGGATATATTGTACATCAAATTGACGTCATTTGCCACATAAAATACAGTTTTGGACAAATTCCTACCAGTCAAGTCTTTATTTTCATGTTAAAATGGTATCATTTTACTGCACAATTACTGAGCAGAGACTCCTCGTTTCATGTGAATGTACATGCATTTTGAGGACACTGCACCATCTTTTATCCTATTCGATATGTACCTTATGACCGAATTCAACTTTGTTTCCCCAGGGCGAACAAACTTTGTTCACCCTTCATTGTTTGGATCATTTTGAGATTTTATTTCAATGACTAAAATTATCTATTTTATTTTGATTAATTTTTTAGTTGTCATGAAAAAATTCAACTCGATCGGATATCAACAAGTATTTTACCTAAAAATGTAATTTTTAAGTTTTAAAAATTAAAAATTTTGAGGTAAGAAACTTAAATTTTAAATCAAGCATTTATCGATATCGAATTAGACTGAATTTTTTTAAAATAACTAAAAAACATAATCAAAATAAAATAAATAAATTTAATCATCAAAATAAAATCTCACAATAATCTCACACGATAAGGATGAGCAAATTTGAACTCCTTATCACCACCTTTAGTGAATAATTCAACCAAATAGGACACTGCACCATCTGAGCAAAGTGAGACTATTGGAATAATTTTTTACTCTTTATAGTAACTAAATTACGACACCTAACCTAATTGGACCACCAAAAGATTACTATATTTAGATAAGATAGTACACGGATCTAAGTGCCTCAAAAAAAGGTGCAATTAATTTGCAGTGGATGGTTTATGGAGTCGATGCAATGTACTCAAAATAAAGGAGAGATAGATATGACCCATGGGCCCGTTTGGATGGATTATAAAAAGGGAAAATAATTTTTTGGGGAGTATAAAAACTAACGTGACGTATTTAGAAGAACAAAAATATAGAAAATAATTTTTCACTCCTTCAAAAATAATTTCCCTTTAAGGGATAGAGGGGTATTACTTTTGGACACCCTCCTCCGAGCCAAAAGTTATCTCCGGGTATTAGCCAAGAATAATACACATTCTTCCTCATTACAATTACAAAATAATATTACTCTCAATTTTATCTTCCATCCAAATTAATTACTATTTTATCCTCTTTTTTAATACATCATCCAAAATATCTACCTTTTTATCCCCTCTATATACATCACATCAACGTAGGTCAACCCTCTAAAAATAATATCATCTCTTACCTTATTCCCTCTCAATAACTTATCCCCTTAAAATAACTATTCATCCAATTGGCCCATAGGATCATAACGCTAAAAAGAAATTCATTATCTATCACACCCGGATTAACATACAACCATACCCTTATTTCTTAACAAATACTTAAACAAATCCTTCATGGTTCGCTTATTAGCGGTCAGAATTTTAGAACAGATATGGTGAATATAATAAGAAAAAAAATATAGTAAAATGAGAAATTTATTATGCGATGTGAATAGTTGTAAAAAGTTTGCCATATTCGAGGTTCAAATAAGTAAACAAACTTCAAAGATAACAGGTGTGATAGTCATATCCATGATATTGATAGCCACTGGACCACTAACAAACACTCCAAGCCAATGGACCACTAACAAACACTTCAAATAGTCATTCTTTGACCGCTAACAAACACTCCAAGTCTAAAGAAATAAACAAACTCCAGATATAACAAGCTGGATAGTCATATCTAAGGTGATAGCCAATAGACCATTCTTTGACCGCTAACAAACACGCCCTTATAACTCTTCATCACTCTATAATAAGTCTATCATTCTACTATATGTCTCATCTTATTATATTCACCGCATCCCTTCTATAATTTTGTCTCTAACAAACAGGCTGATAAGGGAAATTTTTTGGTCTCCGAAATTTTTCCAGCAAATATTCTCGGATTCTAATTTGATAGATGAGATTTACTTGCAAGTGTGTAATGTTTTTAAATCCAAATAAATCTCATCTGGTAATTAGTTTTGTTTGTCTTGTGGTGCGTCTTTATGTTACCTTATTACAATTTCGTTTTGGCCTTTGAGATTTTTGATAAAAAGTAAGGTAAAGGACTAAATTGTTTTAGATGTATTAAAATAAACTGCTTAATAAAAATACTAAAAATATTTTTCCCATTTTTTTTGTTTTTAGTGAATTTTTTTAGACTTCTCTTCATATTTTATTAATTTTTAGATTCGCTTCGTTAAGATAAAAAAAATTAACTCAAACTTGATAAAAATTGTGAAAATAATAATAATAAAATAATGACGTTGAGCGAATAATTCTAACAAAAACGACTTTGTACTTTCTGACTCGGAGTTTGACAACTAAGATGAAATCGATTCTATTCGAAGCACACAAGAAGATTTTTTTCTCTGTCTCTTTTTTATATAACGGAGATCCAAGATAACAGTTCACTATTCTATTTGAAAAGGGTTTCTCCCTCGGGAAAAGAAAAAAATATCTTATTCAGAGATAAAGTCAAAACAAAGGAAAAATAATCTATTTCCAATATAGTCGACATGATTAAATGCATACATCTTGGTCTTATTCATCTCAAACTCAAAATTGAAAGAATTCACTTGAACAACATACTTATATGATATATAAAATACGAGAAAAGAATTCAACGGTAAAAAAAGAAAAGTGTCACGAGAGAGATTAGAAGAACGAGATTTAAATGTACTTTCTAACTCGGAGTTTGACAACTAAGATGAAATCACAGGAAGAGTTTTTTTCCCTTCTTTTTTCATTATATATTATGGGCCGGGACTGCAGATAGCAATGCATTACTCCATTTGAAAAGGGCTTTTTTTTCTCGGGAGAAAGAAAATGACCTCTTAATTAAAGATAAGGTCAAAACAGAGAAATATATATATAAATTTCCAATATAATCGACTAGATTATATGTATATATCTTGGTCTTATCCATCTCAAACTCGAATTAAAAAAAAAACCTTGAACATCAGACTTATATTATATCTAAAATACGAGAAAAGAATTTTACGGTGAAGAAAGAAAAGTGTTGCAGGAGAGAGAGAAGAAGAATGAGATTTAAATGGCACATATATTTTATATATTTAAAATCTAAAAAATATTATTTTTCTTTTCCTTCCACAAGTTTCAAGTACAAGCTAAAGAAAGAAAATAAATGATTGGGTAGGAGAGAAAAAAAATATTAGTGAGTTATCCTTCATTCTAGCTTGTGAAAAATAGATAAGGTCAAATAAAATAAATGAAGGTTTATTGTGTCAGTAAAAAGGGAGAAAATCAAATATCACTATTCATAAAAATTGAGGTCATAAAAAAAAAATTGATTAATCTATCCAAACAAGTACTTACTGGCTCTCATTTAGGATGAGTTTGGAATAAATTATTTTTTATTAAAGACAGTAAGTATTCTTTGATGTTTTATAATTTTTTGTAAGGTTTTTTTTTTTGGCGTTTCCTCATTTGTCTCAACTAGAGGAATTAAAAACGTAAAAAAAAAAAAAAATCAAATAAGACGATGTTAAAGACCCTAACAACACAAAAAAATTCTCTTTTTTTATTTTTCAATCTTTAGTGAATTTTTTTAGATTTTTCCTCATATTTTTTTTACTTTCTAAATTTCATTCAACAAGACTGCTTGATTATTCAAAAAACTTTACTTAAATTGGATAAAAATTTAAAAAGATGATAAAAAACAGTGACATTAAATACTATTTAATTTAGATGTTGATTGGTGGATTTCCTTGTGTTATTTTATTTTATTTGTAATGGACTCGGCTTAATTCTCTCGATACATGCTAGCTGCAGAAAGCAGTCTAATCTTAGCCGTCTATCACGATATATAACTAAAGGTTCAAATTTATTAAATACTCTTTTTGATAAGAATATCCTCCATTCGGGGAAAAATCTTGTAAACAAATTAAATCTGAACTATTAAATTTTTTATAAGCGAGTGGGTGTTGGAGACAAGCATGAAAGCTTGGCGGGGCTACAGTTTCCAATTGCGGAAAGGTATCATACTATTTATGAAAAGATGGAATAAATCTTAATCTATGTTTTTTCTTGAGAAGAGAAAGCAAACTTTTTATTTATATATATAGATAGAGAGTGGGGGAGCGTGTCCCTTTCCTGGATTTTTCATTTTGCTAAAAATAATACTACACACAGATTTTACACGGATGACTCCGGAATTATTAAATGCACGCGGGGTTCTTAAATTACTAACGGTTCTGAAGACATCTGTGTGCTTAAAGTCGTTGTTTCAAGACTTGCTCTTTTTTTAAAATGCGGACATCTCATTTTCTGATCAAATTTTGATGATTCGAATTGCTCAATATGTTTAAAACATATTTTTAAGGATACTTGTAAGAAATTGGGTCAATACAATATCGAGAAGGGTTTGATTCAAGTATCTTCTTATAAATACTGACAGAAATATTTTTTATGAAAAACTTATTGGATTAAATTTTTTCCGATAATATTTTGAGCTGATTTTTCACGTGTACTCTTAAAAATAAATTTTAAATACATTAAACGGTTCTGATCATCAAAATTTGATCAGAAAATAAAAAATTGATATTTTAACAAAATACGAAATCTCTTATTATAAGTTCTCTCTATATGTTAGTATGTGTCACGAAAAATACTTTGATTAAATTAAGACTACAAGAGGAACAATCCCCACATGCACTTGGCTTTAAGCTTAAGCAAATGAGGGTAGATTAATATGATAATTACAAAAACTTGCACATAGAGAAATTTAATATATATTGTTGGTTCTAGTATCATCCAGTAAGATAAAGAGATTTGTGTGTGTGGTCCAGGGTTTGGTGGCACTTGGGTTTTAGTGACATCGATTTTAACACATACCTAGGAATGATCAACTCCAAAGATAGAATATTATTGGTCAACAAACTAATTGGTCTCACTTATGCGCGCGCATATATGTGTGTGTGCATGTACACATAACCTTAAGGGGGTTGGTCTCATGGGCGGAATCAGGATTCGAGATTTGGGAGCGGCGAGATTTTTTTTTGGAAAGGAAGGACTTGGTCTGGTGGTCAAAATTTGAAACTTAGAGGTACGTTTTTCCTTAGGTCTCAAGTTTGAAATCTATTAAGTGCTGTTATTAACTTTTATGGAGTCAGTTTATACAAGAAACAAATCCTGGCTTCAAATGGAGACCCTGCAAGTGGGTGGTGATATGATCCTCTGAGGACTACTCAACATTAGGTGGGGGTAATTCAAAAATCGATTGGATACCTCAGCTATCAAAAATATGTACAGAAATATACACTTATAGATGTTTATATCACATGGTTGTGCATATCTCACCTAACATATTTATTATTATTAAGTGGTGAATTATCTATTAGTAGTCAACATAATTTATTTTAATTAGCACCAATGAATTAAATCTCGAAAGAAGGAAGATTATAAATAGGACATGAGGTGGGTATTTTGATAGCAGTGTCCTGGAATCTTTGAACCAAAGGAAAACACATTATTCTTTTTCTTTACTTCATTTTTACTAAAAAAAATTTTAAATGACTTTTCAATACTAATTAATTTACTGACAAGTGAACAAAGCATAAGATATTAATTACATAAACAATCAAAGAAGAAAAATAGGAAGAAATTAATTATCTACTTATATTATTTTTCATTGCTTAGTTTTGTTTGTCTCGTTGTTTCTCTTTATGTTTTATTTGATAGTCGAGGTATCTGGCTATCTTTGAAATTACTCCCAATTTATTATCTACTAATTTTCGAGGACTAATTTCACCGTCGTTTATCTTTATGTTACCTTGATTTGGGTAATCCAGGAAGATAAAAAGTAAGTTATCCTTCATTCTAGCTTGAGAAAAGTAAAGAAGTTAAAAGAAAAGAATGAAGGCTTACTATGGCACAATTTGTCTTACCTCGATTATTTTTAAATATATTTTGTCTTTATATAATTTTTTCGTATTTATTTTTTTGGCCTCAATTTTTTGAAGATTATTGGTCTGTCTCGATGAGACAAATTTAAATATTAAGTCCAAAAATATTAAAAAATCACTAAAGACGACGAATAAGAACAAAAATATCTTATTTTTTGGATTATTTTTATCTTTTCTGAATTTTTTATTATTTATGACTTCTCTGAAACATCTCGTCGAGGCAAACTAATGATTCACAAAGAATTAACGAAAGACAAAAAAAAAAAAAATCACATAAGGACATAATAGTTATCAAGTCAGGCCAAACCCAGAATAAAAAGGAAGAAAATAAAATATCACTCTTCTTAAAAATTGAGGTCCTGAAAAAATGAGTAAAATATACTGCCCTCTCCTGAGTTGTTTTACAAATATATTGACCCTCCCCCGTAGTTTAGAAAATTAGTTTGACCATTTTTATTTTTGAAATTATTATCAATTATCTCTCCTATTGTTTAAAATCAGTCAAATATTGTTAGTAAAGTTTTTGAAACTTCAAGCACATAAAAAAATTTTTGACAAAATAAATTATAACATAATTTTTATCACATCTGAAATAGTTTATGTTGAATTTTATAGATTTCTTTTTGAAATCAAAGCTCGAATAAATTTTCAAACTCTGTCAGAGTTTTGATTTCAAAAAAATCAAAAGAATTTGACATAGGCAAATCAGGTAAGTTTGGCCAAAAATATTTCAAACTTGAACTTTTAATAGTTTAACTAATGACGTTTAAATGATTTTAACGGTAAAGAAAATAATTGCAATATTAGTTTAAAAAATAAGGGGGATTAGAGTGATTTTTCAAACTATGGGGAGGTTATTGGATTCTCATAAACCTCGAGGGAGGTCAATGTAATTTACCCAAAAAATTGATTAATCTATCCAAACATGTACTTAATGACTCTCATTTAGTCTGTTTCCTAATGATATAGCTTTTCAAGAGGTTAAAAGAAAATCTCTATGATTTTGATCTCTCTATTATTATTATTTTTCCTCATTCTTTTCTTTTCAACACAGAAAAACAATTTATGGATTATATTTTCTTTTCTTGTACTATGCAAGTGGCCCATAAAGCTAATTGTTGAACAAATCAAGATAAACAAATAAATATCCAATGGGACAAAGGCACAAGTTCATGTTAGTTTAACTCCATTATTTTTTATAGAAGGCAATTAATTTAATATATATATGTATGCGTGGGTGGACCCCTCTCCATAAAACTTTGAAAACATTGAGAAATTTCTGAATAGTCAAAACTCGGACGATAGGATTCAAGAAGGTTGTAGTGTAGGTTTCTATAATGCGCATGAAGTCCGGATAAAATAACATAATTTTGCTCGTTTTATACTCGAAACAACATCATTTTAACCTATCATGCGAATTGTTATTAAAATGAATGAGAATCAAAACGATGTAGTTTGAAGAATTAAACGAACAAAACTATGTCGTTTTGTCCGCATTATACATGCACTACAGAAAACTGCAATACGGCTCCCCCAAATCCCAAGATGCAGTGTTAACTACAATTGTCCATCTCTACAATTAATAGTTTAGATTTAATATATATTCATTTAAAAATGAATCTTTTAACAATTAAATCCGAATCATTAAAATCACTTTTACATAGTCAAGATCACAAAAATTGGTCTATATAATTTAAAATAGACTATAGAGAATCTAATTCCTAAATAAAAACAATACGAATTAAATAGCTAATACGTGGCTACTCCACTGAAATATTAGGAGAAATATTTGTTATTTTAGATTTAACTTTTTTTCTTGCCCATTAGAAGTTCCCTTGTTCCAACCACATTGGAGATAAGTGACCCCTACTAAGTGGAGCACATGCATGATACATTTGCCTATATTAGATTTTCATTGGTGGATTTATTTTTTTGTTTTTTTTTTTCAAAGGCTCAGCTTCTTTGGATACATATTCGGACGATAAAAAATAGTCCAATCTAAGCAGTCAATCACGATAATCTTTTGTCCAAATTTGTTAAAAACTCTTTTCGGTAAGAATAATCTCTTTCAAAAAAAAAAAAAAAAGATGATTCAGATTAGTTTTTAAAAAAATCGATAAGAATAGTCTAATTTTGAAAGGATGAGAAAAGATTATCCAAATTTGTTTTTTAAAAAATCTATTTTTTAAAGGAGTCTTGTAATAAATCATAACCATTAAAAATATTATTAGATGATTAAAATCATTCAAACTACTCTATATCAAATCTTGCATAAGAAGTGGAATTTGGAGATCTTGCAGTGTACACTGTACAGTGCACAACATGACTTATTATGTGTCAAAATAATATCGTTTTGGAATACAAAATACTATTTCAAACAGATTTCGACCCTTAAGAATTTTCACTTTTACGTCAAAATAATACAACAAGTCTACTGTGCAGTAAACTCCCAATTTCTAAGAAGTGAGTGGGTGTTGTAGACAAGCATGCAAGCTTGGGGGGGCTACAGTTTCCAATTAAGGAAAGGCATCAAACTATTTGAAGAAAGATAGAATATATTTTAATCTATGTGTTTTCTTGAAAAGAGAAAAGCAAATATTAAAAAATATAATATTCCACAAAAAAAAATACTTTTGATTAAATTAAGACTAATAGAGCAACAATCCCAACCAAAGTTATAAATCTCGTACCGTACCGCCCGGTACCGGGCGGTACGTACCGTACCGGTCCGAAAACGGGACAGAGAGGTAGTCGTTCCGCTCCGGTCAAAATTCCGGCAGTTCCGGCCAGTTCCGGCGGGTTCCGGCCGGTACCGGTGGTACCGCCGGTATCTCGGATCTCGGCCGAGGTAAGATTTTTTATTTTTTTTTTAATTTTATGAGTCCTTTTTTAGTTTTATGAGTCATTTGGTAAAAAGCCCTAAACGGCTAAACCAAAAAACGTTCTTCCCCGCCTGCTGCCCTCTTCCGGCTGCTCCTCACCGCCTGCTCCTCACCGGCCGTTCTTCCCTCACCGCCTGTGTTTGTGTTGATTTTCCGCTTGCTCCTCACCTCCTCACCGCCTGCAGTTGGTATGTTTCTGTTGATTTTCCGACCTCTCCACTGCTGTGCGTTTTATGTTGATTTCAATGGAGTAGATCCATGAAGCTCTTATTTTTGCTACTGTTTTTGCTACTGAGGCTCTTATTTTTGGTGCTGATTTCATTTTTTTGATTTTCGGCCGTTCTGATTTTTTTGCCATATGGTTTCCAGTCGTTCTGATTTCCGGCCGCTCTGCTCCTCATTTTTTTGCCATATGAAAAAAATGAGCAGATCTAATTAATAAGCAGATCCCCTTTGGGTATAATAAGCAGATCCCCTTTGTGCAATCCCCTTAGGTGTTCTTAACCCCTTTGTGCAGATCCCCTTTTTTTTCCGGCCGTTCTTAATCTTCTTATCCCCTTTGTGTATAATATAAGCAGATCTAATTAATTTTTATCATTTGTGCAATCCCCTTGGGTGTTCTTAACCCCTTTGTGCAGATCCCCTTTTTTTTCCGGCCGTTCTTATCCCCTTTGTGTATAATATAAGCAGATCTAATTAATTTTTATCATTTTTTCCGGCCATATGTCAAATATATATTTTTAAAGAATATTTGTTTAAAAAATTGTATTATTTTTTAGCGACAAATCCGAAACGATACTCCGGTACCTACCGGTACCGGTACGTACCGTACCGGTGGCAAAACCGGTACCCTTGCCGGTACGAGATTGATAACTTTGATCCCAACACTTTGCTTTAAGCTCAAGCCAATGAGGTTACATTAATATGATCATTACAATATATATCTTGCGTATCGAGAAATTTAATTTATACTATTCGTTCTAGTATCATCCAGTAAGATTTAAAAAATTGGCGTGCCTAGCTAGTCCAGGGTTTGGTGGCGCCTGGATTTTAGTGACGACAATTTTAACAAAAATGCTAAAGACACATCACTTTTGCACATCTTTCACACATCACTCAAAACTATGTAGTTTTGTGTTAAAAAAAATCATATTTGTTTTTGACCCATATCGCTGAAACCATATTTGGATCTTCCTTAACATAAAACGACGTAATTTTAAGTGATGTGTAAAAGTAATGTGTTAAAATGATGTGTATGTAGCACTCTTGCAATTTTAATATATACGTTGGATGATCAACTCTATGGACAGAATATTATTGGTCAACAAATTAATTGGCCGTACCAATAAACACACATACAACATATACATATCCCCCCCCGCCCACCCCCACACACACAACAAACTTTTAATAAAGAATATTTCTTTATTTTGCTAAAATGTAGACCACTTATTTTATGATATAATTTTGATGATTCGAACCGTTTAATGTATCTAAAATATATTTTTAAAGCTACTCTCAAGAAATCGGCTCAACAAATTACCGGGAAGAGTTTTGATCTAAGCAGTTTTTTCATAAAACTTTGGTTTGGAGCCGATTTTTCACGAGTATTCTTAAGAACATGTTTAAACATATTAAACGGTTCGAATTATTGAAATTGATCAGAAAATAAAAAAATTTGTATTTTAATAAAAATGAGAAATCCCTCGTAATTAACAAAGTATATATACATAGAGATATTGATATCACATGGCATATCCCACCTGACATATTTATTACTGAGTGGTGGATTATCTATTTTCTCACAAGCATTTTTTAGATTTGTACTCAACATACTTTATTTTAAGAGAAATATTAATTATCGCCCACTAAGCGGTAAATAATGTATAAAAAGTATACCGATATTCATAAACTGTGTATCAATATTCATGAATATATATTAATATTCAAAAAATATGTATTAATATTAATATTTATTTGGCATAATATGTATAATATTCAGCAAGACACTTATTTCAATTGCCACCAATGATACACATCTTGAAAGGAGGAAGGTTACAAATAGCACGTGAGGTGGATGATTACTGGTGGGAGAAATTGATCTGCTTCCATGCCACGTGGCAGATTATGAGTAAAAAAAAAGGTTAGCAAAGGGTTTTGGGAAATGCAATCTATGGTTAAATATTGACTTTGTTATTCAAACTAATTCAATAAGCCAAATAATCCGACCTACCGGATGAAATAGTCCGGTCGGTCATCCTGTCAAAATTTTAGAACAGATGTGGTGAATATAATAAGAGAAAGAATATAGTAAAATGAGAGATTGATTATGCGCTGTGAATAGTTATAAAAAGTTTACCATATTCAAGGTTCAAATAAGTAAACAAACTCCAAATATAACAGGTATGATACTTATATCCATGATATTGATAGCCAATGGACCGCTAACAAACACTTCAAGTCCAAAGAAATAAACAAATTTCAGATATAACAAGCCGGATAGTCACATCCAAGGTGATAGCTAGCCAATAGACCATTCTTTGACTGCTAACAAACACGCCCTTATAACTATTCATCACTCTATAATAAGTCTATTATTCTACTATATATCTCATCTTATTATATTCATTGTATCCCTTCTATAATTTTGTCGCTAACAAACAGGCTGATAAGGGAAATTTTTTGGTCTTCGAAATTTTTTCCAGCACAATATTCTCAAATTCTAATTTGATAGATGAGATTTACTTGAGTGTGTAATGTTTTTAAATCCAAACAAATCTCATTTGTTAATTTTGAATTAGAAAATATTTTCTTAAAGTATTTTCGAGAATTGTAGTATTTCTCGACCGTAAACGAACCTGGTAATTAGTTTTGTTTGTCTTGTGGTGCGTCTTTATGTTACCTTATTACAATTTCGTTTTGGCCTTTGAGATTTTTGATAAAAAGTAGGGTAAAGTACTAAATTGTTTTAGATGTATTAAAATAAACTGCTTGATAAAAATACTAAAACATATTTTTTGAATTTTTTCGGTTTTTAGTGAATTTTTTTAGACTTCTCTTCATATTTTATTAATTTTTAGATATGCTTAGTTAAGATAAAAAAATTAACTCGAACTTGATAAAAATTGTGAAAATAATAAAAATAAAATAGTGACGTTGATGCGAATAATTCTGACAAAAATGGCGTTGTACTTTCTAACTCAGAGTTTGACAACTAAGATGAAATCGATTCTACTCGAAGCACGCGAGAAGATTTTTTTCTCTTTCTCTTTTTTATATAACGGGGAGGTTTTCCCCTCGAGAAAAGAAAAAAAATCTCTTATTCAGGGATAAAATCAAAACAGAGGAAAAATAATCTATTTCCAATATAGTTGACACGATTACATGCATACATCTTGGTCTTATTCATCTCAAACTCAAAATTGGAAGAATTCACTTGAACAACATACTTATATGATATATAAAATACGAGAAAAAGAATTCAATGGTCAAAAAAGAAAAGTGTCACGAGAGAGATTAGAAGAACGAGATTTAAATGTACTTTCTAACTCAGAATTTGACAACTAAGATGAAATCGATTCTACTGGAAGCACTATCCCTCGACAAAAAGAGTTTTTCTTTTCTTTTCTTTTTTCATTATATATTATGGGCCGGGACTGCAGATAGCAATGCATTACTTCATTTGAAAAGGGCTTTTTTTTCTCGGGAGAAAGAAAATGACCTCTTAATTAAAGATAAGGTCAAAACAGAGAAATATGTATATAAATTTCCAATATAATCGACTAGATTATATGTATACATCTTGGTCTTATCCATCTCAAACTCGAATTAAAAAAAAAAACCCTTGAACATCAGACTTATATGATATAAAAAATACGAGAAAAGAATTTTACGGTGAAGAAAGAAAAGTGTTGCAGGAGAGAGATAAGAAGAATGAGATTTAAATGGCACATATATTTTATATATTTAAAATCTAAAAAATATTATTTTTCTTTCCCTTCCACAAGTTTCAAGTACAAGCTAAAGAAAGAAAATAAATGAGGAGAGAAAAAAAAATATTAGTGAGTTATCCTTCATTCTAGCTTGTGAAAAATAAATAAGGTCAAATAAAATAAATGAAGGTTTATTGTGTAAGTAAAAAGGGAGAAAATCAAATATCACTATTCTTAAAAATTGAGGTCATGAAAAAAAAATTGATTAATCTATCCAAACAAGTACTTACTGGCTCTCATTTAGGATGAATTTGGAATAAATTATTTTTTATTAAAGACAGTAAGTATTCTTTGATGTTTTATAATTTTTTGTAAGGTTTTTTTTTGTTTTTTTTTTTTTGACGTTTCCTCATTTGTCTCAACTAGAGGAATTAAAAACATAAAAATAAATAAAATTAAATAAGATGACGCTAAAGACCCCAACAACATAAAAAAATTGTCTCTTTTTTTTATATTTTTTCAATCTTTAGTGAATTTTTTGAGATTTTTGCTCATATTTTTTTTACTTTCTAAATTTCATTCAACAAGACTGCCTGATTATTCAAAACACTTTACTTAAATTGGATAAAAATTTAAAAAGATGGCCAAAAAACAGTGACATTAAATATTATTTAATTTAGATGTTCATTGGTGGATTTCCTTGTGTAATTTTATTTTATCTGTAAAGGACTCGGCTTAATTCTCCCGATACATGCTAGCTGCAGAAAGCAATCTAATCTTAGCCATCTATCACGATATATAACTCAAGGTACAAATTTATTAAATACTCTTTTCGATAAGAATATCCTCCATTGGGGAATAAATCTTGTAACAAATTAAACCTGAACTATTAAATTTTTTATAAGTGAGTGGGTGTTGGAGACAAGCGTGAAAGCTTGGCGGGGCTACAGTTTCCAATTGCGGAAAGGTATCATACTATTTATAAAAAGATGGAATAAATCTTAATCTATGTTTTTTCTTGAGAAGAGAAAGCAAACTTTTTATTTATATATATATAGAGAGAGAGAGGTGGAGCGTGTCCCTTTCCTAAGAGGGATTTTTCATTTTGCTAAAAGTAATACTACACACAGATTTTACATAGATGACTCCGGAATTATTAGATGCACGTGGGGTTTTCAAATTACTAACGGTTCTGGAGATATCTGTGTACTTAAGGTCGCTGTTTCAAGACTTGCTCTTTTCCTAAAATGCGGACATCTCATTTTCTGATCAAATTTTGATGATTCGAATTACTCAATATGTTTAAAACATATTTTTAAGAATACTTGTAAGAAATTGGGTCAATACAATATCGAGAAGGGTTTGATTCAAGTATTTTCTTATAAATACTGACAAAAACAGTTTTATGAAAAACTTATTGGATCAAACTTTTTCTGATAATATTTTGAGCTGATTTTTCACGTGTGCTCTTAAAAATAAATTTTAAATACATTAATTTGATCAAAAAATAAAAAATTTGCATTTTAATAAAATAAGAAATCTCTTATTATAAGTTCTCTCTATATGTACATATGTGTCACGAAAAATACTTTGATTAAATTAAGATACTTTGATTAAATTAAGACTACAAGAGGAACAATCCCCACATGCACTTGGCTTTAAGCTTAAGCAAATGAGGGTAGATTAATATGATAATTACAAAAACTTGCACATAGAGAAATTTAATATATATTGTTGGTTCTAGTATCATCCAGTAAGATAAAGAGATTTGTGTGTGTGGTCCAGGGTTTGGTGGCACTTGGGTTTTAGTGACATCGATTTTAATACATACCTTGGAATGATCAACTCCAAATATAGAATATTAATTGGTCAACAAACTAATTGGTCTCACTTATGCGCGCGAATATATGTGTGTGTGCGTGTACACCTAACCTTAAGGTGGTTGGTCTCATGGGCGGAATCAGGATTCGAGGTTTGGGAGGAGCGAGATTTTTTTTGGAAAGGAAGGACTTGGTCTGGTAGTCAAAATTTGAAACTTAGAGGTACGTTTTTTCTTAGGTCTCAAATTTGAAATCTCTCAAGTGTTGCAATTAACTTTTATGGAGTCAGTTCGTACAAGAAACAAATCCTGACTTCAAATGGAGACCCTGCAAGTGGGTGGTGATATGATCATCTGAGGACTACTCAACATTAGGTGGGGGTAATTTAAAAATCGATTGGATACCTCAGCTATCAAAAATATGTACAGAAATATACACTTATAGATGTTTATATCACATGGTTGTGCATATCTCACCTAACATATTTATTATTATTAAGTGGTGAATTATCTATTAGTACTCAACATAATTTATTTTAATTAGCACCAATGAATTAAATCTCGAAAGAAGGAAGATTATAAATAGGACATGAGGTGGGTATTTTGATAGCAGTGTCCTGGAATATTTAAACCAAAGGAAAACACATTATTTTTTTCTTTACTTCATTTCTAATAAAAAAATTTAAAAATGATTTTTCAATACTAATTAATTTATTGACAAGTGAATAAAACATAAGATATTAATTACATAAACAATCAAAGGACAAAAATAGGAAGAAATTAATTCTCTACTTATATTATGTTTCATTGCTTAGTTTTGTTTGTCTCGCCGTTCATCTTTATGTTTTATTTGATAGTCGAGGTATCTGGCCGTCTTTGAAATTACTCTCAATCTATTATCTACTAATTCTCGAGGACTAATTTCACTATCGTTTATCTTTATGTTACCTTGATTTGGGTAATCCAGGAAGATAAAAAGTAAGTTATCCTTCATTCTAGCTTGAGAAGAGTAAAGAAGTTAAAAGAAAAGCATGAAGGTTTACTATAGCACCATTTGTCTTAACTCGATTATTTTTAAGTACGTTTTGTCTTTATTTAAATTTTTTTCGTATTTATTGTTTTGGCCTCAAACTTTTGCAGATTATTGGTCTGTCTCGATGAGACGAATCTAAAAAATATTAAATTATGTCCAAAAATATTTAAAAAATCACTAAAGACGACGAATAAGAACAAAAATATCCTTTTTTTTATTGTTTTTGTCTTTTCTGAATTTTTCATTATCTATGACTTTTCTGAAACATCTCGTCGAGGCGAACTAATAATTTATAAAAAGTTAACGAAAGACCAAAAAAATTACAAAAAAATTCACATAAGGATAAAATAATTATCAAGTCAGGCCAAACCCAAAATAAAAAGGAAGAAAATCAAATATCACTCTTCTTAAAAATTGAGGTCCTGAAAAAAATGAGAAAAATATACTGCCCTCTCCTGAATTGTTTTACAAATATATTGACCCTCCCGTGTAGTTTAGAAAATTAGTTTGATCTCTTTTGCTTTTGAAATTATTATCAGCTATCTCTCTTACTGTTTAAAATTAGTCAAATATTGTTAGCTAAGTTATTAAAACTTCAAGCACGCAAAAGTTTTTCGACAAAATAAATTATAACATAATTTTTATCACATCTGAAATAGCCTATGTTGAATTTCTTAGATTTTTTTGAAATCAAAACTCGAATAAATTTTGAAACTCTGTCAAGTTTTGATTTTAAAAAAATAAAAAAAATTCGACATAGGCAAATCAGAAGTGATAAAATTTATATTAAGTTTGGCCAAAAATATTCCGAACTTGAATTTTCAATAATTTGACTAATGATGTTTAACTGATTTTAACGGTAAAAAAGATAACTGCATATTAGTTTAAGAAATAAGGGAGATTAAAGTGATTTTTCAAACTATGGGGAGGTTATTGGATTCTTAGAAACTCGAGCGAGGTCAATGTAATTTACCCAAAAAAATTGATTAATCTATCCAAACTTAGTGACTGTCATTTAGTCTCTTTCCAAATGATTTAGCTTTTCAAGCGGTTAAAAGAAAATCTCTATGATTTTGATCTCTCTATTATTATTATTTTTCCTCATTCTTTTCTTTTCAACACATACAAACAATTTATGGATTATATTTTCTTTTCTTGTACTATCCAAGTGGTCCATAAAGCTAATGGTTGAACAAATCAAGATCATAAACAAATAAATATATAAATATCCAATGGGACAAAGGCAGAAGTTCCATGTTAGTTTAACTCCATTGTTTTTTATAGAAGGCAATTAATTTAATATATATATATATATATATATATATATGTATGTATGTATGTATGTATGTAAACGTGGGTGGACCTCTCTCCATAAAACTTTGAAAACATTGAGAAATTTCTAAATAGTCAAAACTCGGACGATAGGATTCAAGAAGGTTGTAGTGTAGGTTTTTGTAATGTGCATGAAATCCGGATAAAATAACATAATTTTGCTTGTTTTATACTCGAAACAATATCGTTTTAACTTATCATGCGAATTGTTGTTAAAATGAATGAGAATCAAAACGATGTAGTTTGAAGAATAAAGCAAACAAAACTATGTCGTTTTGTCCGCATTACACATATACTACATAAAACTGCAATACGACTCCCCCAAATCATATCCCAGAATGCAATGTTAAACTACAATTGTCCATCTCTACAATTAATAGTTTATATTTAATATATATTCTTTTCAAAAAATGAATCTTTTAACAAATCCGAATCATTAAAATCACTTTTAGATAGTCGAGATTACAAAAATTGGTCTATATAATTTAAAATAGACTATAGAGAATCTAATTCCTATATAAAAACAATCCGAATTAAATAGCTAATATGTGGCTGATCCACTGAAATATTAGGAAAAATATTTGTTATTTTAAATTTAACTTTTTTCTTGCCCATTAGAAGTTCCCTTGTTCCAATCACATTGGAGATAAGTGACCCCTACTAAGTGGAGCACATGCATGATGCATTTGCCTATATTAGATTTTCATTGGTGGATTTATTTTTTTGCTTTTTTTTTTTCAAAGGCTCAGCTTCTTTGGATACATATTCGGACGATAAAAAATAGTCCAATCTAAGCCGTCAATCACGATAATCTTTTGTCCAAATTTGTTAAAAACTCTTTTCGGTAAGAATAATCTCTTTAAAAAAAAAGATGATTCAGATTAGTTAAAAAAAAAATCGATAAGAATAGTCTAATTTTGAAAGGATGAGAAAAGATTATCCAAATTTGTTTTTTAAAAAATCTATTTTTTAAAGGAGTCTTATAATGAATCAGAACCATTAAAAATATTATTAGATGATTAAAATCATTCAAACTACTCTATATCAAATCTTGCATAAGAAGTGGAATTTGGAGATCTTGCAGTGTACACTGTACAGTGCACAACATGACTTATTATGTGTCAAAATAATATCGTTTTGGAATACAAAATACTATTTCAAACAGATTTCGACCCTTAAGAATTTTCACTTTTACGTCAAAATAATACAACAAGTCTACTGTGCAGTAAACTCCCAATTTCTAAGAAGTGAGTGGGTGTTGTAGACAAGCATGCAAGCTTGGGGGGGCTACAGTTTCCAATTAAGGAAAGGCATCAAACTATTTGAAGAAAGATAGAATATATTTTAATCTATGTGTTTTCTTGGAAAGAGAAAAGCAAACTTTTTATTAAAAAATATAATATTCCACAAAAAAAAAATACTTTTGATTAAATTAAGACTAATAGAGCAACAATCCCAACACTTTGCTTTAAGCTCAAGCCAATGAGGTTACATTAATATGATCATTACAATATATAACTTGCGTACCGATCGAGAAATTTAATTTATACTATTCGTTCTAGTAACATCCAGTATGATTTTTAAAAGATTGGCGTGCCTAGCTAGTCCAGGGTTTGGTGGCACCTGGATTTTAGTGACTACAATTTTAATATATGCATTGGGATGATCAACTCTATGGACAGAATATTATTGGTCAACAAATTAATTGGCCGTACCAATAAACACACACACACAACATATACATATTTGTATCCACACAAATTAACTTTTAATAAAGAATATTGTCTTATTTTGCTAAAATACAGATCTTTCATTTCATGATAAACTTTTAATGATATTGACCGTTCAATGTGTCTAAAAGATATTTTTAAAAATACTCTCAAGAAATCAGTTTAACAAATTACTGGAAAGGGTTTTGATCTAAGCAGCTTTTTCATAAAACTTTGGTTTGGAGCCGATTTTTTGCGGGTACTCTTAAGAATATATTTTAAATATAGTGAACGGTTCGGATCATTAAAATTTGATCAGAAAATAAAAAAATTATATATTTTAATAAAATGAGAAATTCCTCGTAATTAACAAGGTATATATACATAGAGATATTTATATCACATGGCATATCCCACCTGACATATTTATTACTGAGTGGTGGTGGATTATCTATTTTCTCACAAGCATTTTTTAGATATGTACTCAACATACTTTATTTTAAGAAAAATATTAATTATCGCCCACTAAGCGGTAAATAATGTATAAAAAGTATACCGATATTCATAAACTGTGTATCAATATTCATGAATATATATTAATATTCAAAAAACATGTATTGATATTAATATTTATTTGGCATAATATGTATATTATTCAGCAAGACACTTATTTCAATTGCCACCAATGATATACATTCTTTTTTCTTTTCTTTTTTGGTACTTCGGAAATTTATGATATACATCTTGAAAGGAGGAAGTTTACAAATAGCACGTGAGGTGGATGATTACTGGTGGGAGAAAATTGATCTGTTTCTATGCCACGTGGCAGATTATGAGTAAAAAAAAGGTTAGCAAAGGGTTTTGGGAAATGCAATCTATGGTTAAATTATTGACTTTGTTATTCAAACTAATTCAATAAGCCGAATAATCCGACCTACCGGATGAAGTAGTCCGGTCGGTCATCCTGTCGAAGGACACCGAGGCTTTACTTGATTTTTACGTTGAGAATCTCCATTCTCGATTTTTACGATGAGAATGGGGATAAAGAATTATAAGATGTAATAAAATTAATTCGCAAGAACCATTGGTTGAATTTTTTTGGTAAACACTTTCATTTACAATTCCTTAAAATGAATTGATTTTTATATAGTTTTTTGTTAATTTTTTTTGTGTTACTCACATTTGTCTCGATGGGAGAAATAAAAAAAATATAAAATATAGACCAAAATTAAAAAAAAAAATATAGATAAGACAAAGATAAAGACAAAAAAAGACCATAAAAAAATATCTTTTTCTAATTTTTTTGTATTTAGTTATTTTTTTTTTGACTTTTGACCATATATTTTACCTCTTAGATTCCTTTCATTAAGACCGACGATTAATTTAAAAAATTCAACACGAATGTACTTAGTAACAATTATGAAAAATTAGAAAAAAAATTAATATTGAAAATTTTAGGCCGAATGAGACGTTAGAGGAAATGGGTGAGTCAGCTGCACAACAGACATGATTTGCACCAAAACGACATCGTTTTGGTAAAAAAATAAAGACATCTGCCAATCAAAGTCTTCCTGAAATAATTTTTGTGTGCCAAAATGATATCGTTTTGGCGTACAACAGGGCTCCCGAGTCCACGTTAGAGTTGGATCAAATTGCCCAAGTGAATAGTGGGCCTGGGCCTGAATTCCCAATATATACCAACCCAATCAGCTGGGAAGATAATGGACTGACCTTATTGTGTGGGTTTTGGAAGCCCAACCTCATAAGAGCTTTTGTGAAGAGCAATAGAAATAAAAGAGTTAAGGATAAATACTTTTAGATTAGTGGTTAAAGGGATAAAAAAAAAAAAACAGTTAGTTTATACGTGCACATCTGAATACAGATGTATTTAAAAACATTAGATGCACGTAAGATTCTCTATAGTCGCATGAGCTCTATGTGGATCCAACGATTTCGGACACATCTGTATCTGAATGCGCAATAATTATTTGTGTTCCTAATTTTTTTTCAAAAAAAAAAAGACTAAAACATTACATTAATTTGTGTAGGTTTTTTAAAGGGTGTAATTGATCTGGTTTGATCCGGTATGGCCAAAAAACTCATACCAAACTGATTGTTTCGATTCCGTTTGGGCATATGACAAATCAAAATCGGACTGAAGTCTATCGATTTAGTCCGGTTCAGCTTGGCCAGTTTAGGTCCGCTTCGGCTTCTAGTTTAGTTGGCACCAAACTCATAATTTCAAAAAATTGTAAAAAAAAGAAAAGTCCAATAGTAATGGGCCAAGTATTTTAATAAATTTCATAATTTTTTAAAGAATTTTTTAGGTATTATGAATAAGTGTAATTGTAATGGCCCAATTGTAACATATATTTTTTTTGGTAAGAATTTTTTAAGTAAATAAAGAGTGGGAGCTGCTCTTAGAGCATCTCTAAGAAAGATGTCAAATTTTTTTGATGACCTGTGTGAAAATTTAGCATATTTAAATTTGACAACAAATTTTTTAATCTCCAACAAAGATGTCAAATTGAGGCATTTAAGGTAAAAATACAGTTAAAATTTGGACATTTAAGGCAAAAAAATATTTGACACTTGATATCAAATTAGACATTAACGAGTCTTTTTTAATTGTCATACAGGATTTGACAATATTTTTGATATTTTTCTTGGAGTTAGTTTGATGTTATTTTTGAAAACTTAATTACCACATTGGGGTTTGACATCTTTGTTGGAGACGCTCTTAGCCTTGGGGTTTTATTTTTTAGGGTTAATTTATATCGAATCGGTCTAGTATGGTGCCTATGGGTTAAAAACCAAAAATTTTAAAAAAACTCAAACTGAACTAGACCGGATCGATTTGAGCCAATAATCAAACGAATCATCAGTTTGGTTTGGTTTACAGGTCCAGTCTGATTTTCTAATTTATAATTACCCCTAATTTTTTTGCTATGGCCCTTTCACCCTATAATTTGTTAAAACTCGACCTTTTTCAAAATTTCAAGATTAGTGAGTTGCACTTTTTGATAACATTTAGTTTATTTTGGGTCCATTTGGGCTGTGGTTATTATTAGATTATTCACTGTTTAGTTTTTTGTCCTTATTTGAATTTTTTTTTTAATTTTTTATTTTTCATCAATTTTTTGATGATTATTGGTTCGTCTCAACAAGAGCTTTCAGAAAAGTTCTCAATCATCGGCTACATTTGAAAAAAGTTCAGAAAAGACAAAAAATAAGCAAAAAAAAGTGCTTATTTTGACTTATTTTCGTCTTTAGTGACTTTTTTTTAACTTTTGGACATAATTTTATACTTTTTAGATTCCTTTCGTCGATACGAACCAATAATCCACGAAAAAATGACATAAAAATAACAAATACAAAAAAAATTTGAATAAAGACAAAAAATAAGTCAAATGCAAAACAACAAGCCAAATAGAGCCAAAATCAAATTATGTGTACATATCTGGACACATATGGTTCGGAATTGTCAGATGTACATAGGGTCTTCTATAATCATGTGAGTTCCACGTGTATCCAATGGTTCCAGACACATTTGTTATTGGATGTGCATGAATAATTTGTTTTTCTAAACATTTTCTTTTGATAATAGAAATAGCTGCTTAAAGTAAAATGACTAGCTCATTTTGAAAAACTAATTGCACGTTAATGGGCTGCTTGCATTGTCAACTTTTTTCACTTCGGAGGGTAGCGAGCTATGTGTTTTAGTAATTGAAAATAGCTTTTCAAAGTAAAACGAGTAACTCCGTCTTAAAAACTAATTGTAACATGGATTTAGTTTCGTTAGTAGTGTCGTAGGCACAAATAATACGCTAATACCCATACGTGGACAAATTCATGGGTTACTTCTTGTAATTTATGGTGTGTAGGTTTGTTCATGTTGACACACAGCTACTAAAATTGATTTTTGAAGAAAAAAATCAATATTATTTTGTTCAATATACTAGCTTAAATTTTTTTAAAAAAATTATATTAGACGCTATATTTTAAGTCTGACCTTTGTTTTAAATACATATGCATGAGGAATGTGAGAGATTAAAAGCTAAGCGTAAATATCATTAATAATAAAGCTATCATACACCAATGATATCCATAACCCAATCATTTGTAATGATGTTAATACAATAAATCTAATATATTAATTAAGCGTACGATTGTGTATCAAGAATTCTAAGTTCAATGTCAATTTACTAATCCCAGATATTCCATCATCAATGAGTGAATCAATATAGAATCAACAATTAAGTGCGGGTAAAACACAAAGTAGGCATTCGATGTAAAAAAGTTATTTAACATGGTAGAGGTTGGATCAAGGGTTTAACAATGCCCGGGTGTCACATCCTAATAAAGAAATTAAAATAAAGCACACGGGAACATCTAATCGTAGTTATTATACGTTATATAAACATATGCTCAATGTATTTAAGGTTCTAAGTCCAATCACTAGGTCAAAGTTCAATTTAACTTTGAACTAGTTGAGAGATAGTTCTACATATTGAAAATGATAAGGTTAGATTTTATGCAGTAGGGGTTTAGGAAACTTCTGCCGGATGAGCATGAATATAGTATTTTGGCCAGAAGGCTTTCAACCGATTGGGGACGTGTGTTTGCCGGTTGAATATGAAAATCCACAAACTACCAGTAGCCAAATGACAATTAGGGTACGTTCGATCAACGCGGATCACTTTTGTTTGCGCTAGATTACAATTATGGTAGGTCTCTTTGACTGTCAATCTGGCAATTATTCTGTAAGTTATTAAGCGAAGAAGGGATGGTCGAGTAATTTTACATTGCATCGGAAAGTGGCAGTAGCGAAATTAACCAGTTGAATAGAACTAGTAGTGCAACCTCATCGTTCTTCCATAAATTCTGCAATTCTTGCCCATTGTGCTGTTGTCATCCTATAGTTTGATTATTGGCTTCGACGATTATGCCAGTACAATGAGTTTTGATGAATTAGACTCTTTATTCAAGACATATACATGTAACATTATTAAGCAATTGGGTGTTACGAGCACATATCGCATTTAGGGGTTTCTATTACTTTTCTTTCTGCTGAAAGTGCTAGCAGGGTTGTCAAATTTCGATCTTGCTACCAAAATTGAGTAATGATTCCATGATTTTGGATGGTAAGCTAGGGATTTGAGATTATTTTCGAAAATAATGAACTATTTGTGGTTATTTGTGGAGCTCTTGCTTGGCATTGTGGTTTGGCTATGACGTTTAGGTTGACATTAAGCGCATATATGATCTTGTTGTCCATCAGATTTTGCACTTTATGCCAGAGTTGTTGGCAGTGATAGGTTTAGTGACCAGATATTTAGTGGAAGGTGCAAAATAGAAAAAGATTATGTCTAGGTGATATAGGATTCGGCAGTGGAGATGGCGGTAGAGGTTTCATCACTCCATGCTTGACGAGTTTCTAAAAATGGTGGTGAGAGACGCCCAAATTAGTGAAGATTATAGGCGGAGGCCTGGTAAGTTTGATTGTATTGAATTCAATTATTCAGGAGGTAAAGTTTGTAAGATCACTATTGGTTCCTCCATAACTGTCACTGTTATCTCCGTATAATGTGTTATTGCTTCCAAAATAGTTAACAAAGTTTAGGACAATTAGAATAGGTTTAGAATTATGGTGAAACGGCGATTGTAGGAGGATGAGACAGAAAAGTGAGATAGAAGATTCAGACTCCAAAATAGCGTGTAGAATAAACAAAACGGTAATGATTCCGGAGGCAAAACTGTAATTAGCTCTATTTTAAGGGGCGTACGTCCGAAAGAAAAGGTGTGTCCAAATCGCAGCTCCCTTCCCCTCGTCCTTTCTTCTCTCTCTCGTCTCTGAAGTCTCCCAAAGCCCCCAACAATCCCAAGCCCCCAACACCAGCACTGTACAATACCAGCTTCTCTTCGTACAATACAAATACATATACATATGCATATACGTATACACACACACTCACACACACATACACACATAGGACTGTATTCAACTAACTGTTCCTCACGACTCCGAGGCTAGGGTTTTTACTTTGCCCTCTCAGAGTTTGATTTGCTATGTGATGTTTCGGAAACTCCATTGAATCAATCTCAGTGCAAAATCGAACAATGTATGCTCACTCTCAACCGGCCAACCAGTTCGCCGCTGCGGACGACGAAGATCCTGCTACTGCCGGCGGCGGCGAGTCCGCCGATGATCAGATTGTCCAATACGAAGGTCGGTCCTTCGATGACGTGGAGATCGTGCCGTCCGACGATGTCTATGCGGATGGCGGGTCGGATGGGATTCTGCAACGGAGTAGCGATTGTTCGAACCAGCTCACGCTCTCGTTCCGAGGACAGGTCTTTGTGTTTGACGATGTAACCACGGATAAGGTAAGGGTTTTTCTATGAGTGGTTTCGGGTAACTAGGGGTTTTCTAGTCATTTATCGTTTGATTTTGTTTGGTTGCTGAAAAATGGGAACAATGCAAAAGTAATGGCTACATTTCCGTGGCGGAGCCAGATTTTTTATTCAATGGTTGCACCAAGAACCTTTAATTTGCTGTAGCTTGAGTTAGGGCACAAAATGACACTTCGGTTGTGAAGGTATCTGAGTAAAGAAACTGAGAATATCGAATTATACATATAGGATAGGTGCAATAACTGATGGTCCATATTTAGCCACTACCCGGTGTTTAGACTTGATAATTATCTGGTACACATGGGAACTTGACGGAGCAAAGCCCCAAACAAAAAGGAGTCGGTAACTCGAAACAAGAAGACTATCAATCAAAACAATGACCAAAGATTACACTTGTTGTTTCTTTACATACTTTATTAAGTAGATGGGTTCGTGCAGCCATTACAATGTTTACCTTGCATGTGATGTTTGTAGAAAGAAAAGGAGTCGGTAGCTCGAAAAAAGAAGAATATCAATTGAAACAGTGACCAAAGATGAGAGGACAGAGAAAAATGGAGATTCTATATACACTTGTTGTTTCTTTACATACATTATTAAGTAACGGTTTTGTGCAGACGTTACAATGTGTACATTGCATGTGATGTTTGTAGAAAGAAAATTAAGAATTGTATTTCGAAGTTCTTAGAAGTATTTCGCCCAAATATTATTATCTTTCCACTTTGCACCTACTTTGACATAAAATTAGTTGGTGAAAACTGTTCATAGCTGAGCAATGTAATGCAAAAACCTAAGGCTGAGAAATATTTTGGAAATGTTCTCTTGTCTTCCTGTACACCCACCCTTGGCTACATCGAGGTTATTTGGGAGAACACAATGATACATATCACAAGTTATGTTGCAAGTGGTATTTGTTATGATTTCTTGTTGTGTTCCTGGTGTTATGACTTATGAGTTGAAGTGTTGTCAATCCACTTATCTGTCGAAGCAAAATGGGTTATGAAAATGTTTTTCTTATTAGACAATATCCAGCCTTATCTATTTGAGTTAAAGTTGGAGTAAAAGCATAATTTGATACGAAGCACTATGACGGACAAACTCAAATCTAAGGATAAACTTGGTAAAATATCACTATGACGCAGTTGAAAGGGCTGCGGATGCTCTAATGCAAGCTGTGTGCGGCATACCTCACTATGATCTCAACGGTCTTAGTTGTGGTATGTGGTTGTGCTTCAGTGTGAAGTTTTTAGGAGTCAAAGTGTTGTCGTTCCACTTGCCCAATCAAAAATAAAATGGTGTTTTGGTTTTGACTCATTACTGTGTGGTTTGAGACATGGAAACTTTGTCCCCTAATAGAGTAGGAAACTATTACTCTATTGTTGTAAACTTACATTAATGGGATTGATTCCCTTCCTTTAAAGAAATACCGAGTGATGTTTGGTTAGGACCCATAGTATGTTTTTTCAGATTTAATTAAAATGGTATTTTGTGATGCCTGTAGTGGTCTGTGTTATTATGCTTCTTTCAGATTCAACTTCTGAAAGGGGAGGTGCATATGGTATGCACCATTTTACGGGTGTGTTCTGTGGTCTAGCCAGTTTCTTGGTTTATGATATCTAACCTATTTAGGCATTGTAGACTAAACATGTTTCCATTTTGCTTTCCGAAAATGAGGCCAAATAAGAAAAATTTGGACGCGAGGTTTTAAATGTTAATTTGAGATCGTAAAAACTAGAAACGAAGAGTTTACCGAATTTCTCAGCTTGAATTGGTTGAGCTGGGCTTTCATTTGGCAAAAATGGAACATGGTAAATGCAAAATCAAATTTTAAGGTTGCCTTTTTGTTCCTTTGATTATTTGTAAATAAAAGAATTCATTTGCATTATACTTGAATGCAGTGCAATGGTTTTGTTTTTTAAGGTAGTGTTTGATTCATGATTGCAGGTTCAGGCAGTGCTATTGCTTTTGGGGGCATCTGAACTTTCTTCCGCCATGCAAGGAGCCGAATTATCGTATCAGAATCACAGGGTACTTTATTTGCTATGGAAGTTTCATTTTTTTGGCTTTCATTTCGTTCTCCTTCAAGGATTTGATTGTATTTACCTTCAGGAATCAATGGAGTATCCTGTAAGATGTAGTCAGCTACAGAGAGCTGCCTCTCTGAGTAGGTTCCGAGAGAAGAGAAAAGCACGATGCTTTGATAAGAAAATTAGATATGATGTCCGCCAAGAAGTTGCGCTTAGGTATGGTGATAGAATCATGCTTTATTAATTACACATGTTTTTGCAGACACATGATTTTGCGGATTTTTGCGCACCAGTCCGTCGAAATCTCCCTTAACCTGGCGAATAAGCAACAGATTTTTCACTTTCCTCCACTGACTGACCTTAAGGACCTCTCTATGTAATAATATGTGACATATATACACTTTTTTCATTAAAAACTCCTATTTCTGCATGTTAATAAATATTCAATGCATTTTCAATTTACACTAGTGATGGTTGCTCTTTTGAAGCCATTTTAATCGCATTACCATAAACAGTGTTGTACAGTGGTTATTGCACAGTTTCGTGCAACAAATCGAAATGCATGACTTAATATGGGTATTGATGAAAATGGGATTTGAAATCCAATGTTCTCCTTTGTATAAGTCCTATTGATTGTGTTCTGAAGTTTGACTCCACCACGCTGTTGTATATTTAAAAAGAGGAAAGAATGAAACCCTCTGCTGCCTAGTGACGGAGAAGATCTTTCCTCCTCCAAAATGTTTTAGTCATACCCAACTTGAAGCTTTCAGATCAAGTATCGGCAGCTCATCAGAAACACCCTTTTATTGGATATTGGGATATTCGGTTATCGTTTTTTTCCCTGTTAAAAAGAACCAAAAGACGGGAAAAAGATCCTCTACCCTGCATGTCAATTGATTTTTCACTAATTGCTCCTGACTCCTGAGATGTATCCAGTAAAAATTTATAGTAGAATCCTGTACTTTTCTCCTTAATTTGCTTGTTTGGGTTAACTTGTTATTAGTATTTATTTCTTGCTCATTTTTTGTTCTTTCAACATTCTTGAAACTGGATTCAGCAGTCCCAGTCTACTACTTAGTTTATTCTTTTATGATAAACGTCTCCTCCCCTCCCTTCCAGTCTGGGAGAAAATAAAGCATTCGGGCTTACTCAAACATTGCAAAGCTGTGAAATTTTTTTACGAGCATCATATAAATATTGTGAGAAGGCGTTTCTGTCAATTTTATTTTTTTACTTTGTTATGTTTGTCTTATAGTCTACTTGGATAGGGTGATTGCGGGAGAAAATAAAATAAAAGGGACTCTCTCAGTCTCTTCTGCCTAATCACCTGTCTGGATAGCATAATAGGAGGAAGGGAGAGACACGAAAACCTGTTGATACCACTTGTTGAATCTCCCCAGAAGTGGAGGGATTTGGATAGTAGAATTAGTAAAGTTGTCTAGTTTCAAACCCCTGATTTCCATTTTGGACCATTTTGTATGGTAAACATTCTCGTATTCTTCTCTTGTCTAAGATCTTTAGATGTGGAAAATGCTACAAAAACCACTGGGCTGTTGTTAAGGGTGAAAAACTGTGCTGGTATATGAAACGCGCATTGAAATGTGAGAAAATTGAATCTGAAAGTGTTGTTTTCTCAATGTTTTTGCCTTATTGTTAGCCGAATGACTTGGAATCAGTAGCAGGTCAATTGAGTTGTTGTTTCTTCTCTTTTGTTTTATTCTCTCTCCTACAATTTCCCAAATAGACTGTCGGTTGGAATAGTTTTCCCGCGTGTCACTTTTTGGTGATAAATCTCAATCGTTGAATGATGTTCCTTGAATAGTTTTCTAACTCAGGATTGTACTGTAGATCGGACTTAGTGCGCTTGTCTTTCCATGAATATTGGGAGAAATGACATTTAGAATGTGAAATATTATCGAATTCATCTGTCTTTTGTTGTTGTTAATTCATAACTCTAGATGAAAAAGTGGTCACAGTGGCTGTTTGTTACGTCTGTTGAGCATTGTTTAGATTCCGCCGTTTGCCAGTGGCTATAGATTGGATATATTTAAGGGTTTGTGGTAAGTTGTTTTCGATATTATTATTCAGAAATGGGATAACAACAGCATAATATCTACTATAGAAATGGGCATCAATCTTATAGGAATCATTTGTGCTCTCTCTCTCTCTCTCTCTCATGTGCATGTTAACAGTTAACTGTAAATCATGAACTTGCTATTGTCTTTCTTCTTTGGATGATTTTTTGGTAACTTGTTTTCTTCTCCTTTTTCCTTCATCTTGCTTTTCTGGAGAAGAGTTATCATTCCTCTCTGTTTCTGATTTTATATCTGTATGCCTGCCAGGATGCAACGTAAGAAAGGCCAGTTCACTTCTTTCAAAAAGTCTGATGAGTCTGCCAGCTGCAATACAGGCGAGGGTTCAGGACAAGATGATACACCACCAGAAACTATGTGAGTTTTGTCCAACCTTCAGGATTTCTTCTATTTGTTGAAGCAACTCTGCTCCTTATTCACCTCTGGTCCTCTAGGCTCTATGGGACAAGATATATAAGGAAGGGGAGTCCCTAGCTAACGAACAAGCCAAGCCGGAATAAGCCACTTGAGCTAAAATTTATCTTACCTTCTATGGGACTGGATATTCCAGTGGCGGGCTATGTTTTATCACATCTTGTTTTCATCCAGTTTCTTTTCCCTTGTCAATCTCCTATTCTTTTCCATTTGCCTATGTCTGTTGCTACCAGACTGCCTTCTGTCTGGTTACATTTTTATATTGTAGCTTTCATAATTCTTTGGTCGTAGAATGGACTATGATTGTCTACTATTTCTATCAAATTTTGGTTTATGATTGTCTAGATGCACTCATTGCGGCGCTAGTTCTAAGTCCACTCCATTGATGCGGCGGGGGCCAGATGGTCCAAGGACTCTTTGCAATGCATGCGGCCTGTTCTGGGCAAACAAGGTAGATAGCTCATGTCTGCGCATCTGATATAGTCATCGTATACCTTGTCATCACTGTTGGTTTTATACATGCATACAGTTATAGTTAATAATGATTCTTGGGCGCTTGGCTTGTAATGCTTCAGGAATCCTGGACCTCGTACCTATTCTTTCCTCTATTGACCGAGGAAATATGTCTCCTGGTTTTATTGAGTAGAGAGCATATAAGTATGAGGCCCATAATTTTTGGTTCACTGTCTCTGAAGAAGATCACAACACTAGGGTTGTAACTTGTTTTGTTTTGTGTTAGTGTGCGTCTGGTTTTACTATTGCAAGTATTTGTGGTCTTTTTCTTCCATCCAAGAAAGGAAAAATGTAATTTCCAAGTTTTTTCATGGGTCAAATGATTGTGGGCCTGTGGCCATGGGTGGTTTAATATTTTGAGAAGATAGTTGTGATAAACGTACCCATAAGCTCATGGATGATAGCTCCATAGTTAGCTGCCTCCTTTCTCTTGATGACGAGGAACCCCTGAGACCAAAACGAAGCCAAGTCCCATGAGTACCATGGCTGTCTTCTGCAGGTGGGCCCAAGGAGCAGAAGTTGACTTCTTTATGGCGTAATCTTTTGAAGTTTGCTCCACGAGTTAAGAGTTCCCTTTTGTTTTAGTTTTGGTGTGCCGTCATGCCGATGATCATTGTCACCGTGAACCCTATTACAGTGCGTCCAGCTCGTAAGACAGATGATCTATCAAAACTTTAGGGCACATTTCTGTATATTTATCAACCGCGGTAACCTCCAAATAAACAGTCTCCATTTTGGACTTGTGCTATTAAATTTCCAAGCGCTTGGTTTTAATAACTTTTAGGTTCTTGTAACAAATATCAAATTCTGCTACACGGAGAAGCCACCGTGCTGTCCAACCTATTTTTATTGATAAAATAATTGAACCCGGTGATCAAAATTAATGCCGGAACATTTGTGGGACAAATACCTGTGATTGGGGAGTAGCTTTCTTCTAGGCCTTGCACGACTCTACTTATATTATAGACTCTGCACTCATGACCATCTACTTCTTGAACCCGAAGGGTGGGGACTTTCATTGACGTGGCATGTTCATTGCCTGGGTATATCCCAAAACATGTTCACTCTGAGACTTTTTAACTGTTGGTGTATAGATTGTGAATTGACTTGCGAATTGGAAGATTGTGATTACATTGTAAGATATAGATTCTTTCTTTGTCCATTAAGATGTCCTAATGATGTGCTGTAAGTCTTAATCCCTAATATGCTTTCACATTCTCTACTTAAAACAGTACGCCCATTAATACCCATTCATGGGTGTCTTGGAAGGGTAATTTGGGTACAACCCTAACCTTTGGCTTAAATGCACAAAGTGGTTGTCCTCGGACTCTATGCATAACCTAAAGGTTGGTACGTCGAGTTTTTGACCACTGAACCACTGGTTACCCCCTTTCATATTCTTCGCTCCTTGATTTACTGTATCTCACCTTCCAAATATGGAACTTTGTAGGGGACTATGAGGGATCTTTCTAAGAAAACACATGATAATGCTCTGACTCCTGCTGAACAGGTACACATCTCACAAGCGTAGAGTATACATTTCGCTTTTGTGAAACTGCCGATCAGCTTTGGTTTTTGCTGTTTTGCAATTATAGTTTTGTCGCTTCTCATGATTGCCTTGTCTTCCTCATAAACAGAGTGAAGGTGTTGCATATAGTTCTGACTATGGAACCCCCATCCGCACACATTGATCTTTTTTCTTTCTCCAGCAGCTTCTAGCATCTGAGCAGTAGGCTTTTACATAACGGCAGACGAATTCGATCGCTCTGGTATCATTGACAAGTAGAAGAATTTTCAACAAAAGTACTTTTTAAGACTTCTCTTATTCGTTGTACAGATAACTCTTCATCTATACATGAGGGCCTTTCCGGATTTCATCTGTACTTTGCATGAGATTAACTTTGGAGATTCTTATTCATCACATGAAAACTTTGCTGGTGTCTGTTGGCAGTTTGATGTATGATTTTCTACTTGTTTTCATAACTCTGCCATGCATAGAGTCGTATCTTTCGCACTGTTGGTCCCACTCCCAGATAAAGGGTAGAGGGATTGTGCGTTAGATAGGTAACAGCCAACACGTAAAAGTCTCAACGCGTTCGAACTTAAGCCCTGGGTTTGATTGTATTCCACTTGTTTGCATTTGCTAGAATTTTCCCTGGCAAGAAAACTGGTCTAATATTTGTACTGCTTTGAATTGCTGAACATGTGGAAAATGTGTCCCAGATTTCACTAAGCTTGTTGGATTAGAACCCGGGGGCTGTAGTGCGGGAAAAGTGATGTCCTTGACTCGATTAAAACTTGTTTGAGATTAGCTTGTTACGTAAAAAACTTGGAGAAAATTTTGGAATTCATTAAGTTTTCTGATCAAATCTGAACAATTATCTGCACTCGTTTGTAAAACTTATTTAAGTTTCTAAATTAAATTTGAACAACTACCTGCCATGTCAAATTGTGGTTGAGGCATAATTTGGGCAGTTGGTATGGTTTTAGCCAATTTTGCTGGTACTTTCTCAGAAAGGGAAGCCCCAGGCCTCATGCCTCATGCCTTTTGAGAGTTGTAGCGAAGTTTTCTGTATAATGCGTGTATATTAAATTGAATTGAGATTTTTTTGACCATTTTTTTATTGTTACAATTATTTTTAAAAAGAAATTTTGCATCAAAAATTTAGTAGATTATGAGTTCATCTTGATGAGAATAATTTAAAAGTAAAATTTATAATAATTAAAAGTTAAAAAAATTTACTAGAGACAAAATAAAAACAAACAGATACTATTAAGATATTTTTGTATTTTTTAATTTCTATATTTTTAAATGTTTTTTTTAAAAATATCTGACCGAGATGAATAAATTATTCATAAAAATTTAATATAAATTTTATAAATATAATTTTTTACATAAATAAAATTAATTTCACAAAAAAATTAGGCTAAATCCAATTTTGAAGATATAAAAATTAAAAGGTTGTTTGAAAAGTAAAAGGGAGGGGAATGTGCGGAGATTCGATTGAAACGAGGAAGAGGGAGAATGATTCTGTGTAGTTTAGCCTTTTGTGTTCTTTACACGTGTCATATTTTAGAGGGTCAAGAAACTCCATACACAGAACCTCAAGAGTAATGCTTCAAGCACAGTAACACAGATTATCTAGAGGTGTCCAAAATTATTGGATGCACATAAAATTTTCAATAATTTATGAACTCTATGTATATCCAATAGTTTCAAATACATTTTGTCCGGATGTGTTCGACCATATCTATGTTCTTAGATTTTTTGGAATCTCAATCCGACTTCAATTCTCATGACAAATGTGGATCCCCTGTATGTACTTTTAAAGAGCAATTTTGCTGTGTAATGCACATATAAAGATATGTTGTGCGTTAAAATAATATCATTTTGGCGTGCAAAAATTTGTCTAAATTGCTCAAATTTTCAGATAATATTTTACGTGTAAGACGCTATGCTGTGTATAGTGCACAGTAGGAGTGTAGGACCCTTTGGTCCAGTCTACATACACCTTTCACACACATATCTATATTATTTTAGAGGGTCTTACATGTATCAAACGATTATGGACTCATCTGTATTTGAATTTGTGTGTTAGAGGTGCGTGTGGATAGACTTTTTCAATTTTAAATCTCGATTTTATTTGATTATTTGAGTTGTTCTTTTCGCGCTACACATGTAGTACAAGGGACAAATTAGAGCCCCTGAATCCCTTACATAGAGCTAAAAATGTGATTTTGAACATTCACGATGTGGATACTAACGCATAGAATATTCACTTATAAAAATTAAATTAATCAAAACATTGATAGCTCAATAATCAAATTTAATTCTCTTGACAATGTATTTTCAAAATCATCTCTAATGTTCATTTATTTTGAAGGCACAACGGACTCTCGTTTGTCCCTTGTCCAATTTGGTAATGAAGTAATTATGAACTCATTTTGGATATTACGTTGTGATGCTTCAAACAAATTCATCTAGAATTATAAATTATAGACCCCACATAAATGTGTGGTAAAAATGAATATAAAGATACCTAAGACCAACTAATAAATTTTCGTTCCAATAGGTTGGTTCACAGTCCAATAATACCAGAAATAATTATACGTTTGGAGGCTACATCTATTGGATTCGGAATTGCAATGCGAGCAAAATGATGTATTTTTTGTTTTGTTTTTAAAATAAGTCATCTAATTTATGTATTTTGATAATAATTCACGAGATAAATAAGAACGATGAAATTTCAAAGATAAAAGGTCAAAACCAGTCCATTATACGAGGCTGAGACAAATCCACTTCGATCCTCACGATAAACGTAAATCAACGGTTCTCAATTGTACGACGCATCAAACTGGCGCGCACCCATGTTTCATACAATAATACCCTTTTCTCACGACACGTCATCACATTCTGTCCCTTGTTTTTTTTTTGTGGAGAAGTTACAGAGGAATTACTAATTCGAGTATCTTCAAGGAAACACAGGGGCACTACCTGCAAATCTTTGCTATTTTGAGGTCACTTGTCTCAGGTGTTGTCGTCTTCCTCATCTTCATCCATTTTCTCTCTCTCCTATCTCTCTCTCTTCAAAATTATGTTTGATGAGGTGTTATGGTGTTGGATATTGAAGAAACTGTACTAATTATGGTTGTTCAATGAAACAGGGCCGAGAATTACAGTTTCAAAAAGAATTAGGGTTTCCGTTTCGATTTTCGGATCTTTTGGTTTGATGTCGTGGTCGTAATTATTCAATTGGTGATGATGGCGGCGAATATACAGCCACTCCAAGCTCTTCCCTACGAGGATCACTCGCGATTTTCGGATGTACCGATCAGCGAAGGCGACGTCGGAGGCGGTGATTACGATGACGGCGGATTTGATGGTGAGCCGGAGGATGGACACGTGACTCCGGCGATTGCTTCGGACCATCATCGCCGTCGGCGCGGCGGCGGAGGCGTTGCGGCATCGGCTTCGCGGACTAGTGAGCTCACTCTTGCTTTTGAAGGAGAGGTTTATGTGTTCCCTGCTGTTACGCCGGAGAAGGTGCATTCAACTTTCTGTTTTCATTTGGATAAAGTGAATTGTACGGATTTTGTTTCAGCAAAAAGAAGCAGCTGCAATTGTTGACTTTTTCCCTCTGATACTACTAGTTATTGTAAAGGCAATGACTTTAGATTCGTAGTTTATTACAAAAAGCTACTTATTACACATCTATAAAGAAAGACAGAGCTCCTGGTTAGTTAGGGTCTGGTTGACTACACTGAAAGTAGTGGAAAACATAGGACACAGAAAGAAATAGAATTCTTCTTTTTATTACCAAGCCAATTATGGGAACCATAAGAAAATAAATTTGTTCTATAACTCATTGATGCAGATTATGCTCGTTATGATTCCTGACAAAAGACATTAGGAAATTTATTTTAGGTAAAAGGTGCAATGGAAAATTGAACTTCAGATTTATTTTATTTTTCCTCAAACTATTCATAACCAACTTTGTTCTTGTGACTTAGATTTTATCCAAGCTATATGATGTAACTTTTCCAAACTTTCTGGCAAATTTTAATCCTATTCCAATGCATGAGAGAGAGAGAGAGAGAGAGAGAGAGAGAGAGAGAGATTCTCTTTTTCCTTTCTTTCGTTTCACTTTCATCTTTTTCTCTCCAATCAAATGAAACCTTAAGAGAATAGCCTGCGCCTTGTCCTAAAATCAGAGACAAATGAATGTGAGGCCAAAAATGAAACCAATCTAATTCCCCTGTACTTTATTTGTGTTATTTTTTTTGGTAATTCAGAAATATTTTATTTGTGTTATTACATGGTATTCCAGAACTGTATTTTGTTGTTATTTTTTTGAGTTGGAGAAGTAGTAATTCTAAGACAGGAGTTTTAATGCAACTAATGTTTCTAAAGGCGAATGTGCAACCCGAGGCATTTCATCTAAACCTAGAAACAGAAGTTATAGAAGTCCCTTGAAACCTAGAGATATATAAGTTGATGTAAGTATTTAATTAAAGTACATTCATCCTAACAATCTAAAGCTATGTCTATATTTCACCTCGATTTAGTACCTCCATTTTTTACAAGACAATCATACCCATACTATGTGTCAGTAATGACTTTGGTCATTTTTCTCTCTCTTAGTTTATTTCTGAACTAGCAAATAGGTACTCTCTCACACTTTGAGTAAAGATCTACGTGGTGAGCAAGAAGGAGAGTCTAAATATCTGTAGACTGTGTTCCAAGAAAGCATATGCTTCACATGAAATGCACAGAAGGCGCACTTTGTGCGAACAGCCTACGGACAAAGTGCACATTTTTAGCGGGTAAAGCACAAATTTGAAAGCTTTGAGGCATTTTTCGATAGTCTAGCACCTTAAGCCTCAACATAGCTTTTGAAAATAATGAAGGCAAATGTGAATTTGGGAAATTTCATTTATGAGTATATCCTTGACTGGAAATCCAACTCACTTAACCTTACGCCTTGTCCTTGTTTCTATATTGATGATCATGTGCAAATGTGGATATCATATACAAATCAGGGTTGCCCTGGTAAGATATTTTCTGAAACTAGCTCAAGTTCGTTGCTCCTGAATGCCTTTTTTTGTTATAAGCTGGGAAACCCTTCACTTGAATTTGTGGATAGATAAGGACATTTACCAGCCAATAATTTGGATGAAATCAGTATCTATTGGTTAATTCTGTAGTAAAATTTTAGGTCATCAATTAAGTGCACTACTACATATCATCCATTAATTGTCTTGTATGGATTATGTCTCAAATTATGTCTAGCATGGAGTGTGGTCATTTTCATGGAACTCATGGCTAATTGAAAATGTACAGGTGCAAGCGGTGCTCTTGCTTTTGGGAGGGCGAGAAATACCTACGACTGTCCCAACAGTTGACGTTTCATTCGACTCATATAACACGGTAATTTTGGAGAGGGAAGCACTGAGATAACTAACTATTTTTCATATTTTAAATATATGTTAATCTTTGTGGTACAATATTTCAGGGTGTGGATAATAACTCGAAGCGCTCAAATCTTTCACGGAGAATCGCCTCCCTGGTTAGGTTCCGCGAAAAGCGGAAGGAGAGATGTTTTGATAAGAAAATAAGGTACACCGTGCGAAAGGAGGTTGCTCAAAGGTAAGATGTCGTTATTGCCTGTATTGTAATCTGCAATTAAGGTATCTGTAGTCTTGCTAAACACGTCAAGCATGTTATTAGGTTATCTATGGATTTGTCTTCGAAGTATGAATCTAGGTCTCTGATTCTCTGGTGGCAGTTTTTTTAGTCCAAGGTTAGAATCTGCCCTAGGATTGTATATATAGTTGTTGTTTACGATTAGGCGATTCATTAGTCAATATAGTAGTGCTCTGTTATGGCTACAAGCCCTAACGGCATTGTCAAGAAGGTTTATGTAACTAAAAATTAGGTACAGTGTCTTCCATGAGGACAAAGCGTGCATGACAATATTACAGTGTCTTCCATGAGGACAAGCGTGCACGACAATATTTAAGACTCATCTTGTCTAAGTATAAACCATCTCAACTCTCAATTACACAAGCTAGTAAATCCATTGGACAACCGTGGGTTAGAAGTTACAAAAGTCGGATGCATTGTCCTAGATTGAAAGAATAAACTCACTGGATGTAAGGTTTACCTGAAAATTGTACAATCCTTGTATTGGTAACCAACTTCCAAAACTAAATACAAATGCAAAGTTACTTGGGTTAGGGTTTCATCTACACCCTGAGAGATGTCCTTGGCCCCACAGGATCAACATAGAAATCATCTTCTTGAATGTCGTTGGAATTCTCCTTCTTCTTGCCTTGAGACGCTCCTATCAGTTGAACCCTCATTTTCGTTGCTAATTTGCCTTTTTATAGTCCCATGCAACCGCATAAAAATATTTCTGGAGTTGATGTTGCCAACCTCTCGAGCAGTGGTCGTAGGTGCTCGAGCAGCCAAATGTTGTCAACACTTTCCCCTTGCAATGTCCAATACTTGAGCGGGGATCAGGTGTTGGGTAGGTATGAGCTTCTCCTCTCTCTTTTCTTTGTTCTGCTCACTCAGGTTACACACTTGTCACTTCTTTGAGTCTATTAGCCTTCAATTTAAACCCAAGTTTCATGCAAAGGGCTTCTGTGACCTACTACCTACAATCATATACAAGGCGTTAGATGCATCATATGACAATTGTTGAGGATATAAGAAGTGAATGTTAGAGGGACTCAACTTGTATATTTTGCCGCAGTAGTTGAATCTGCCTGCTTCATACCTAATGACTGCGTCCTTGTTTAATGTGTCTCATAGTCAGCGTCAGTGGGGCGATACTAATAAGGTCACAATTGGCATATGGTTTTATACAAATGTATATACCTATACAGAGATCCTCTTATCTTCAAAACTAAGGCATCTGAAGACTGAAGAACAGACCGATAAGCCTGGCAACATGGCATCTGTTATGTTCATGACACCAAAGGGATGGAACTTTTTGGGCCAAGCTATATGACATGACCACTATGAATGTGAATTTCAAGTACCGGAACCAAACTATATGAACTTTTTTCCTTCCTTGCTCAATACACGCACACTCTCCCATATACTTATATTATGGATTAACATTATGTATTAACAATGAAGAGTCAAAGACAGCTCAGTGGTATAATTATTGGTAGAACAACAAGAAGAGAAGGATGGGTAAGGATTATATACAGTCAGACTATACGGGGTTGGGAATAGGAAAAACTTAAATATATATAAATTTATACTTTATTTCGGGTCTACTGCATTTAGTGAATTTTAAGTAAAATGCAATGTTTATACTAAGTGCTTGAGTAAATTTGAGTAAATATTTTTGTAGCGTCTTTTCATTATTTCATATTTTCTTTTGCTTGGTATCTTTTACTTTTGTTTCTTTTGAGATTTATATGCTTAAGAGGTTCTATTCTAATTGAGAGCAGGCTCCTATCTCAATGGGAGTGGTTTCCTAGGAGAGCCTACTTAGAAGAGTGGGAGCGAGGTTCTGAGGTGGATTTGTCACCCTGGGGGGGGTTTCCTCCTACTAAGAGTCAAATATGGATCTATTTGTACTTTTTCAGTATGGTTTGTGTTCATTTTTTTGTTGAAATTCTCCCAATTGTGGACATAATACTTGGTATGTATAGAATTATCATTACACGGCAGCGATCTTTGCTTTCCTCAACAGGACCTAAAGAGGTCTTTGGGTTGGCTGAGGCATTGTAATGGGAACTAGAGGCCTTCAGCATGACCACCTGCTGCATTTTGCAGATGATTGCACGTGTCCAGGGGGATTATTCTTGACTATAAAATGGATTGTCATACTTTGGTGGTGACATAAAATGTTCTCTATATTGGGTAAGGCATTTTGGTTGAGACACTTTCGAGTGTAACAAAATATGAGAGATGTTGGATACTCTAGGCTGTGGATAAAGGGAAAAGATAAGGCAGGTGATCCGTTCATTCTAGGGAAAATTTCAAAAAAGTGGAAAGAACAAAAAAATATTTCAAATAAGTGGAAAGAAGTATTGAATTTGCAGGTGCATGGTACTATGTAAAAAATATCAAAGGCATGAAAAAATAAACTTATTGAGATCATTTTACCCTTGGACCCAATTGGAGCAATAGAGTTGCTCCCAAAGGTAAATGTAGTTTCTCTCAAAACACAAATTAGTTGCTCCACAAATAATGACTTGCTCCCAATAAATAAATTAATTGCTAACAGACTTGCTTCCGAAGGGTAAAGAGAGTTGCTCCAAAAGCTCAACAGAGTTGCGCCCAAGGGTAAACATAGTTGCTCCCTAGGGTGCACAAAGTTGCTCCCAAGGATAAACCCACTTGCTCCACATGGTTAAATGGACTTGTTAAGAAGGATAAATCCACTTGCTCCCAAAAGTAAACAGAATTTCTCCCAATGCTAAATAGAATTATAAGCAAAGTTACACAGAGTTGCATTAAATGGATTATACAAATTGACTTGCTTTCACGAGTTACATGACTTGCTCCATAGGATTAACAGACTTGCTCTCAAGGCCTCTTGAGAGCAAGTCAATTTAGCATTGAGAGCAATTCAGTCTAGTCTTAGGAGCAAGTCTTTTTAGCATTGGGAGCAACTCATTTAATATTTGTGGAGCAAGTCAGTTTACCCAGTGAAAAAAGTGAGTTTAGTCTTGGGATCAAGTTATTTTAGCCTTGGGAGCAAGTCAATTTACCCTGTCGAGCAAGTCACTTTGGTCTCGGGAGCAAGTCAGTTTACCCAGTGAAAAAAGTGAGTTTAGCCTTGGGAGCAAGTCAATTTACCCTGTCGAGCAAGTCACTTTGGTCTCGGGAGCAAGTCAGTTTAGCATTGGGAGCAACTCACTTTAGCCTTAGGAGCGAGTCATTTTACCTAAAGGGAGATTTAGGTCATTTTACAAAAAAATTCCATGACTTTGATATACCTAAACATGAATACATGTTTCAAGATATTTTAATACTTCTTTCCATTAATTTGAAATACTTCCTTGTGCTTCCCATTTTTTTTGAAATTTTCCCTTCTTTTTTCTCCTTCGTCATAAGGCGTGGTCTGACTGTGAGAAAAGCAATTCCTGTGTTTAGGTCCCGGCTAAGCAGAGTTTATAAACTATGCAAAGGCTAGTTGCATAAATTTGAAAAAGTTTATAGCAAGAAAAGCAAAAAAAAAAATTCTCAACGCCCTTACCGAACTCACAAGTTATGAACGACAATATATAAGCAAACTCTTTTTTTTTCAAGGTATGTTCGATGCGAGAAGACTTATGTACTGTTTCCCAAAACTGAACTCGTTCTATTTCAAGTTACCCTTATGTTCCGACCAATTTAGTAGAATTATTTAATGCTTCACTTGAAATTTGAATCAATATATAGTATATTGATTGTTCCAGTGAAGGAAGGGTTGGCATTTGTGAGTATTAACTTTTCTTCCATGTATATTATCCTCCTAAAAGGATGCATCGGAAAAACGGTCAGTTTGCTTCGGTAAAAGATAATTCAGCATCTTCTAGTTGGGATTCTGCCAAAACTTGCCTTCAAGGAGATGGCACACCTCGTCCCGAAACTGTGTGAGTTGAACCTGACACCTTGATTTCATTTTCTTCCTAATTATTCTTTACAGCCCTCTATAATTCTTCTGATATCTGCTGTTGATTCTGCAATATTCTAGTCTTTGTAGATGTCACCATTGTGGTGTTGGTGAAAATTCTACTCCTGCAATGCGTCGTGGGCCTGCTGGACCTAGAACACTCTGCAATGCATGTGGACTTATGTGGGCAAACAAGGTTTGTATAATCTTGGCTATTAAAAGCTACCACTTTGTTTGTTTTGGATGTCATCCCTGTGGGATCAGAAAAATGACCTTGCGTGCAGATGGACTTCGTGCATTTCAGTGGTTTGATATTAATCCAAATGGAATGTTTGGATGTAGTTTTGGTCCCTATTCAAAACCTGAGGTATTGAGTTAGTTTTTCCGAGTTAATGTGGTACTTGGCTTATTGGAATGCTTATATAGTAGAAATTTTTATTGAGGGACGCAAGTTTCCACATAGACTTGTCAAGCCTCTTTTCTTGTTTTTTACTGAGAAGAAATGATACAAAGAAGCAATGAGATTAGAAGAAAATTCAGTTTAGATTACGTATATATTATGACATGAGGTTTTTAGATGTATTAGTGTTTATGCTTTTGTGCTCAACTAAAAAACAAAAAATCATTCCATATGCCACACAGAGGGAAAAGCTCGCCCATTCTATAGATGCCTTTACTTTTTCAGAGTATGAAATCAGTTTAACCTGACCCATTGCGCTAAATTTTGGAGTAGGTGGCTTACCATGTTTCTCATTCCCCATGCCCAAATGATAAGCGCTTTGTGTAATATTGGGTAACTGGAGATGTTGTTGATGGTGAATCTTATGTTATTGTTGGTACAAATATTTGCCTGCAAAATCCTGGTCTGAGGTTCTTCTGAGCTTGGCTTAGGATCGAGCTTTATTTTTATTCTGAACTTGCCATTACAATTCATGGTTACCTTTTCCTTTTGTCTTTGTTAAGGTGTCTTCTTGTTTCATTTAATGATTTTGTTGCACCGGCAGGGAACTCTGAGAAATCTGAACAAGGGAGGAAGGAATCTTTGTTTCGACCAAACAGAACCGGTACGTTTTGTGTGACGGTAATTCTAACCCCTTATAACTGGAAGGCATTACTTTCCCATCAGAGGCCAGGTCTAAAATCTCATTGTGGTAATATATATCATGTCTTGTCCTTTATGTTCAGACGAGCTGGATCTATGGACAAATACTAATTTGTCCTTGCCATAATAATAACCTTCTCTCCCCTAGTTTTACCACTCATCCAGGAATATTAAGGTGGATGTTGGGTAAGACTAGGAGAGAAGGTTAGAAATGGAAACATTTGTGGATTGGCAGGATAGCGCCAACTGAAGATAAGTTGAAAGAAGATAGTTTAAGGTGATTTGGTCACATCCAGTGTGATACATACATGCAACAGTAAAGCAAAGTGTTACTGGAAATGCTAGGGAGATTGAAAGGCCTAAATTTTCATTTGATGCCGTGGTGAAAAGAGGACATGAATTTATTAAGCTTGATTGATTATATGCCCTAGACAGAGTAGAATGGATAAAAAAGATTCATGTAGCTGGCGCTCAATTGATTGAGTAGCATCCTGGTTTGGTTTGGTAAGGATGCCAATTTAATGTGATGATGGAGATTTTTGATTAACCAAAGTTTTTTGTTTGGGGTTTGCAGGAAACACCTATTGATATTAAGCCTTTAATCACGGAGGACGAAAACTTCTGTGGGAACGAGGATGATCCTGTATGATTTTCCTTTTTGTCCATTACAAGGAAATTTTCGGTATATGGACATTATTGGTAGTTTCTTACCTGATCTGTGGTGGATGCAGGTATCTCCTGAAGATCCCTCTAAGGCCGTAACAGTAGTAACCGATAATCCTTCTATCAGTCCAGATGAGGAAGTAAGTTCTTAGTTCCAATGTCACCTTTATAATGAAATTGAGTTCTTCATTTACCTATGCAATTTTTGGGTACTGTATACTATGCATACCAAGCGCTTGCATGTGCTAACTGTCCATAGCAAATTAACACTAGACGTCCTTCGTTATTTTTGAACTGATGCAGTTATTCTAACGGTATTCATGTAATTGTTATCGTTGATGTCCTCAATTTCTATCGTTGGTTGATTATCTCATGAGGCTGAGCTTCATCATTCGTATTGTTTTCGTCTTTATCACTGTTGATAATTCTTGTTCTGTTAGACATACGCTTTCATGTCAATTATCACAATCATTGGTTACCATTCTATGTTTGTGAATTTCCTTATCGCCTGTAGTCATGGTTGCGTTTCTCCTTCCTTAATCGCCTCCCAAATCTTGATATAAAAAACAACAAAAAGTACTTTAAAATGACATTTAATGTTGAGGCCAATCATATTGTCATCACATGGCTCTTGATCTTTGCTATTATCATTGTAGGCGTTTTTCTTGTTGACGCTAGGGTCATTGTCAATTACTGCCTTAGTTATCAGCTTCTTTCACCTCCATTTTCAACGGTTTTCCTTATTAACGTGATGCCTTTCCTCTTTGATGATTGCTTCCGTCAAAAAATTAGACACAAAAGTATTTATATGTATATAATACATATACATGTACGTAATTTTAAGAATAACTGCAGAGAAAATTAGTTGGTCTGTTTGAGTTCAAGTACTTGGAAACTTCAAATCATTTTACGGACTTCACGTGATGACATCTGAAGTTAATTACTTCCTCTGTTCCATAATTTTGGTTATTTTTAGAAAGTTGTCATTTTTGGGATAAAAAAAGAACTTCCCTGCTTAATTTTTTGAATTTTTTCGCACCAATTTAAAAAGCTTAATTATGACGTGAAATGTTTTACTTTGATCCGAAAAATAGCATGACGTTCCAGAAAGAACTGAAATTATGGGACATTGGGTGTAGTAACAAAAGTGTGCATGAAAGGCTTCCGAGTCAGACAGTCGCAACTCGGTTGTCACCATCGATACAATTAGTGCTATTCATTGAATCTCGAATCTTGCTGAGGCTGTGTCTTACTTTACGCTAAATTTTCTTTTGAAATCCACAAAGAAGGTTTGAAAATGCTAGCTCCATCTTTCTTAGCCGGGATAGAATAGTGCACCTTACAAACTAAAAGCTTAATTGCGTCATTACCTTATTGACGGAGTTTGACTTGAATCATTTTATGTTCCAAAGGGGAATTTTAGAATAGGCTGTGTTTTTATTGTCGTCATTTTGCTTAGGATTCATCATTAATTCTTGTGACCGTTTAACATTTAATGTATTGACAATATGATTTCAAGCTAATTTGTATGGAAATAACGCAATTATAGAGATACTCTGATTGCCTAATCACGTGGTTATAATTTTTTGTTGCTGTTGTGCAGGATTTGTGTGGAACTGCTGAAAATCATGCAAATAGTTTGCCAGTGGGAATTGTCCATTCTTCAAGCAACATTGATGAGCAGGTGCGATAAGTTAATCAACAATTTTATTATGGAGGCAAAGTTAAGATGTTCTAATTTCTGGGCAATGCCCTTAAACTTTCAGTGTCCATATCGTTTCGTTTTAATATTCTCTATTTAACTAATAGGGATGCGACCTTTAGAAGGTTATTTATAATTCTCTCATTTCAAGTTTCTGGGGTTTGCAGGAAAGCCTTGCTGAGCTTGCAAATATTTCAGAAACTGATGTGGACATGCCTGATAACTTTGTCTCGTAGGTATAGTTTCTGGAATACCCAAAAGTACCAGAGTCAGGGTGGACCAACAGATCCGGTGCTTTGATCGGATCAGTTCATTTTGTGGGGTTGGTCAAATAGGTAAACCTCGCAATGTTTTAGGCGATTGGACATCAGTAGCCACATGATCAGGGCATATTTGTCTTGTAGTTTGTTCTCGAAACTGTACTAGCCGTTCAATTGTTTCATGAAAATTGTGCTGTGATCATATTGGTGCTGATGTCCGATCACATGTTAAGGATCAATTTGATAGGCCCAACAAAATGAACCATACCATGCAAATCATCAAGCTGGGGTTGGACCCCATCCGTGCACATAGCACATCTCATGTTGTGTCCATAACACTTGCCCTGAATTCAGATAGACGACCATGTTATCTTAGTTTCTCTTATGTCTTCTTGCTATGTACAGTCAAAATTTGTCAACTCAGAAGCGGTAGCAGGATTTCGTTCTAGTTTCGGACGTGAATGACGTCAATACTGATTTTAGTGAATCACTCACTTCCGAGAAAGAGAGGGTGTATTTGGGGTCCGCCTGACATTAGACATCTTGGGTTTCTTAATGTTGATATTTAAGTGTTAGGATTAGTTTGAGTCCCTTAACCAGTCTATATAGGATCGTTGTGTATAGGCTTGTTGATCATTGTGTATAGGCTTGATTCTTGTCGGAATGTATTTACTTTTATCTTTCTGCTGGGCGTGTTTGTCCTCATTTTAATTAATTTTGTAGGGTTTGAGAGAAGCAATTGAATAAATTGTTTTTCTGCTCTTTTTTTTTTTTTTTTAATTTTATGTCTATGAATGTACATATACTGAAGAATTTGGAAACTGAAAATTTGGACTTGGAACCATTGGATCCATAAAAATTTGCCGGTTGCATTGCAGGTTTTGAATTTTAAATACTCCTCTCTCCCTCTCTCTCACACACACACTGTTTTCAATTTTAAATATCGAGACCTCTTCAAGATTCAGGAAGATTGTAGTGTAGTTCTCCATAATACATGTGTAGTATAAGTAAAATAACATAATTTTATCTTTTTTATCCTGGAAACTATATTGTTTTGATCCTAATGTATTTTGATAACAAATTTGCGTGATAAATTAAAATGATATAATTTCAAGAACAAAATAGATAAAATTACGTCGTTTTGTTTTATTCGTACTATACGTATATTATAAAGAATTGGAGTATAGCTCTCCCAAATCCATCTCTCACGATGGAACAAGTCTCATGGTAGAACAATATTGGAACCACTTTGAACCATCAAGAAGTGGAAAAAAAAAAATCAACTAAATGTTGTGCAGATTCAACTAAATGCATTGGGGTAATCTACAAACTTTAACCGAAGGTATTGAGAAGAAACTTGGCCGCAAAGATAGTGGTGCTAAATCTCTATTAACTATACACACACATACGCACACCCCCCATCCGAGGTGTGAACCATCAATTTACTTATATACTATTGAACATATACATCTGTTCATACAAAATTGTGCAAGGAACTCATGAAGAGCCCTTAGATTGCATACTAGCGAAAGGATATGATGCAATTTTTACTAATAAATACACACTGATGAGGATAGAGACACACTCCTCCAACAAAGAATGCAACTCCCATGTATGCGAATTGGAGATGTCAATTTTGTTCCTACTAGAAGTGATTACCCCTTGGGAATGCAGGCATCTCCTCTGGCTAGCTTTTATTTTGACGACAACTCGGAAACATCTTGGATCTCCCGAGCATTCATCCAATGTGTTAGTCGTACAATCAAATCAATTCCAATTTCTCGTTTTGACTTGATAGATGTACAATGCCTTCCGCTTGTTTGACCCATGAAGAAAACCAGTTGAGGGCTTTAGGCACCCCTAGTCGTGGAAATCCTCGTAAGGTGAAGATCCACTAGAAGAATCACTCTCAAACGGCGTTGTCTCCCTTGGTGATGAGGGAAGGGATTCTCTCTGCTGGGATGATGATACACCTGGAATGCAGAAAGAAAGATGATCAGTTTCAGATTTAGGAAGTCTTTAACATAATCCTCTAATCATTCAGAGCTCAACATAAGCGCCAATTTCATGTCGGTTCATAGGAACGATATGGAAAAATGAAGGTCAAATTGTAAACCACAATAACAATGGCAACAAGATTACGACAGAGTGAATTAAAACAATGAAAACAAGAGGAAAGACCTGGTCTGATTCTCCTCAAAACAGGTGGAAAGTAGCCAAATAATTTGATTGTGAACCAGGTATTTGCCAGGTTTGAGGGAAACAAATTTTTTAAGGTTTTTCATCCCAAGTGAAGAAACAAAAGGTCAGCAGAAAAGAATAGTGAGGGAAAAAAAATCAACTAGAAAAGTAGCCAAGAGATTTCGGTTTTTGGGCTTTTGGCCCAAGTGAAGAAATGAAAGGTTACTAAGAAAGAAAAAGAAAAAGAAAAACGGAGAGGGAAGGGAAGGGAAGGAAAGAAATGAGAAAAAAAGTCCAAATTGCGATGGTTAAATGGGAAACAACCCAACAGACCTTTCTGCCCTCTTGAGCGAAATTTCTTGGTATGCCGTCTGATTAGCTTCTTAGCTTTTGTTATGGTTAGTTGCCGGGCAAATGGAGAGAACTCTACATCACTCTCACTCCACTCGCCATTGAACTCGTTCTCTGCTTCCCCCCTCATGGTCCGAAGCACAAATGCCTTGGCTTTGCGGCGCTGAGAATTAAAAAGGCCCCTTATAGACGTTACAAATCCATCACCCGCTCCATCACTGGGGCGCTTAGGCCACGATATTGGGTATTGACTAGATTTCCCAGCCGAACCCCCATCGCTGTCACTGAAATTAAGATCACTGTCTGGAACACTAACTCCGGTTGATTCCCTCTGACTATGTGCTTTATTTTTAAACTTCTTACCCTGCACATTAATTAAGGAATGTAAAAGTTATAAAGGAGAAATTGTTGGACCAAGCAGTAGGTAATAGGTTTGGTAATAGTAGAAGTTAAAGCATTGAACTCAAAACCAAAAGTTCTTTTCATTTGGAGTAAAAAATGAAAATCAATTCGCATCAAATGGAGAGCACCAGAAGGCTTGTGTACTATGTTGGGAGCTGCTATTACATCCATGCAGGACAAGGTCCAACACTCCTAACCACGTGCGACCCTTATTTGCAAGTGAAAAGGTAGGTAGAAGAATTAGAGGACATGAAGCAATAGAGTATATAAGGTACAAACAAAAGGGCAACAATATCTGAAACTTGCCTAAAACCTCCCAAAATCTATCTACGAGACCATGTCAAATCATGAAAATATTCCAAAAGTTCAAATTAGGAAATATATCCAGCGATGCAGGTCATTCTATTCCCCACCCTCCCTCATATCAACCCCGACTTGCACATGGAGATGCAAATATCCATACAGGTAGAGAAGCATAATGCAGATGAAGAATAAATGTGAACTTGAATCCAAGACCTTCGAACAACCGAAACTAATTGGCTATGAGAGTAGAGGACCACAAGGCTCACTACACCAACTTGGAAGGTGCTATATAGCAATTCCTGACAAGCTCTAACACCAGATACTAAATTTCACTGTAGGAACAAAAGAAAAGTAACCATAGGTCATGATCACCTACCTGCATTCCCGTGACAGACTTTAGGACTCCCCATATAACATGCTTCTTAACTCGCGAGAACAGTCGCCTCCAAGTTCCAGTGAAGTCAACACGGTGAAATGTATCCATCAGCAACCTTAGCTCAGTGACAGACAATGGTGGTCCTTCATAAGTAACTAATAGCTCAACCTACTCAAAAGCATAAATAGACAATCAGTACAAAACAACCTAACTACAATAGAAAGCAATGAATAGAAATTACTGAAGAAGGCTGAACTAACCTGGCTTATTTTGATATTGTGAAACTCCCTCATTTTCCTAGGCCTAGATCTTTTTTCATCCTGTGTCTTCCCTACCTTCTTTTCTTCATGAGAGGAACGACTTGGTTTAACAGGTTTTATCTCTTTCGACTTATTTCTAGTGGGTTCTTCTTGCTGTTCAATAGCAAGAGACCCACTTCTTGATGTAGAAACGCTTGATGAATGAACCTGTATTACAAGTTCATCAGCCACAGATTCTGCCACATTTTCTTCCCACGTTTTATCAAAAGAAGATGATCGTCTTAGATCTGGGGTTGAACCGCAAACAACATTAGCTTTTAGGCTCTGCAACTTCGATCCCTGCAAGTACTTCATTTTCAGTGCTAATATATGTAGTTTTAAGTCAACATAAAGTTGTTTCTATCAAGATCAATGCAGCATGAAACTGCTCAGATCCCAATAATATGCCAACAAACCGCCCTATAAAAATGACTAGATAAAAAGACTTAAAATTTTTTGCCTCATACATCATTTCATTCAATCAAGACAGAATCATTGAGGGCCCCTTCACATACCTCACTTATTAGCTTAAAAATATGCAAAGAGCAAGTAAGAGTTTGGCACACACCCCAGTTTTTTAATTGCTTAAAGTAAACCAACAATCACAATGAAAGTAAGCACACACACAAACCAAACAAGTTTGCTTATTCTTTTACTTGCTTATTTCTCATAAATAAGCAACAAGGCAATGGGAACCAAACAAGCGTTGTTGAATATTCAGCATATATTGGCTTATTTTCTTATATTGGTTTATTTCTTTTATTGGTGTATTAGCTATCTTATTTTTGTCTTTCCTTATTCTTGTGTGTATTCTTATTATTGTCTTTCTATGTTGGGAGGAGTCTAAGAGCCTTTCTTGTAATTGTATTCATATTGGGATTACTATATAAAGTGTTAGAGTCATAATCTCTAACCAATCTTTCACACAATAATATTCAACATGGTATTAGAGCCGCCTTTAGAAGGGCTTGGCCAATTACTATAGCCGCCGCCACTAATAACCATTGCAACACCAGCCACCACAAAAAACCAAACCCTAGCCCCCTTCTCTACCACAACCGCCATGAATGCCTTTTCCTTAAAACCCAACCACTAGCCCATTGCGAACCCACCAAACACCCATCAACCACCTCGCGACATCCGCCAGACCACCGCGAGCCCCCTTCGCCACTCACAACCACCACTAGCCTCATTATCGATGCTCTCTACTGAACTCTCTCATCTTCCCGATCCTTTTTGATAGGCTTCTAGATCAGCCCATGATCTTTTCATGAATTCTCGGATACCATATGGCTCCAGTGTTCCATCTTTTATCGTGTGATTGTTAGGAGTATTTGTCTTCGCTTGTTATGGAGGAAGAGAAATCTACCGCAAGCTCCCACAGAGAGGGGGAGTATTATCTCCAAAGACAACTCTAACTTGAAAATCACTACCACCCTATTCGATGGCCAGAACTACCTTTCTTGGTCACGCTAGGCAATCTTGTCTCTGAAGAGTCTAGATTGCCTAGGTTATGTCGATGGGACAACACCGTCTCCGCCTGTTAAGGATCCGGGGTATAAAAAATGGGATATAGAGAATTCCCGAGTAAGGAACAGACTAGTACATTCTATGATTTCTTTGATCGGTGAGGGATATCTAATTTTAGATACGACTAAGGAGATTTTGGATGCCCTTGCAGCTACCTATGCTCGCAAAAGGGAACATGGCTCAGATATATGACCTGAAGCGCACCATCGAACGGCAGAAACAGGATGAGATGACAGTTCTCCAGTTCTTCACTACCCTTACTGGCTTATGGCAGTCTTTTGATCATTACCAGGATTGGAACCAATTTGCGCTGAAGATACTGCGAGTTATAGGAAGTTGGTTGACAGAGACCGAATATTTAAGTTTCTTGCTGGTCTAAATCAGGAGTATGATCCCATTAGTAGTCGAGTATTGGGAATGAAGCTACTTCCATCTGTCCAAGAAGTTTTTGCCAATGTTCAGAATGAAGAAAGCCGATGTGCTATCGTGTTGTCTACTATTCCTTCTGACTGCTTTGCCTTGGTCTCTGCTCCCTACAATGATGGTAAGAGCCAACCTTGGAACCGAAATACCTTTACCGAGAGACCTCCTGATGAGAAGGATAAGTTGTTTTACGATCATTGCCAGCGCGCTCGCCATACCAGGGAGACATACTGGAAACTCAATAGAGGCAAAGGCAATCGTGAGAAAGGTGGCTGCTCTGGGCCTTCGGGTGGTAGGTTTAGGACTTATGGCGGTAGAGGGGGAGGATCCCATGCCCATCACACAGAGGTTGTAGATTCACTAGCTACTAGTGATCCGATTCCATCTTCATCAGAACCTCTTTCTTCATCAAAGATGGAGATTCTCTGCCACTTTATGTCACGGCTTGATAACCCCACTAATTCCTTGTCGTCTTTTTCCCGTTCAGGTAACATAGCTAATTCTGTGAGTGCACTCCATTCTCTGTCTACTATTCCTTGGGTTATTGATTCCGGTGCATCTAATCATATGACTAGTGTATCCTCTATGTTCTCCACCTATAAACCATACTCAGGTCCAGATAGAGTTAAAATTGCCGACGACACTTTTTCATCCATGTTAGGCAAAAGTTTAGTCCATGCTTCTCCGACCTTACCATTATCCTCTGTATTTCATGTTCCTAGTTTTTCTACTAATCTACTCTCTATTAGCAAAATTACTCGTGACTTGAATTGCAGTGTCTCATTTTTCCCTTCTCATTGCATTTTTCAGGACCGTATCACGAGGAAGACGATAGACAGTGGTAGAGAGGAAAATGGTCTGTATGTCTTGGATCTCGTGGAAGGAAGTTCGGACAGTCACCAGCAAGCTCATCTCACAAGAGTTTTTGATCCTTCTACTGACACTATCTGGTTATGGCATTACCATTTTGGCCATCCTTCTTTTTATTTATTACAACACTTGTTTCCTTCCTTGCAACCGTCTTCCTACCTGTGTTCTCGATAAACATGCACCTGTTATGGTACTTACTAGATCCTCTACGTTATTCTCCATCCCTCTACGTGTCTTTGGGTGTATATGCTTCGTTCATAATCATTCTCCTACCCGTTGCAAGCTTGATCCACGGGCCCTTAAATGCAGTAGTTATTTTTCCACTCAAAAGGGTTATAAGTGCTATCATCCTCCAACCCGCAAGTGGTTCGTCTCCGTAGATGTCACATTTTTTGAGTCACAGTCCTATTTCGCCTCCCCTTCACCTCTTTAGGGGGAGAGTACACTTGTAGGAGTGGAAGAGATTCCGGAGTTGTCTATATTTGTGTCTAATTCTTTTGAGATACTAGGTACATTGGTGAAGGATACTGAAGGAGAAGAAGTGGGAATGAAAACTCAAGGGGAAGAATTCATGGAAATAGTAAGCCTCCCGCAAGAAAAGAAGATATTCTTTACCACAGGAGGTTAAGACATAAGATCATCCTTCCTGATCCGCCACTACAATCACCATCATGTGGTATATGTTCAAGTACTTCTACTTCCTCTCCTCCTTCTATTTCTGACAATGAATTAGATGATTTAGATGAACCCATTGCCACACGCAAGGGTGTCCAGGCCTATACCCACGATGTCTAAATTTGTCTCGTATAGTCGGTTGTCCCCTTCTCATAAAACCTTTGTTTCAAAACTTGCTTCTGTGCCTATTCCTAACAATGTTTAGGCTGTACTCGCTGATCCCAAGTGGAGAGGTGCCATGTTAGAAGAGATGAAAACTCTTCATCAAAATAACACTTGGTAGTTGGTCAAGATATCGAACGGGCACAAGACGGTGGGATGCAAGTCGGTGTTCACAGTCAAGCACAAAGCGGATGGATCCCTTGAGAGATATAAGGCAAGGTTGGTGGCAAAGACGTACACACAAACCTATGGAGTAGATTATCAAGAGACCTTTGCTCCAGTTGCAAAAATGAACACTATGAGGATTCTTCTGTTACTGGCAGCAAATAATAATTGGCCACTTCATCAGCTTGATGTAAAGAATGCCTTTTTATATGAAGATCTAAAGAAAGAAGTTTACATGAGCATTCATCCCGACTTTGAAGATCCCAAGACTATGAGAAAGGTTTGTAGACTCAAAAAGTCCTTATATGAGCTTAAACAATCTCAAAGAGCATGGTTTGAAAGATTTACTCAAGCAATGATCAAATATGATTTCAAGCAACGCCAAGGTGATCACACACTCTTCATCTAACATTACTCACTCATAGTGTATGGGGAGATATCAGCGATTGGTGGGCAAGTTAATCTATCTGTCACATACTCGTCCTGATATTATATGTGCTGTGAGCGTGGTAAGTCAGTTTATGCATGTTCCTCATGAGTCTCACTAAGATGCTGTCCTTCGAATTCTTAGATATTTAAAGTCAGCCCCCGGGAAGGGCCTTTTCTTTGGGAGCCATGATCATATACAAATAGAGGTATATATAGATGTAGACTGGGCAAGCTCAATTTGCGACAGGAGATCTACTTCAGGGTACTGCACCTTTGTAGGAGATAATCTTGTCACGTGGCGCAGCAAGAAACATGCTTTCTTATCTAGATCCCATGCCGAGGCAGAATTTCGGGCGATGTCACAAGGGATCTGTGAGTTGTTGTGGATAAAAATCCTACTAAGGCCCCGATTGGATGGCGGATTATTTTGAAGGGGATAAGTTATGGAGGGGTGATAAAATAAGAGGGGGTATTAGTTTTAGAGGGAGGGCCCACTTTGATGTGATGTTTATAGAGGGAGGGTAAAAAAGTAGATGGTTTGGATGGGGTTTAAATAGGGGGATAAAGGGGGATAAAGGGGGATAAGAGGGGGTGGATAAGGAAAAAAAGTGTTGCTTGTTTGGATGGGGGAAAAAAGAAGGGGGATAATTTTGGGAGTGCGTAAAAGGATCGACGTGACATGACGTGACATGTTTAGCATGGTTTGGGAGTAAAAAATGCAGGGGGATAATTTTTCACCCCTCCAAAAATAATCTCCCGGAGAGGGATAAAGGGGGATAATTTTTGGGTAGGGTGGGAGGTGCCCAAAAATTATCCTGGAGGAGAGGGAAAAAGAGGGGAGGGGGTATTATTCTTGTTTATTACCCCTTATTCCTCATTACAAATACAAAATAACCTTATCCCCTATTTTATGCTCCATTCAAATTAAGTACTATTTTATCCCCTTTTTTTAATACTTCATCCAAACTATCTACTTTTTATTACCCCCTCTATAAATATCACATCAATGTGGGCCAACCCTTTAAAAATAATACCCCTCTTATCTTATCCCCTCAATAACTTATCCCCTTTTTTTCGTCCTTATTTGAAATTGGCCCTATTTGGACCGTGGTTTATATTTATTCAAAATTTTTGTCTTTATTCATTTTTTTTTTGCATTTGTTGTTTAAATCTCAATGTTTTGTAGTTTATTGGTCCGTCTTGATGAAAGGAATCTAATGAGTATAAAATTGTGTCCAAAAGTTAAAAAAAAGTCACTAAAGACGACGAATAAGTACAAAAAACTCTGTTTTTTGATTTATTTTTGTCTTTTCTGAACTTTTTTCAAATGTAGCCGATGATTGATAACTTTTCTGAAAGCTCTTGTCGAAATGAACCAATAAATCAAAAAAAATTGATGAAAAACAAAAAATTACAAAAAAATTTCAAATAAGGACGAAAAAAATTTCAATAAATAAACACATAAAAACCACAGCCCAAATAGGGCCATTTTTTTGTAATTTTTTGTTTTTCATCAATTTTTGTTGATTTGTTGATTCATCTCGACATGAGCTTTCAGAAAAGTTATCAATCATCGGCTAAATTTGAAAAAACTTCAGAAAAGACAAAAATAAATCAGAAAATAGAATTTTTTGTACTTATTCGTCGTCTTCAGTGACTTTTTTAACTTTTGAACATAATTTTATACTCATTAGATTCCTTTCATCAAGACGGACTAATAAACTATAGCCAAAAACAATCCAAATAGGGCCTATAATCCAAATGGGGACTAATAAACTATAGCAAAAAGTAAATAAATAAATAAAGACAAAAATAACAAATAAATAAAAACTATAGCCCAAATGGGACCTATAATCCCTTATCCAATCAGCCTCTCAAATGACTATTTTTGAATAATTTAAGGGTTTTTTAACTTTGTTTTACCAATTAACAAAAAAAAAGAAAAAAATAACAACAAAATATAAATCAACAATAAAAAATTTAGTTAAAAAGAAAAAATATATAATTTAGCTCGCGTAAATTTAGTTAACAATAAAAAAGATATAAAGAGAAAAATTTAGTTAATAATAAAAAAGAGAAAAATATAATTTTGGGAGGGGGTGAAATATAAGAGGGGGTAATAGGGGAGAAGAGGGGGTAATAAGGGAGAAGAGGGGGGGATAATTTTTGGAGGTGCCCAAATTTAGTTGCCAAACCATGGCAAATGGTGGGACCCACCCCTAAGAAGGGGTGATAATTTTTGGAGGGGGGCTTTACCCCCATCCAATCGGGGCCTAAGAGAATTGAGGTTTGAGCCTACAGAACCCATGAGATTATTTTGTGACAATAAGGCAGCCATTAGTATTGCTTACAATCCTATTCAGCATGACAGAATCAAGCATGTGGAGATTGACACACACTTTATCAATGAGAAGTTGAACAGTGAGATTATTTGCACTCCGTTTGTGAAATCTAGTGAACAACTGGCAAATATCCTCACCATAGGTCTTGGAATCCGACCCATAATTTCATTCTTGGCAAGCTAGGCATGAGAGATATCTTCGCACCAGCTTGAGGGGGAGTGTTGAATTACACCATATATTGGCTTATTTCCGTATATTGGTCTATTTCCTTTATTGGTGTATCAACTGCCATATTATTGTTTTTCTTTATTATTGTGTGTTTCCTTATTATTGTCTTTATATGTTGGAAGAAGCCTAAGGGCCTTTCTTGTAATTGTACTCACATTGGGATTACAATATAAAGGGTTAAAGTCATAATCTCTAACCAAACTTTCATACAATATTATTCAACAACGTGAATGTGGAGTAGGCTCCGGAAACTTACTTGGGATGAGTCAGCGTGAATAGAAGACTGACTGGTACCAGAAGTAAAGGGTACCCCCGTGGTATTAGATTTGGAGGACACCTCGAATTCCTTTGTTGAGTGACTGCTCGATGCAGAAGCTTCATGCATAGACGAACCTTTCTTTACACGTTTTGAACCAGCAGTAGTTGATACCTTCCAAACTTCCTGGATATCACCATTTGGTACTCCAATTCCATTAGTTCATATAGTGAAAAATAGAACAATTTTCAAGAACGAAAGGACTGACCTGCCGCCTTTGGGAGTCTTGTTCTTCTTCTGGGAAGAAATATCCCCATATCATATGGTACAGTGTCTCGGTCAAATGTATCTTTAGGGGGTAGATCTCTACCTGTAATTTTGGAATAGCGCAAATCATAAAATGAAGCAAACAACGTAGTTTGTGTATGGAAGGTGGTGAATGCTATGTTAAATCAACTTTTTTTTTTGTTGAAGTCCATAAATTATACATCATGCTTTGTCGCAGAAAAACACACTTTCAGGATCTCTGCTGCCGAAGCTAACTCTTTGCAGCAGTACAGTGTGTACATGCCATTAAGGTAATGGAGTGAAAATCCAGTGCACTTTCAATTTGTTGTTCAAAATTTGTATTCGCAACCAAGGCAACAGCAAAATTCTGTTGTTCTAATTTTTTACATCTGATACGTCCTGATGCCATCAGATATCTTACGGTAAACAGGCCATTTAATGGAAAATGATTCTTGAGTCTAGATTTGATTCCCAAGTCGTTTTAATTTTAAAAGAGGCATCTGCCCCCAACTCAAGACTGCACAATAGAGAAGAGGTGGTTATGAAAAGGTCCAATGTTGCTCGGTTTCTACCTTTTGAGAAGCTCTTCCACTTCTTCTTTCTCCTAAACACACCTCAATTGATGCAAGGTCAAAAGTGCTTTTTGGCAGAAGCCCTAAAGATGCAACAAGACACACAACAGAATACCATCCAATCTAAATGTGCTGTCTCACCGAGCAGGGCCTTAATCTGTTTAGAATTAAAAAACATCATACAATTTTTCCTGAGCAACTGATGTGATGTCTAAAACTTAAGCTGAGATCTCTATAATCTGTCCAAGGCAACGAGTGGAAACTTATTTTAATGATGGTATTATAGAAGCCCCATCTTTGGCTGGAATGAGTTTTATATATACACAAACTATTTTTTTTGGGTCAGAAATATATATACGTACATACATATTATATATATAGAGCAATAGACAGTTCTCCTTACGACCCTCCATCACCGGGCAGGTGTCAGACTCAAATTCTCATAGGTGAAGCAAATCAAACGTATTTTCAGACAAAGAAGAACATTCATGACCAATAAGAGCCCAAGGATTAGAAAGGATAGTTGTCTGAGGGGCCCAGCGTGTCATTACATATTCTACATTGACCCTAAAAAAGAAAAAGGAACATTATGTTTAAGTTGGATTTTCACATCCTTCTTATCATTAATCCATGGCCTTCCTATTTTTGAGAGAATCAAGTTAGTCGTGAAATTACCTGGAATGTCTCAATAGGAGAGTTTCCATCCTTTGGAGCTCCCTGCTTTGCATCTACTCGAAGCATTACTTTTCTACAAGCAAAGACAGATGGTTTCGATGAGAAAAATATGAACGGGCATGCACAGGTGGCCAATTTGTTAAAACCTGTAAGTTGCAACACGCACAAAATAATGAACATAACAGAAAAAAACTCGCGATAGATAATCATCTCTGTCGATATAATAAGAGGGATATGCACAGGCCCGTCTGTTAGCGGTCAAAATTTTGGAAAGATTATAGTGGATATAGTGAGAGGGGGATATAAATAAAAAAGGAGAGAGGGATGAATAGTTACAAAGTGTTTGTTAGATTATTTTTGGAGGAAGGAGAATATGGTAGATATGAGTACGTGGATGGCATTCTCGTAAGTAATAATGGCATTTGCGTAAAAAGAAGGGGATAAGATATGAATAGGAGGAGGGGTGAGATAATTCTATCATCTGCCTCCAGGAGGATAAAATAGCACCCCAATATCATATCCGAAGTCCAAAGAAGTAACCACACCCTGGATATGACAACCCAGATAACCATATCCGGGGTGATAAGCAATGAATCCTTCTTTGACCGCTAACAAACATGCGAGTGAATTTCCAAGGAGGATTTATATGCCAATACGTCTAACAAGAAATTGGTATACATGTATCTCAATGTATTTACCTGGAATGGAAAGAGGATGAACCAGGTACGTAGAATAAGGATGTAAAAGTAAAACACCACATGATTATGATACTGTTGAATAATATTGTGTGAAAGTTTGGTTAGAGATTATGACTCTAACCCTTTATATAGTAATCTTCATATGAGTACAATTACAAGAAAGGCCTCCCAATATAGAAAGACAATAATAAGGAAAGACAATAATATGGCAGTTAATACACCAATACATGACATAAATCAATAAAAGAAAATAACCCAATATATGGTGAATTTTCAACACTCCCCTTCAAGCTGGTGCAAAGATATCTCTCATTCCTAGCTTACCAAGAATAAAATTATGGGTTGGCTTCCAAGACCTTTGGTGAAGATATTTGCCAGTTGTTCACTAGATTTCACAAATGGAGTGCAAATAATCCCACTGTTCAACTTCTCCTTGATAAAATGCTTGTCAATCTCCACATGCTTGGTTCTATCATGCTGAACCGGATTGTGAGCAATACTAATGACTGCCTTATTGTCGCAAAATAATCTCATGGGTTTTATAGGCTCAAACCTCAAGTCTCTTAGTAGGATTTTTATCCACAACAACTCACAGATCCCTTGTGACATTGCCTGAAATTCTGCCTCGGCATGGGATCTAGATACGACTGCCTGTTTCTTGCTGCGCCACGTGAAAAGATTACCTCCTACAAAGGTGTAGTACCCTGAAGTAGATCTCCCGTGGCAAACTGAGCTTGCCTAGTCTGCATCTGTATATGCCTCTACTTGTATACGATCATGGCTCCCAAAGAAAAGCCCTTCCCGGGGGCTGACTTCAAATATCTAAGAATTCGAAGGACAAAATCGTAGTGAGACTCACGAGGAGCATATATAAACTGACTTACCACACCCATAGCACATGCAATATCAGGACGAGTATGTGACAGATAGATTAACTTGCCCACCAATCGCTGATATCTCCCCTTGTCTACCACTGCTCCATCTGTGTCATCTCCTAATTTTTGGTTAGGCTTCATAGGTGTATCACATGTCTTGCACCCTAGCAAACCAGTCTCGGTTAGAAGGTTAAGGACATATTTTCTTTGTGAGATAAAGATTCTTTGATTGCTTCTAGCTACTTTAATTCCCAGAACATATTTGAGACTTCCCAAATCCTTTGTTTCAAATTCCTTTGCAAGGTACCCCTTTAACACCTGCATTCCCTCCACATCATCGCCTGTAAGAACAATATCACCCACATATACTATGAGGGCAATTAGCAACTGTGAGGAGTGTCGGATGAAGAGTGTATGATCACCGTGGCTTTGCCTAAAATCATATTTGATCATTGCTTGAGTAAATCTTTCAAACTATACTCTCGGAGATTGTTTAAGCCCATATAAGGACTTTTTGAGTCTACAAACCTTGCCCACTGTCTTGGGATCTTCAAAGCCGGGAGGAATGCTCATGTACACTTCTTTTCCTAGATTTCCATGCAAAAAGACATCATTTACATCAAGAAGTGACCAATTCTTGTTTGCAGCTAGTGACAGAAGAATCCTCACAGTGTTCATTTTTGCAACTGGAGCAAAGGTCTCTTGATAATCTACTCCATAGGTTTGTGTGTACCCTTTTGCCACCAACCTTGCCTTATATCTCTCCAGGGATTCATCCGCTTTGTGCTTGACTGTGAACACCCACTTGCATCCCACCGTCTTGTGCCCGCTTGGTATCTCGACCAACTGCCAAGTGTTATTTTTATAAGGAGCTTTCATCTCTTCTAACATGGCACCTCTCCACTTGGAATTAGTGAGTACATCCTGAATATTGTTAGGAATAGACACAGAAGAAAGTTTCGAAACAAAAACTTTATGAGAAGGGGACAGCCGACTATACGAGACAAATTTAGACATCGGATGTTGGGTATAGGTCCGGACACCCTTGCGTGTGGCAATGGGTTCATCTAAATCATCTAATTCATTGTTAGAAATAGAAGGAGAAGAGGAAGTAGGGATACCTAAACCTGTACCACACGATGGCGACTGTAGTGGCGGATCAGGAAGGATGGTCTTACGTCGTGGTCTCCTGTAATAAAGAATATCTTCTTTTCTTGCAGGATGGCTTACTGTTTCCATGAACTCTTCCCCTTGATTTTTCATTCCACCTCTTCTTCCTCAGTATCCTTCTCCAATATACCTAGCATTTGAAAAGAATTAGACACAGACATAGACAACTCCAGAATTTCTTCCACACCTATAGGGGTACTCTCCCCTTGAAGAGGTGAAGGGGAGGCGAAATAAGACTGTGACTCAAAAAATGTGACATCCATAGAGACAAGCCACTTGCAGGTTGGGGGATGATAATACTTATAACCCTTTTGGGTGCAAGAATAACCAATGAATATGTATTTAATGGCCCGTGGATCAAGTTTGCAACGGGTAGGAGAATGATTATGAACGAAGCATGTACACCCAAAGACAAGCGGAGGGATGGAGAATAACGTAGAGGATCTAGTAGTACCATAACAGGTGCACGTTTATCGAGAATACAGGTAGGAAGACGGTTGCAAGGAAGGAAACAAGTGTGTAATAAATAAAAAGAAGGATGACCAAGATGTTAATGCCATAACCAGATAGTGTCAGTAGAAGAATCAAAAACTCTTGTGAGATGAGCCTGCTCGTGACTGTCCGAACTTCCTTTCATGAGATCCAAGACATACAGACCATTTTCTTCTCTACCACTGCCAATCGTCTTCCTCGTGATACGGTCCTGAAAAACGCAATGAGAAGGGAGAAATGAGACACTGCAATTCAAGTCACGAGTAATTTTGCTAATAGAGAGTAGATTAGTAGAAAAACTAGGAACATGAAATACAGAGGATAATGGTAAGGTTGGGGAAGCATGGACTAAACCTTTGCTTGACACGGATGAAAAAGTGTTGTCGGCGATTTTAACTCTATCTGGACCTGAGTATGGTTTATAGGTGGAGAACATAGAGGATACACCAGTCATATGATCAGATGCACCGGAATTAATAACCTAAGAAATACTAGACAGAGAATGGAGTGCACTCACAGAATTAGCTATGTTACCTAAACGGGCAAAAGACGATGAGGAACCAGTGGGGTTATTAAGCTGCGACATAAAGTAGCGGAGAATCTCCATCTCTGATGAAGAAAGAGGTTCTGATGAAGATGGAGTCGAATCACTAGTAGCTGGTGAATCTACAACCTCTGTGTGATGGGCACAGGATCCTCCCCCTCTACCGCCATAAGTCCTAAACCTGCCACCCGAAGGCCCAGAGTGGCTACCTTTCCCACGATTGCCTTTGCTTCCATTGAGTTTCCAGCATGTCTCCCTAGTATGGCGAGCGCGCTGGCAATGATCGCAAAACAACTTATCCTTCTCATCAGGAGGTCTCTCGGTAAAACTATTTCGGTTCCAAGATTGGCTCTTACCGTCATTGTAGGGAGCAGAGACCAAGGTAGAGCGGTCAGAAGGAACAATAGACAACACGGTAGCACGTCGGCTTTCTTCATTCTGAACATAGGCAAAAACTTGTTGAAGAGATGGAAGTGGCTCCATTCCGAATACTCGACTACTAATGGGATCATACTCCTGATTTAGACCAGCAAAAAACTTGAATATTCGGTCTCTATCAACTAACTTCCTATAACTCGCAGTATCTTCGGTGCAAATTGGGTTCCAATTCTGCTAATGATCAAAAGACTACCATAAGCTGATAAGGGTAGTGAAGTACTGGGAAACTGTCATGTCATCCTGTCTCTGCCGTTCAATGATGCGCTTTAGGTCATATATTTGAGCCATGTTCCCTTTGCGAGCATAGGTAGCCGCAAGGGCATCCCAAATCTCCTTGGCCGTATCCAAAATCAGATATCCCGCACCGACTGAATGAATCATAGAATGTATTAGTCTGTTCATCACTTGGGAATTCTCTATATCGCATTTTTATACCCCGGATCCTTAATAGGTGGTGACGTCGTCACATCGACATAACCTAGGCAGTCTCGACTTTTCAGAGACAAGATTGCTGAGCGTGAACAAGAGAGGTAGTTCTGGCCATCAAATAGGGTGGTAATGATTTTCAAGTTAGAGTTATCTTTGGAGATAATATTCCCCCTCTCTACCAGTGGCTAAGAGTTTGCGGTAGATTTCTCCTCCCCCATAGCAAGCGAAGATAAATACTCCTAACAATCACACGATAAAAGATGGAACACCAAAAGCCACGAACAAGCCGTATGGGATCTGAAAATTTATGGATGGATCATGGGCTGATCTAAAAGCCCATCAAAAAAAAGATTGGGAACACGAGAGAGTTCAGTAGAGAGTAGAGAGCAGTGATGATGAAGCTGGTGGTGATTGCGAGTGGCGAAAGGGGCTCAGTCGCTCACGATGGTCTGGCGGGTGTCGCGAGGTAGCTGATGGGTGTTCGGTGGGTTGGCGATAGGCTAGTGGTTGAGTTTTCGGGAAGAGGCACTCGTGGCGGTCGTGGTAAAGATGGGGCTGGGTTTGGGTTTTTTGTGGTGACTGGTGTTGCGATGACTATTGGTGGTAACGGCTATAGTAATTGGCCAAATTCTACTAAGGACGGCTTTGATACCATGTTGAATAATACTGTGTGAAAACTTGGTTAGAGGTTATGACTCTAACCCTTTATATAGTAATCTCAATATGAGTACAATTACAAGAAAGACTCTTAGGCTCCTCCCCATATAGAAAGACAAGAATAAGGAAAAACACAATAATATGGCAACTAATACACCAATAAAGGAAATAAATCAATATAAGGAAATAAGCCAATATATGGTGAATATTCAATAGATACATGTAGACTTGCATAGGATACAATATTGGTATTAAGGTACTTCTAGTCTAGAGCCACTTTATTTTGACGGACAGACACAAATCCTTCTATACATATTAAACATGTAAAACACGTTTTAGGAGCATAATGTTCGTATTTCTTTTTTTTGGCAATATCATGCTTTCTTTCTCGTAAGTAAATGTTCAGGCGAATAGATAGGAAAAAAGTTTGGGATGGATTTGGACGATTAGATTCACCATTTTGGACAAATCCGAAAAGCGTTCTAGAATGTATGTTCTAAAATGTAAATGGCTAGGGTAATAGTGTTTTCTGATGATAGACACTTGTCCCACCTACCATTAGTAACTCCTATATCTGGCATTCGGACAAGACAACAAAAGCTTACTCACTCTTCCCTGTCTCTCGCGCTTACAACAATCTTAGCATGAATAGGCCTCTCTTCCTCAAGTTGCATGTCTTTTCATAATAGCTTTTCGGGTTGAAAAGGCAACCTTAAGGGAACCTTTTAGTGCCAAGCTTCTAACAAAAAGATACTTCCCAACACTAGCCATTTTTTGACCCCATGCAAACTAGAGTATCCTCTAACCTTTCCTGAACTTCTGCCATGAAGCATCCCAAAAAAAGAGCCAGAATAGATTCCACCTTCCAGCCTTTGAATGATATTAAGAAGATAGGATGTCAAACCCCTAGCATAAAAATCGACACTTAACAATCCCCACAACTAACCACCATCACTATGAAGGATCAAAAAATCCTCCCTTAAAATCCTATGACGCTACGATGAATCCTGCCAAAATTACACTCCGGCCATTCTGAACCTTGAAGACACCAGATGAAAGAAATCTACCTTCACCAACATGAGGCTTTCGAAATTCCAACTGCATGTGCGGGTCGGGTACTTCTCCCCTTGTGCCACGATGTAGACTGATCCCCCAAGCATGACAGTACTTCTCCTCTTCCACAAGTCCCTCCCATCTCCAATCCAACAAGTTTCTCAAACGAAAACAACAAAACCTTGTTCCCAGTATGCGGGTCGGGTACAAGAATCTTTTTTTCACCACTCTGCTCAATCAATAGCTACATAATCAAGTTTGATATTATATCCTTTTTTACCATAACATCCCATGTCAATTTAGTCCTTCCCCTCCCCCTAGCTCTTCCATCAACAATTTCATCACTTCTCTTTACTGCTCCATCCATTGATCTTCATTGCAGGTCACCAAAATCTTCTCCAATTTTGGTCAAGTGATGCTTTACTCCAACCACTTCAGGGATGTTTTCATTTCTAGTCATATCTCTCCTAATCATACCGCACATCCACCTCAACATCCTAATTGTAGCTACACTCAATCGATTTATGCAATGTCTCTTAGCTACTCAACATTATACTCCCCATTATAACAAAACTGACCTTATTGTTGTTCCGTAATATTTACCTTTCAATTCCGCAGGCATCCGTCGATCGCATTATATGCGAAAAGCACCCCTCCACTTAAGCCAACCTACTAAATTCCCATGATTTACATCACCTCAATCTCTGCATCCTTCAATCTTCTACCATTGAGTAGTGGTTGTTGATAGGGACAAAAAAATGTGTTGACGAAATGGAAAAAGGAGTCTTAGTGATTAGAACCACAAAGAAGGAAGGAGAATAACAGATGAGATTGAAAAGAGAAAGAAGGAGAAGGAGAAAGGAGATCACAATCACAATCACAATCAAAATCTCAATATTCAATAATTCAAGTCTGCCCATAACCTATTGAATATGGCCTATAAAATGGGAATAAAATAGACTCCTAACATAGGGATAACGCCTAATGAAACTAAACTTACTTCTCTCTCCGTCCCAGTCAACTTAAATTTGGACAATTATTTCGGGACATGTAAAAGACAAAAAGTAGACAAACTTACTATTCCCTTAATGCCCTCCCTCTTTAAAAAATCATACATTGAAAAACGTGCACGCTAATTTAATGCTAAAAAAGAGAAGGGTATTATTGGAAATTTAAAGTTTTCCCTTAATAAGTTGGAATCCAAAAAATGGACACACAAATAGGGACGGAGGAAGTAAAAGTTAAAATTCAAAAAGTAAATATAAATCTCACATTTCTAAACATAACTTCACTGCCAAGAGTAATCCAAAATTCTATCATTACGCTCTCCATTATTTAGGTAGAGAGAATACGCTTCTTGGAAAATACTCCCTTCCAGGTTGCCAACTTCTTAAATGTTTCTACTACCACATTCCAAGAAGCCTCGATTTTGTAGGACAAACTCAAAGGAATGGCCATGTAAGTCAAAAGCAAAACATCTACCACCCATCCCATGTTTTTTTTTACTTTCAGAAAACACCAAAGGAAATCCCCAAGTAATTTGGAAGCAAAACCCCTAGTTGTTGCTGATATGTCCACACCAATTCTCAGTCCAACTAGAAGGATCTCACATTTTGCAAAATTGTATCCTGAGATTGCCTCAAAGCAAAGAAGTATGCAACCAATACCCACAATCCTACTCCACCCCAGGAAAGGGACTAGTATCACCAAGCAAATAAAAAATGTGACATACAAACGAACACACTTCCTCTATTTCCCCCCTTCAAAACCAAATAACTGACCAGCAGAATCCGCCCTTCTGATGATCGTCCTAGACATCTAATTAATAAGGAAAATGCAATCAGAAGATGAGGTCTCCCTGCCTCACCCCCTAGAGCTTCCAAAGAAACCTTCTACCTCCTCGTTACAACACTAGATTCCCAAGACTTCATTGCGTGCTCCAGAGTTGGAATCAGAGACACTTGCATCTCTAGGTCCTTGCCTCTATCAATTAAATCCCTAATTCTCTAAATAAACTATGATTCCAAAAACTAATAAAACTTCCTCTACCTCAAAACTTGATATCAAGAAAACCATAAAATAATCATGCTATGAAAAATAAAAAAGCTACGAATCTGGAGATGGAAAGATAATAACAAGTCCTTTACAAGTGAAGTGAAATGCAGCTACAAGAAGAAAAACCTACAGGTACCATTTACCAATAAGTGCAGCAAATAGGCTGAGACAAGTGCATACTTTCCCCATTCAGCAGGAGGATTCCATGGTGCTAGAATCATATCAAACTTGGCATGGGGAAGGCAATTTCTTACAACAATATACTTTGTTGTGAACCGAGCGACCCCAAAATCTTTATAGTCCCTGTCAAAATCATAAATCTGCGAAGGAAAAAGACAGAGTGATTACAAGCTGAACTCTAAACTCAAATCAGAATATTTTAGTGTAACCAATCATGTGAATAAGCGTTTAGTTGCTAATATTCAAAGAAGTGTTACATTCTTAGTAGTAAGCAAACCACACAAACTACTAGAATCTGCTTTACGAACTAAGAATGTCATTGAAGGCGGGAATTTCCAAGTATGAAGTGAGATAACACATCAAACATATAAAAAGAATCAATAATTGATCAAGCAAATTGGTCATCGTATTAGCTATTCTATGCAACAACTTTTTCGAGAAGGTTTTCAAGTTCACCAAGGATGAAGTGAATATTAGTACATAAAAAAGTGTGCCAGAGGAAAAAAACCCTAGCATTTGAATGCAACAAATAACTCATGGTGACTGCCATTATCTGGTTGAGCACTTGAAATATCTTTACAAGCCTTAAGTTTGCTTTAATCTCAAGGCTCAGGGCAATCAAAGGATTTAAAGCAACTGATATACATGAACATAGAGATACTGTAACCAAATCTCATTATGACTCGTACGTATATCTCTACCGCTCTGTTAGTTAAAAAATATAAATTAGCAGAAGAATATGTTGGTAACCAATTAGCACCACATTCTATGCCCACATCCCACTAGCACTGCATACCACACTATTACTTGGTAACCACAAAGTAGCAAAAGAATAGATTGGATGCCGACAGTCATCGAACAAGAAATGGCAGACATGGGTCCAAATATTGTTGTATTACTTTTAAAAACTTTCAAGATATAGCCACACTTCAACAATTGGCAGACATGTATCTATCGCTTAGACACATATAAAACACTTCACAAGTGAACGGAAACTCAGAAGCCAATGACTTTTCAATTCTGGGAAACATGAAGCCTAAGACATACAGTATGTTACGTATAACTTCATAAAATAGCTATTTAGACCTCTATCGGAAAGATATCCTAGAAAGCACACTGAGGGACTCTAAAAGGAAGCTCTAAAACAAAAAAAGTCACCCGGCTAGACTCCTGTTCACTAAAAGCTCATTCGAGATCATTGAATTATGTACACAAGTACGGTTTAATCCATTTTGAGGCGTGAACTTTTTATGCTTTGCTCAATCAGCTTGTCTGCACTCTAGGATGGTATGTCAAATCAAGCTACATAAGCTCAACAAGTGATCGAGGTTTGAGATTGACTTGAACAATAATCAACATTCAACACCCCACTATTCAGTTTGACTTTGCTCCTTTACAACCTCATATTTTCCAAAGTTGAATGGTGGCTTGATAAAATCAGACACCAACAAGGAACTTCAGTATGAACACCCTTTGAAGAATGCCTGGTCTACTGGAGATACCAATAAAGTTGTAAGAGAGTGCAATCTATCTTCAGACACATCTCTTTTGATAGATCGGAATCAACACACAACAGTTCTTAATTAATGCTGCAAGATGGACAATGCAAACAATTGCTAGGTAGGACTCCAGTAAGAAAGCTTTAAACTGCACAGACACTCACCATGTCATTTATCTCAGCTTCAGCAAAAGATTTACCATCCGCAAGCATGCTCCAAACCACTTTGTTCATTTGCAAAGAAATACGCATAGCAGAGGATGGAGTTTTATTTTTCTCTTTTTCCATAAGTCGTAGCTGTGCAGCTTTCTGCAGAGCCATCCTTAATGAAACTGAAGCAGCCTTTCTTAATTTTTTGGCATTTCCAAGCTCTTTCTTTAGTCTTTGCACCTGTAAATGTGAATTTTGAAGTGCTGAGATGAAATACATACTAAGCAACTAACAACCAAAAAGGAATGGCAAGACACAAGAATGATATGCACACATCTGTCCAACTTGGTATCACAATAAGTCTGAAGGGATACAGGATGCACAACATTTAATAACAGGAGCAGTTAAGAAAAACCGAGAACATTCGCCAGTGCAAAAAAATCGTCACGTGCATCCAAAAATTATGAATTTAAGTTCTGATCTCCTTACAAGCAGATTTAAGTGGATCAACTAAATTATGAGACCAAAACTACTAATTTTCTTGACATATAATTGCTGCGAAGTACATTACTGAAATGAGAATGGTACTAGCAGACCCATAAATGTCATCAATCAATGTCTAAATTTTGTCAAAAAATGGCCTTCTTCCCCTTAAACCACGAGGCCCCGTAGAAATGATAAGGGAAGCAATAAAAATTCAGTAATCCATACTAGGACTAGAGTGCAGTAAGTAGGTCAGAGCAGGCAAAAGGATCTGCATGGAAGAAGAACACAAAATCGCCAATCAAACTAGTTTCTCGGACATCCAATAATGCTTAATATTGCAAAAAAATTAGTAACAAGTTGGAAAAAATGGAAGTTTGGTACTTAACCAAAATTGTCAACAAAAACTGAATTCAGTCAAGACAGATCGCCTTTGAGATACTGAGCAAGTGGAAATGCATGGAAGTGTTAAGCACCTTGAGGAGGATTCAAAAGGTTAAAAAATTGCACGGTGCTAAACCCACCATGTATTTACACCCCATCTCACTGAAGTAGAATCATAGAAATTCGAACCACCTTGAGAAACAAGCTCCAAGGAGAGTACAAAACAGAATATATTACTCTTAGGTCAGCATTAAGCAGATTTATGGATACAGAACCAAAGTTATATATTTAACCTAGCAATAACTAGGAATGCGGAAAACATGCAGCCAACTGCAGAACATTGTATGCATAATCTGAAGAAAAAATTGAGAACAGAGAACGGATTGTTTAAATCAAGGTCCATCCAATCTATTAAGGTTCAACTTGACATGCTATACAACTCCCATTGGAAATCAATCTCAACAGTACGACCGTAGTACAATAATTTCCCAAGACAACGTCAAACTGCAGAAGGTAAATGCAAATCTGTGCTGAACCATAAACTAATTGCACCCGCAAAAAAAACACATACAATGGCATCTTGAATTCCTTCCCGGATACGTCTAGAAATAACCATATATACAAACAATGACTTTGTCGGCAAATGGATATCAGGTAGAGAAATAAAATGGTGCTTTAAAGTTCATACCAAATTATGATAATTGAAGTATCAACACTACAATTTAAGAAATTATCCAGGCTCAGAGAAAAGCAACTTTTTGGTTCATGGGGAGCTTGATACTAGTAGAGCCTTGATACATCATTTTCTACAGAGGTGGGTGTGCCTCCTCTGGCACCTTTAATGACCGTTTTTCTTACTTATAGATAGAGCCAGTTAGAAACTATGCCTGTGATAACAACTGAACGAAAGGAATTAGGTCAGCATTGGTCACCAGATGCCAGGTTGTAGAATATAACAGGTGTTTGCATTCACATAGAAGCAGTAACAAGTAACTCGCAAAAAGCAGAAGTTTATACTATTAGGGCTTCAAACTTAGAAATACTTCACAAGTTCATATCTCACCAATGCAGACCTTCCCCCAGTTATCATCCATAGATCGGCTTCTTTCTCCAGACATGCATCCCCAGAAGTATCAACATAAGTAGATAATTTCCTGATGTCATCTAGGAGTAACTTCCGCTCCCGCTCTTTCTGTTCAAGTTTGATTCGTGCAAGTTCCACCTCTTCAACACCATCAGGAACCACCTCATCTGCCTCCTCTTCTACATCTTCATCATCTTCAGCAGGATAAGAAAGACTACTTTTTCGAGGCCTGAATCAGACACCTTAATCAAATTACTTCTGAGAGTAAGAAAATGATTGCATCAAATAACAAACCATCCCTATAACTCTGAAAAATTCCATTCAGGTGCTTTCATATGTCAACAGTCATTGCAACCAAAGACAAGAATTTCTAAGAAGTGCACAGAAATAAATTTCTGTTGCTTGCTAATAAAACTAGTTTGGAGATGGAGGCCTTTTATTCATGTAACGTTGTGCAGAAGGACAAAATGTCCTAACCCCCAGGAATGCAAATTATGCTTGAAAGAAGGCATATACATAGTTATAGTTTACTTAAAGCAATCCGTCATAGAACTTGAACACACCATCTCATAAACTTCACTTCAAAAGCATGAATAAAGAGCGAAACATTTAGCCACGCCAACAATGCTAAGTGTCTAGAGATTTATATGCTTGGGATGATCAAAAGTAAAGCTAAATCACACCTCAACTCCTACCTCGATGTCTCTATTTTATCAGCCTAACAAAAGCAGACAACTAGTAACTGTAACTATGCTAAGGGCCTGCTTGGTAACACTTTTCTATTCAGTATTAAGTTTTTGTTTCTTATTGTTTATTGTTTGTTATAAATGTTTACAAAGTTTCTTGTAATTGTCAAAACGCTGGTATAGGCCGTACGTCCAAATGGTTAGAGCTACGACGAACCTTTGCACCTCACCCCTAGCATAGGAGAACCGAGCAGATCCTTGCTTCCAACTAAAAACTGTGAAGGGCAGGACAAATAGATATCTCATAAGTTCAGTCCGTCTCACCGGGCGAAGCACATCTTTCCATCCGTGTTTGTTAGGATTTAATACGCACGAGTGTGTCAACTCCTCCTCATTAAACCATGAGGGATTTTGTACACAGAAGACTTGTTGATTTTCAAAGGGGGCCGCCCTGATGACAATTTCCCACTGACGACCTCATTAAACCACGAAGTAGGTCAAATCGGATCTACTATTAATACCTCTTCACGATAGAGACTTTCAACTATTTGGAGGATAAAACATTGTCTCGTTTGAAGAACAATGTGCCCATTCCTCTTAACAGAGGCAAAAACACTGGTATAGGCCGTTTTCGACTGTGAAATCAGGCCTGACCATAAAACTTTTCCATGCAAGAACAGAAGTGCTGGAGCTTAATCCAAAGCTCACTCTGGGATTACACAAAACCGCGCACTATAGGTATCCAAGTGTTTGAGCTAGCCGTGCTCCTGAGTTATGAGATCCCCACTGGTCCATTAGTGAAAGAGTTGAATCTTTTGGATTATTGCTAACCCACACAAGATGTGCCCGAATGAAACCTCCGGGTTTCAACAAACCCCCACTAATGTGCTCATTTAACCCGCTGTAAATCATGCCAAACAGGCTCTAGAGATCCACCATAAAATAATGTTTCACTTGTTTAAGAAAACAGGATCTAGCGACCCACCATAACCATAACTCTCCAACTACGTCATATTGCCAATATCCGTAATTGCATTGCATAGCAAATTTGGACTACTATGAATCGTAATTGATAGTATGACCACTAGACTTCTATGCTTCAAATCATGCTGGGTTGTAGCTTCCATTATGTTATTTGAGCTTCTATAAATTGCAAATTTATTTTGTCCGCAATTCACACGGTTTACGTATTGAGACAACGTGGTGCAATAGTTTGTACTTGTATATTATGGTTGGGCACAAAGTTGTTGATACCGTACCGTACCGGCCGGTACGTACCGGTTGGACATAAAAACGGTACCAACTCTAGGTAATACCGTACCGGCTTCGATACCGGCCCGTACCGGCCGGGTACCGGCAATACCGGTGAATACCGGCCATATCGGCGGAAAGTTCAATACCGGCCGGTAAATTACAAAGGGTGGCAATTTTGTTATTATCTTAAAAAATTAGTCTCTTTTTTTATTTCCCCCAAGGAAACCTAATCCTAACTCACCTAAGTCACCTCCCGCCTCCATCATTCTGCCCTCTCTCTCATCTCTCACGATCTGCATTCTGCCCTCTCTCTGCATTCTGTCCATGGAGCTTCAATCCATGTGATATTGTATTCCTTTCTTCCTGATATCAAGTAAGTGCTTTTCTCATCTCTCTCATCTCATCTCTCATCTTTATGTGTTTTCATTTTTATACATTGAGATATTGTATTCCTTTCTTCCTGATATTGTATTACTTTCGGTATTTTTTGTTATGAATCTTATGATGGATTTGTACTTGACATTGCGTATGTTTGATTATCATGTTATGCACTTGGAATATTTAGTAGTTAGTTTGAAGTGTATGTATGACATTTGTTATCTTAAAAAATCTATTTCATATTGATTTGGATGTCATGGGTAAAAAATTTTAATTATAATATATATAGTTGCGGTAAATCCGATACGGTACCCGGTATATGACCGGTACCGGTACGTACCGTACCAATTGAAAAACTGGTACGCAATCCGATACGGTATTCAGAACTTTGGTTGGGCATTACAAATCATTGATGGTTTCATGCTCTTTGTCACATATGGTTTGTTATAAAGGCATTATTTGCATAATAATGCAAGGAAAAGAACGATATTGGAAAACATGTTTACGTTGTTTTTATTTTGAATAATTTACAAAAATATATTACAAAACATGTTTTTTGTTTTTTGGTTAAAAAAATTACAAATCTGTTTTCAGTTTTTTATGAACAAGAAACAAAAAACTGGAAAGGTTGCCACTTGCCAAACAGACCCTAAGAGACAAGAATACTACAGTAAGCAACCACAAGCATAATCAAATGGAAGAAAAACGGAGACATATTCCCAAAGAAAGGTATTAAAAAATGGACATGAAAAGAACACCCTTACTTGGGAAGCCGAGCGAAAAGAAGATTAGTCAACACATCAAGCATAACCTGAAATTGTCGAGATGTCATTGTTGCCGTTATATTGCGAGAATTGAAGGTGAGCTCTTTCAAAGGCTTCATCTGCAGCACAGGAAAATCTTACGCACTAATTCCTTCCAGTAAAATGTACACACCCACTAGCCCTTTATGTTAACAAATCAAATCTAGAGAAAATTAAGGATCTTGTGTCAACCTTCTGGTCTGCAGTTCCGGGTTTGTGCCTTGTGTAGCGGAAGTACATATCACAAGGCATGAACACTCTTTCAAGTAAAGCACCGGTACGTTTTACTTTCGGAGAACTCCTTCGGATTTTTGGAAGCCACTGCAGTCCTGCCCCTGGGTCAACATCAGTTGGTGCAACATGAGCCTGTACATGCTCCAACATCACAGAGAATTCCATGCGGTTCCATGTCATTTCAGGTTGACATTCTGGAACTTGTACACCTCCAGTACCAAGTGCTTGTTCAATCATTTCATAGCCAAGAGGAAGGATTGAATGGAATGAACGGGCTAAAACACGGCCACTAACAGCAGCAAGCAGAAATCTACCCTGTCAACAAGCAAAAAAAGCAGTATAAGTTATACAAAGATAAAGTAGGGCTAGAACTTCCAATTCCCTGTGGCTTGTGTGTTGAAAATGGGGAATACAATAGTTGCTGCAACTAGGCATGCAGCCATTTGAACTGTAAATACCAAAGCTCCGACTACTTGATACAAAGTTCAGTTAGATTGCAACCCATATCATATCTTGGCTAGCATATTCATATCATACAGACCTTCAAGTCATCCCACTTTATCTTGCAACATAATTAAAGCTATCCTTTATTTATTCTTTTCTACCAAATATTGTCAGTGCCGCAGCCCTCATGGAAGGGGTTCTGTAGGTTGTATAGTCAGCAGTGATGAGTGCATAACTAGAAAGTGGGTTGCTTATTAATCCTCCAGTAAACACATGTTTTTTGGCCATCACATTCATGCATAAGATTATCGGACGAAATTCATTCGTAATATACCTAAAAGACACAATGTGATTGCAAACCATAACAACAAACAAGGACATGGAATGAAAAACTGTAACTGAAGTTCGATCCTGTTGTTTAAAGATCAACTGAACTATGACTCTATAAGAGTCAGAGTAGGAATTTATTGCTCCTACTTATTGTGCTATAGTTTTATTTCTCCCACTCTTTCTGCTAAAATTAAGACCCGTGACCAGAAATTCATAACTAAGAAATGAAACAAAGAGAGACTTAGATTTCAGTTGCACCATTAGAGAGGTCCACCAGGCAAGCATCTCCAAGCATGTCCAACCAAAAGTAAAGTAAGATAGTAATTCCAGATGAAAAGAAGATAAATTCGTATATGGATCAACATGAAAAGTGAACGAAGTCGAGCTAGTTTGGATAATCTTGCAGGAGGTTTTACTCTATAAGTTGGCACTTGTGCTTGTTAACAGATAGTCATGCCACTATACAAACTGAAACACTATTGAACAAAGTTGCAGATGTCTCTGCATCTTCACAAAGATGTTACAAAAATCAGTTTAATGTATTCCAACATGAGTAGCATGACAATGAACTATGATGATTCTTGATCAATGTCTCATCAACTTCATATGTCAGATTTTGAACACTTATGGTATCGAACTCCAACAACGTTTGAAATATGGAGTATCAGTAAATAAACTTATCATGTCATTTTACCTCTAGGGATTGTTAATTCAAATAAATAAAGCATATAAATATCATTGATAACATTATTTCCATGACATGCACTAGTGCAAATATTATGTCACAAAATCACAAAGCAAGCATAAGAGGAGAAGGAAATGGCAAAAGATCAAGTTCCTAAACAACTTACATTGGCATCTTCCGAGTGAAGATTGAATTGTGGCTCTATAATGTTCACCATGAAATGTCGAGTTCCCTCCTCCTCGAAATCATCACTGCTTCCATTCTTTGCTGATGGGAAAGCAAAATAATCCCTCAAATGAAAACTTGTGTACATCTAATGTGGAAAGAGAATTACCAATGGTAGTCACATATTACTAGAACTCTAGAAGTATGCCAACACTATTTTATCATGCAGATAATTAGATGTAATAGAAGAACATAGTAACACAAAACAGAAGTCTTGGGACAAATTTCGAGGTTTGCTAAGAGCTTACCGCCTGCACCAGATGATGATGAGTTTTCCAATTTTACTGCATGTGGAGGAGATGAAAGTGATCCTGAAGACTCTACGTGTTTTGAAGGGGAACTGGCCCCTTGATTGACTGAAGGGGGCTTTAACACATCTTCTTCAGGCATTTCAGGTCCATCAACTACCTGGTTTTCCTCGTGCAACTTCCTCTGTGCATGCTGCCGAGAAGGAGAGGGCTTTTGAGGTTCAAATGCCTTAGATAGTCCACCAACCCAAGACCAAACAGCATCTCTATTTTCAATAGTCCACAAAAGCTTGAGCCCGTAGACAAAAATACGTTGACAGTTGTCAGCTATTACCACATTGTAACCATCATCATCACTTGGATCAGATCGTGTTTGCTCATCACTCTCACTCCCGTTTTCAAATTCAGACCTTACATATGTCATCTCAAGATTTCTTCTTCCAGCTTCTTGCCACGTTAATAACCTTGCGGGGTCGGCTTTTGATGCTTGCCGTCGGATAGTAAAATAGTCAGATGATAACAGAAATCCATCATCACGATGCTTCTCTTTCGTGCCGCTCACATAACCACCGTTTTCGCTTGTAGTTCTGTCCATGGAAGCAGATTTTGAACCTTTCCTTGTCATTTGAATTACTTTTGCAACACTCATACAATCTTGTTTGTTGAGATAAGCTTTGGGCATATGAAGGTCAAGACCTTGGTAAACAAGATCAAGAGGATCACGCTTGCATTCAAATGTGTATTTTTGCTTACCGCGACTATAACAGAGTTCATATTTCAGCTTTGTCATCTTAAATGTCAGCCCTTTAGCCGGATCATCATCATCCAGAGGCATGTTCCTTATACATGTTGGCGTTGCATCAATACGGAACATAAATTCCGTCATCACCTTGTCGAATGACAGATTGCCTGATCTGGCAAATCTTGGAATTCCAAAACGAGGCCACCGTGAAAATGTCCGCAACTTATACGGAGGTATGTAATTCATGTTCCAGAATTTAAGTAGCCATGCTAAATCATGAGCACCAACAATCACGATTGGTGACTCAATTGAAGTACTCTCCGACTTAAATATGGTCCCAAAGGTACCGCCATCCAGGACAACATCATCTCCCATGGAGGAGGGTTGCGATTGATTCTCAGATGAGAGAGGAGAGGGTCGAAGTGAGAAATCCCACCTCAGCGAAAGAGATGTAGATCTAAAGGGGTCAAAAACTTTTTCCCGAGGAACACCTTCATTTGGGAGTGCAAACAAGTAATGATTCATAGGATTTCCCGAATCACATTCCCAATCCATCGCCACTTCAAGAGTAAAGGTTGGGGCCTCAATGAAAGCACCAGGCCTGCCATTATGAAGTTTTAAGCTGCAGTTGTTTAGCAAAGTCTCCAAACTGCTCAACAAAATCTTAAAATCGTTGGCAGAAACATAAACACGTCCATCTGATTGCTGGATTTCCATATGACCAGAAACAATTTGAAGTTTGTCACTCTTTTCATAGGGATCAGTAGTAGCAAGAATATTCCATTTTGTCTCGGACATGAATAGGGTGATATTTCCATGAATGTAGTTTCTCATATCATCCCACCAAGGTAAGCTTCTTTCCTTTTTTGGCGGCTGAATATCTGTAGCATTAGGGTTCCTGATACTTAGATTAGCCCTGCGAAGAGCTACAGTAAAAGCATAGCTAATATCAGCAAAAGATGGCTCAAAACCCACTCCAAAGCAAATTTCAGATTTCTGAAAATGTAAGGGTAAATCCGAGTATGTTTTAATTGGGGGAGTAGTGCCACTGGCTGAACGAAGCATGCACACCTTCCTCCATCTCCCAACAAAGACATTTTGGTAAATTTGGGGCTGAAAGCATGTCGCCTGCCATAAGTAAGCATCATTCAATCACATGCTTTAATAAGAAGTCGATAATCAGGTATCAATACTGTAGAAAGCTACTTAACCAGTATTTTCAGCAGAAGATCCAGTTTGTCAAATAAAAATGTATAAGCTTCCAAATGTATAAAAGGAACGTGGAAATGTCTCTAGAGTCACCCTTTAATTCCCAAGTGTGACTATTCGTCATATATAACTTCATAAACTGGTATTGTTCTCTCACTTGGGTTACACCATTCGGAACAAAGTCAAAAAACACAACTTTAGAGGGAAATAGCATCTTTCGCATAACTTTGCTCAGAAGTTACTTCCAGTTTTCATGTATGCACAATATTGCACAGGCTCATCCATATTCATATAGTGTTGATATTTATCAATTGCCCATGTCTGATGCTTGACACTTTGGTTAGGGTACGGCAAATGTGCCCAACAAGTCTAGTTGGACATGCAGCAAAAAAGTATGATTGATCAGTAAGAAACTATTCAAGAGCCCAATTCCATGTATTGCAACATCTTTGTTCATTTGTAAACACCATTTTACACAAACAAAAGTATTCAAGAAGATGATTTCAAAAAAGCCTACTGTTCGTGGTAATGAGAATTACATAAATATGATGTACTAGAGCCCATGTAACATAGGGTGTGAATGCCCACAGCTTCATACTAAGACTAAAAATTCCTGGTATATCAGTCTAGTTTTTCGCAAAAAAAATTAAATTGACTGAAATAATAGAGATGCATGAAAGATAATAACCACACCGGCAAATACAGCTCACCAATATGATGCAGAAGAAAAGAGGATAGATCAAAGTTACAAAATATTCTCATAAAAACACCCAAAAAAAACTTGTGAAATACTAGGGCATCACGTTGCTGCCAATAATAAGGTTGCCCCAATGTGCCCTAGTGGCCAAGGTTTGAGTCACGGAAACAGCATCTCCACTTGTCAGGGTAACACTGTGTACATTCAGCCCTTTCTCACTGCACCAGGTAGCCCTTTTATGCCAATTTCATAAGATCCCCTCTGGTAAAACTCAGGTGACTAGAGCATCCTCAATGTCAAAAGGATAGGAAACTTTGTTTAAAACCTGGAGATATAGCTGTTCGTTTCTATCTACCTCCTATCTAAATCAATCAAGAGTATACTTAATTCCTTAGATGATGTAGGCGAGAGATAATATGACCATCCCAATTTTCCAAATTATCTGAGTAATAAGACAACAAATAACAAGGGTAACACAGTCATTTAACATCAAACTAATCTTTCACAAATTGATTGAATTTCCAAGTTAAAAGTATGTTGCAAAGGTAAGAGCAGCAACGTGGTTCACAGGTTGCTTGAACTCCACTACCTAACAAACTCTGGCATGGGAGTTCAGTACAACTTGACAACTCTCTTTTCTTTTCTTTTTCTGGGTGGAGTTGGGTTTCAGAAAAACCATATAGGCATATCTACATGTGGTCAGAAATGGGCAGAGACCAGAGAAGGAACACAAAAAAAGATTAAGGACGGTGAAGAGAAGAAAACACAATGGACAGCAGACCTGTTGAGCTAGCACAATACGACCTTCACATCTACCAGAAGTCGCAGAGAAAAGTGGATATGTGTAGTCTCTTATCTGAACAACAAGAGTTCCAGTCTGCAGAAGAAGATTGCTTCCGTAAAGTCGTGAAAATGGTATGTTATATTCTCGACTGACAGGATCAAGCTTCTGTATAAGCTCTATCATCCCAGCATCACCACCAACAACTTTTGTCAAGCTTACATCTAAATCGGTTGCAGAGACAGAAAAAAGGGAAGTCCTAGAAGTGCTAGGTTTGAAACCAGCCTGAAACCCATTCCTACAAGCACCTGATGGTTCCGAAGGCACTAGATTCTGACATGCCTTGTAGTACGACCGAAATGATTTCTCGTAAATCTCTTCTTGCAGTTTCTTAATAGCTGAAGCATCTTGAACATCGAGTTCCACGCCATTATAAAAAACCTTACTATCATGAATAGAATCCTTAGTTTCAGCAGTTCCAGGACATTGACTGCCTTTGGAGACAAGTTCATCAAGAAATTTCACCCTGACAGCTAATTCACAAGCCTCATTTTTCATCAGCCGATGGTGCTCATCGAGCCAACCCTGTAACGGTTCTTCCTCAATGTCAGCAGTTAGCTTTCGCATGCACAACTTCAAACATCCGAATTTTGTTGAACTAGGCTTTTTGGGTTTTGCATCTTCTTTCTTTGTTGGAAATATCAGATTGGCTTTGGCAGAAGTGACAAGCTTCAAAGCTCTCAACATATCCTCTATGGAATCATCAATGGCACGTAACTGCAACCTGTAGGGCATGCAAATATGTATATCAAGGCCTTGAATAACCCAATCCCATGTAGTGGTTCTGTCAAGTTTTCCATCAGATGAACCACCAGACACGGTAGGAATGCGAGAAATTTGCATCCTGCTGCTTTTAAATACTCTTGCTTCATTGAAACTGAGCATAAGCCCTTCAAGAAGTACTCCTATAGAGGCATTCTCTGAAAAAATTGATTGAACCTGAATTGTGGCATCAACCCCATCTCCGACCATGGCAGATATGCTCAGCATTTCAATATCAATAGCAAAAAGAGACTCTCTTTTCTTGTTATGTCTTTCATTTTGTAAGGACTCCACCGAGTTACCTCTAACAGAAGATGTGTCTCCTGGAACTTGAAGTTTTTGATTATGCATCAGTAACTTCACATGCAGCACAAGTTCAAAAAATGCTATATGCACATCCGGCTCCCACCTGGCTGTAATATCAGTAGCACTAAAAAGAGAGCAAATAGCTACCTCCTTAAGACCACCAGTTCTACGTACAAACTTTGCATTCTGCATATCAAACAATGCCACTTTCGATCCAGGCTTATCTTCTTCCACATATTCCTGATAGATAGATCTCGCTCGTTCAAGCTCCATCTGGATGGACTGTTTCTCCTTGTTTATAGACAGATTGAAATGGAAGATGTCGAGAGATACAGAGTACTTCAACTTATTGCACTCATCGGAACTCATGGACGTTATATTTGCAGAGCGTGGTGTTCCGTCAGGTGAGACACTAACTATAAATCGACCACCTTGAGATCCATAGTTCACTCGTTTGGGGTCTGCAACAACTGTGTTCTCCAAGCCCACATCACCTCTGAAGTTTACAGAGCACCTTTCAAGATTAAATTTAAAAAGTTGAATCCCCTTCCCTGATGGTTTGGATGCGGGCCCGCCTCGGCTTTGCAGTGGTTTTTTACTAGAGTCTGACAAACTTTTCAATAAATATTTAAAGGTCAAGGCCGTTGTTATTAGCGATTCAACACGCTTAAGAGTCAAGAAAAAACCCATACCAGTCACATCAACAGAAAGAACTAATTTACTCTTCGGACCATCTTCTTCAGGTGACTGTGTGTCTTTTTTGCCCCAATCAAGGTTAATTTTTCCAACATGCATCAAAGACCCTGTATTTGTTTCTACACCAAACAGGCTATCTCTTAAACATTCTTGATATTCATCAGCCATGTCTAAATTCAGTTCACCAAATTCCATGTGTACTGAAGTGCCTGTACTTGAAATGTTGTTGGCAAACACATGTGATGATTGTGAGCAACCCTGCATTCGGAAATAAAAAATAGATGCTTTAATAGTCAGGATTTAACCTGAAATTTGTGGTTATATATGTTACAAAAGATTGTTTCCAATATTTATGAACGTATAGTCAAAGACAGATGGACCGCATTCAATACAATTATCCATATTGAAATGACCATCAAAACAAAGTTCCATAATTAATCAGCTCAGCCATTACATTAAATAGGCACAACATGATATAGTCCAATTCTGATCTGTTTAATGGCATATGCCCAGCCTATAGAGGGGAAGAGAATAATAATTCTGAAAGGTGCCTTCACTTGCCACAATTTGGACCGGAAAGAACCCAATCAAATACACAAACGAACTCTTTCTCTGCTTAATGAGAGACTCGCCAATGTTTATTAAGTAAATGAGCCCATGTAGAGCTCAATTTGTTAACTCAGTCATTATATGAGCCAGGCTTTCCTCCAGCTGGCCTGTAAATAGGAGTTTATAGGTATTTGCAAGAAATCTCAATCTTATCAAGGCCAATAATCGAAATACTGAAAATATGAGTGACACTTGGCATGTTAAAAGATATAAAAACAAATGCACTCACATACTGTACAATAAGAAACCAATTCTTTGTCTGAATTATTTCCCACCAGATTTCATTAAAGAGAAGGCATCAGTGGGGTGCAATGCGTATAAACTTTTAAAGAGCAAAAAAAAAAAAAGACCTAACAAATCGACATATAAAAGCTTTACTCAAAAGTCAAAGTCTAAAAATCGGTTCAAAGATAGATCAACACTACCCCAGAACCAAAAAATTGTAATCTTAAATTTTTCGTTCTTCTTTCCATCAAAGGCTTGATAACATAATGCAATCAGTTGCTTATAAATAACAAGAGGACGTAAGAAACTAACACCTTTAAGTTAGCAAGCCAAAAGCTTTGGAAGGCTCATAAATTAATTGAGCAGGTTTGGCACAATTTGAATGGCCTGGACGAAGCTGACATGACTTTGAGAATCATTTTTTCAGCCAAAACATATTCTTCCTCAGCTTGGCTGATTTGCAGCCCTAGTTGTCCTAGTTAAGCTTAAACCATATTAGACAAATTTATTAATCCTCTCCGTCACCGTTGCTAGCTTTCCCTCTTCACAATTAATCAATCCAAGATAATGGAGACATCTCATTTTACGTGCATATCCAAGGCCTCCAGGCTCCAGTTTCGAACATCACTTTTTTTTTCCCATAACCAGTCAAATGATATTAATTCTGCCTCGCCATAATTTCACTTAACAATTAAACTCCCACCCACATTTTGGATTTTCATACTTTGTAGCTTGTGTCAACAAACCAAACCCAGGCCACGAGGCTCTTCAATGACATATCAAATAAATATATCAACAACCAATCTAAAAACTACAAGGGCTTATTGTTGACTCCTGAACGCAACCAACTTTAATGCAAAGGCTATGTCTCCTAGGTGGAAATGCCAGAAGTGCTAATGATGGAGTTATGAATAACTAAACTCTTTTCCTCCGTGTCTCTATATTGTCTTAGACAGCAGTTAGTTGGAGGCTCTGCAACAAGACTGTTCATATTTTGGAAGCTGAAAATATGGCTACGGCTACCATTACTCAGAGAGAACTAATGAGATTAATTCCTTCATTTCAACCTATGAGATACAGGATCAGAATCATTGCCTCCAATACATCAGCCAAAATCAAGTCAAGAAACAGGATAGCAGAACAAGATTCTGCAAATAAACATGGGATGTAAAAATAATACCCCACACAATATTCTGGAAGACGGGTAAATCTCCCAAGCACCGAACAGCAGAGATAAATTAATGAAAATGCCACTTACATGATATACAGGCGAACCTCTCAGATTATAAAGCACAATAGTCATCTCTGGCGCTGAAACAGTACAAGTCCACATGATCACTTTGGATTTGGTTGGCCGAAGCCTTTCAGGATTAGGGCTTCCATCTTGAAGCACCATCTTTTTCTCTTTTAATGACTGCAGTTGAAACCATGGCTTCAATCTGCTCATTATAATGTTGCACTGTGTACCCCCAAGCTTAAGATCAATTTCCGACCTGATAGGTGAGGTAGGCTGGAAAGTAATTATATAAGTGATTATAGTGATTTAAAAAAAATGCTAAGCTTAGTCAAAAGTTAAGAATTCCATGTTGATAATATTTGCATAATGAATGTCCAACTAAATGAATAGTTCTTGTTGCAGTTGAAAAACTAACTGTGTTCGGTTGAGTGTTTCTGAAACGATTTTTGGGAAAAAAACTCTGAAATGCTGTTTGGTGTAAGTGTTTCAGAAAAAATTTAACTCTTGAGAGTTAAATTTTTTCGGCGTTTTCGAGATGCTCTCTTTCTCTCTCTTCTTTTATAGAGAGATGAAGTTGTTTAAGAAAAAAAGAAAAGTGTTTGGAAAAAAAATTCCCAAACAAGTTTCCAAAACATTTTCAGAAAATTTTCAGAAAATATTTTGAAAACTTCTAAACGAACACAGCTAATTAATATTTATTTGATAGCTGCTCTAAGCTGGCTATTATAGCTTTTTACATGTTGTTAACCTCTCTCATGCACGTAAATTTGTAGAAGCAATGCATATCAAACATGTCAAAATGACTGGCACTACAATTAAAGTATTAAACAATGTATTATATAACTTACAGTCTAAAACAGCAACAAAGTTCACCTAAAATTTACCACTTCCACATTGATATATCAGTAGAGACTCAGCAGACATAGTTACAGCACTTGATGAAATTGAAATGACTTCTAAACATACTGTAAGTCAATGCAGATGCAAATCTGAGGCAAGTGGGAGCAACCGCTCCACCAAACTTTTAAGGATCACTGGTTTGGTATCATGATTTCAACCCAAAATGTGTAAGTTCCCCACCACAAGTCCAGTGGAAGGTGTGAACTGATCACAGTACCACACAATTAATAACCATGTGAAAGGCCAATGTCTAACAGCTTCACATTAACATGGATGAAGGCAAGAGCCGGTTTTGGTACTTAATAATGCTGATAAAAAAAATTGCTCCATTATGTGTGCATCAAAGATCAATTGGCAAAAGTACGGCGGTTAGAAGAAGAAAAACAATTGCAAGTTGACATTATAATTTGCTGACAAACCTGCAATGGAATGTAAGTGGAAGAAAAAACATCAAGTTTCAGTATCTCCACGACAGAAATACCAGCTTCTCTAAAGACCTGCAATACATGGACAAATCATTCTTACTGACAAACAAAAGAGAACCTAGTTGAAGAAAGTCCATTTCCAGGTATGTCCTTACATGAATCTCACTGAAATCCATTTGAATATCAAGGCGTGTACTCTCCCCTACATCTTCAATAGACCGAGATTTGGTGCTTTTCACTTGAATACCCATGATGTTATTCTCGATAAAAAGATCATGTCCCCTATGCACAAACTTCACATTCAACTTGGGCAAATTGAAGGAAAGCTGTGAAATCAACATAAAAATTTGTCAATTCACTTCACACCATAAACTTCAGTGATTATAAAATCAGATCCTTTGTGAGGTATCCACAGAGCTCCCTCTCACATAGGTGGGTCCCAAATTGTCAGAGAGGGCGGTTGTCGACACAGGGTCGTAGATACAGCCATTTAGGTTGGAAAGTTTGGCTATTTCCTAAGCTTTCCATGCTTATTCATCCATTTTCCATGTAATATCAACATGCAAAGCTTGAAGACCTTTTAAACACAAAGCATTTTTAGTACCAATAACTAAAACAGAAGCTTGGTGGATTGCTCTTTGTGTGGGACATAAAAAACGAAATTGATAACAAAACACTGTTTGAACTCTTACGCTTAAAAAGTCACCAAAAGTGATATAGAACTCATACAACAGTACAAACAACAAACAAGGGGATCGGGATAGGTACAATACTACCTAATTCGTGAGGTCACCGTGCAATCAATCTAGATCACCTGAGCAAAGAGAATGCATTCAAAGGAGCTAGCATTCAAGTTAGACTTTTTGTCGAGAAAGTGTTTCGATAACTAAAAGCTCACAACCAGGAGACATAAAAAATGGAAGAACAAAAAAAAAAAAATGCTAAGTCCACAATATTCTCCAGCACCAAGGCTCCTGCCCAGAAGGGAGTGAGGAAGTGAATAGACAATATACAAGTGACTCTACAAGTTTATACAAGAAAAGTTCAACAACCTCCTCTATGCAATAAGATCATTTCAGCAGTACCTCATTAACCACTGACGAGTATTTCGAAGTGTACAAAGAGGCCAACATTGCAATTTGAGTCCAATTCGAGCTATAGGAAACCAGAACCCAATGAGATGAAATCTCAGTTCCTTTTGTGTGTTAGTCCAGGTTTACGTAGCGACAAAAATTCACTATATAAAGGCTCCATATGCCAAGGGATGGCCATTGATTACCTAATAAAGTCGTACAAATCTGCAATTTTTGGCATGTTTTGTAGTCGTCTGCACATATATCAGCAAAGGCGTGAAGCCCCCATTTATCAGCAAACAACGTGATTTCAGTAATTATATAAAAGGATGCACCATATGAAAAAAGAGGATGCCATCTTTACTTTGATCAAGGGGTCTACAACCTTTCAAGATGTCCAATATGCATGGATTAATATTTGTTTGGGAGGTATTAACTCAAATCTCTCAAACGGTATCTAAATTAACCCTTGCTAAGTTTTTTCTTCCTGAAGTCCTGTCATGTTGCACCAGTTTCTGAGCTATGCTAAAATTTTCTTCATGATTTCAACAAATTCATGGTCCATAGTCATCAATTCCTAAGTCCTTGGACAACAATTGGAGCCATGTCAGCTCACAAATTCCATGACCCGTAGCTTTGTATTCGGCTTTGCACTGATCTAGGTACAACGGTCTCCTTTTCATTGTGCCTTGTAGCTAGATTACCTCCTATAGTGGGTACCTTAGCCCAAAGTGGATCATCCGTCATGAACGGACCTCGTCCAATCTGCAATAGTGACTAATACTTTTGATCTCAAATTGCCATTATTGGAAACAAAATTATATTCCAATGTCATCAAATTGCCTCAATATATGGTACGGGATCAAGATGTAATATTTGAATGACAACTCCAACACAACAGGTCTAGTATGGTTCAAGTATATAAATCTTCCCAAAAGGCTGAGACCTACACTTTGACTACAGGCTCTCCAATGCCACCGCTAAGCCAGTGATTGGCTTCTATAGGTAAATCTTCCAGTTCATTTCTTATGAATTTGGTCTACTAAACTACATCCTCAATGCGTTGGATTAAAACGGCTTGCCTTGGAAGGCCCCCTACCCTCTATGTTCATATTTATAACTCCAGTACGCCGCTTCTCCAGTCATCCAGTAAAAGCAAAAGTTATCAAGTATGTCGTAGACTGGACATAAACTTAAAGATGATAAGGACTTGAATTCAACTAGACTTCTTCTCAACAATGGAACGGTGAATATGTCTTCCATACCAAGTGAACAAAGGTCATCACTAACAGAACCATGAAAAATGCCTAGACCAGAAAATTAGTATGCATATGAGCAAATAGAACGCTACAAAATGTGGAAAAAAATGGGACAACATACTAAGCCATGCAATGAGAATTAGAACCTACCGACCTTCTCTGGGATCATAGAAGAGTACTTCGTCGCAGACAAAAGTGCTGCTTGTTTTTTCTCTGGCTTTTTTGCAGTGCTAGATTCAATGCTCGAGTCTACAACTTCATCAGCAAGAGCAAAGGAGAGAGTTGGACTCTTCTTTCTAAAGAGCTCCTCATTTAGGTTTACAGTTACTTCACCACTTGTAATGTCAACATTCTTGACAACTATACCTGCTTCCCTGCAGCCAAAAAGAAATAAAAACAAGAATCTCAATTGAAAAACCAATCACAGTTAATCCCAGTTGCAAGACTCCCACTTTCTTTCTCATCAATTATCTATGTTATCTATTCGTTTATTGTAGGGAGGAGGAGATTGGATGGACGCATGATTACAAGATTACCATTTCCAACAGAAACAGGAAGAAAAGCCACATAGAAGACAGTGAATAATGTGGTCGTGCTCGTGAATTAGATCCAGCTAGGCTTAAGAATTGGACTTTGCAAATTCTGTTAGATGCTTGTTTCCAGTACTGATGAACATTTTCTTTCTGTTGATTTGTGAAATTCTCATCCTTTACAAATAGAGATAGATAAAGCACAACCTTTATCAAATACTACCATACCCGCATCAAAAGCATACAAAATGTGCCGATGTAAACTTTTAGTGGGGACCAGTCAGTCTAGAATGGCAGATCACTTTCCTAGTTCCATTCCAATCTTTTGAATGGTAAAGTTACTCACTATAGGGAACCACAAGGGATGCAACTTATGAAGCACTGGTACTGGTACGGGGTATGGTTACGGGTACGGGGTACATCGAAATCTCAAAAAAGTAGGGTACGGGTACGGCTGAGTACGTCAATGTTATTTTATTTTATTTTTATTATTTTACTATGTTTCATCGTATAAAATAAAACATAAACCTATTTTACCAACGAAAAATAACATAAAAACTTTTGGTGCTCGCCGTTGTGAGTTTGAGCCCTAATGAGATCGTCAATCAATCTGTCTACCTATTATCTACATGTGTGTGTGTGTGTGTATAAACACACGCGCACACACACACATATATCATAAGATAATAACACTTTTGGTCCTTTAAAATTTGTAATAAAAACATTTTGCTCTGGTAACCCTATAATTCTGAACAATCTACAAAACGACCAACGTACCATTTCCGTACCCATTTCATATTGATTACCGTACCCCTTGCATACCCAAAATAGACAAACGTACCGGTACAATTACGAAGTAGCCCGTACGATTTTTGCTGTACCCGTACCATACCAGTACCCGGTACTCGTATGGCGCCATTTTTGGAGTACCCGTACTTCGTAGGATGCACCTGACGTGTATATGAAATATATACCATATGACTATTATCTACATCAAGATTTTACAACTATGCTATCGTATCACTCATAGTTGACAAATTGTTCAAACAAAAATGAATCACACCAGTGACCCAAAAGAATAGGGAGCTAAATTTCAACAATGTCTGCCATTCTCCTTCTAAGGATCATCCATTTCATTCCTCCAAATACACCGCTGGAGGCAAAATTCGGGAGCCTGTTAACTATTGTTGTAACTTTGACCCCCCTTCCAACTACTACTCATTACCCTAGCAAGCTAAAAGGACACATAAATATCTCAACCAAAAGGTTAGTGTCCATTGACTCAGCATCTCCTCGCAGTAGTAAGGATGAAGCTACCCTCTTCTAGAGCACAAAAGTCTTCATTCTTGTCCCACAAACCTTGATTCAATACAACCCCCTTTGCTTTTAAATTCCAACCCATCCCACCTCCCTGCTCAAACTACTCAAAAAATGATCAGCCACACCTCTATGTGATGACTATTGCAGCTTCTAACCAACCCATTCCTATTTAAACCCTCTCAACGTCACCTATCGCTGGAAGTATCACCCCCCCCCCCCCCCCCCAAAAAAAAAAAAAAACACACACACACACACACACAACACACACACTAACTAGAGCCCCCAATAGAATTGACAGAACCATCACATTAACCACCAAATTGACCTCTTTCAAACTCTTCTAGAGTGAGATATCCTCTATGGGATTACCACTTGGCTAAGCATTCAAGGCCATAGCAGTTTGGGATAGTGTAACACTTTGATAGGAGATTATCCAGGTGAAGGAAACGGCATCAATCCAAGAGGTGAAAAGTGTGAAAGTGTATCTTGTGTAAATTAGGAATGATTTAGTATCTTTTATATTAGGAATGATTTAGTATCTTTTATATTAGGCATGATTTGGTAGGATTTTCTAGTCTAAGTTTTCTATTTAAAGGCTCTATGAGCATTGTAATATTCATTCAGAAATAATAAAGTTTACATGGTATCAGAGCCCCTCTAACGTCTGCCCTCGCCAACCTCCAAGCAGCAGCCGTCCCTCCAAGCAGCAGCCGTCCCTCCGACCGCCGTCCCTCCAGTTGCCGCCTCCAGTTATCGCCTGGACCCCTCCGTCTGCCGAACCTCACCGCCTGCCATCTCCCGCATCTCTAGTCCGCTGCACCTCTCCGCCTGCTGCTTCCGCCACCGCTCCTCCGACCGCCAGCAGCAGCCGCCTCCAGTTGCCGCTGCACCTCTCCGTCTGCCGCACCTCTCCGGCTGCTGTTTCCGCCTCTGTCCGCCACCACCCCTCTGACTGCTACCACCGCTTCTCTGACCACTGTTTGCCGCACCGCCGCCGCTCCTCTATTTGCTGCCGCTGCTTCTGACCTCGGTTTGTTTGCGCCGCTCCTCTGTTTGCGCCACTCCTCTGTTTGCGCCGCTCCTCTGTTTGCCTCTGTTTGCGCCGCTGCTGCTATCAACCCATCAGCCCCCTCCGTGACTCTGTTTGTTTGGGTCCGGTCTACACTCTCTAAAAATCAGGTTTTCTGCTCCTTTATTTGAGAAATCTTACTCCATTTTACATCATGTCTGGGGATAAAAATCAATGCATTAGTGTCCGTCTGACCGGTAACAATTATTCTTATTGGGCACATGTCATGAAAAACTTTGTTGTTGGAAAAGGGGTGTGGGGACATGTGGACGGTTCAAAACCACAACCAATATCTAATCCCAAAACCGAAGACTATGATGCCACTACTCTTGAAAAATAGACCATCGAAAATGCACAAATCCTTACTTGGTTTCACAACTCTATGGAACCAAGTATTGGGATGAATTTTTCAAAGTATGACACTTCTAAGAAAGTTTGGGATTATTTGAAGAGCATGTATCTGGAATCTAACTTTGCCAAACAGTATCAACTTGAGTCATCTATTCGTACTACTAGACAGGGTGATAAGACAATTCAGGAGTTTTATAATGAGATGACTAGTTATTGGGATCAGTTAGCCTGTATGGAGCCTGCTGCTTTGCATTCCCAAGATGAGCTTGTTGATTATTGTGAGAAACGAAGGTTGGTCCAGTTCCTTATGCCTCTCCGATCCGAATTTGAGCCACTTCGCGGAGCCATTCTGCACCGTGACCCTCAACCTTCTGTGGATGGGGCTGTTCATGAGCTCATTGCAGAAGAAACCAGATTCAGAGTGGCTAGTATGGTTTCCCCATCAGAATCTGTCTTTGCTGCACCGGCCCCATTTCGCTCACCTTCAGCACCCCTTCTACCCACTCCTGCATCACATACGGGCAAGCCCAAGACACCCGTGGATACGTGCAGCTATTGTCACCAGAAAGGTCATTGGAAGCATGCGTGCCCTAAGCGTCTTCAGGCTAAGGGACGTAATGTTTCTCAGTCTATTGGTCCTTCAGGCTCTCAGGCACCACACCAGCATTCTCGCCCTCCTACAGCTTTGGCAACATCTTCCTCCAGCAGTTCAACTCCTCCTCCGTTTGATTTTGAGCAATTTCAGCAGTATCAGGCCTATATGGCAGCCATCCAGGGGAATTCATCCCAAGCTTCTGCCCTGACTACTACTACAGGTTTGCATGGTGCTTACACCACAGGTACCTTGCCCACCACTTGGCTTTTTGATTCTGGCTCCTCCCATCATATGACTCCTGACTTATCCCTCCTTAGTCATTGCATGCCTCCTGTTTCTCCTATTAGTATTTCCACTGCTAATGGTTCTCCCATGCAAGTTGTTTCTATTGGTTCCATCCTCCCTACTACATCTTCTTCTCTCTCTATCCCTAATGTCTTTTATGTTCCTCAATTGACATTGAGCCTTCTTTCGATTAGCCAGTTGTCTGATTCAGGTTTTGATGTTATCTTTTCTTCTTCTGGTTGTGTTGTGCAGGATCGGGTTTCCAAGAAGCAGATTGGGACAGGCCGTAGAGTTGGTGACCTTTATATATTGGATCAGTTGCACATCCCACCAAAGCCTTCTTCCACTGCTGCATCGTCCTTCCGTTTAGATAATAAATCCTCTCTTTTTTATCTTTGGCATTCTAGATTAGGGCATTTGTCTCATGAGCGTTTGAAACTTTTGGTTAAATCAGGTTATTTGGGAAACATTCCTATTAGTGATATTTCTGAATGTAGTGGTTGCAAATTTGCTAAAATGTCTGCTCTACCGTTTCATAAAAGTACTTCTGTTTCTACTTCTCCCTTTCAGCTTGTCCATACTGATTTATGGGGCCCTTCCCCTGTTGTCACAAAAGGTGGTTTTGTTTATTATGTCTCATTTGTGGATGACTTTAGTCGGTATACATGGGTGTATTTAATGACACATAAATCTGATTTCTTTAAAATTTATCAACGTTTTCATGCCATGGTTCAAACTCAATTTTCTACATCCATTAAGATTCTCCGTTCTGACTTGGGAGGGGAGTATTCTCTATCTGAGTTTCAAGCCTTTTTAGACTCCCATGGAACTATCCACCAGTCTTCTTGTACTGACACTCCCGCACAAAACGGTAAAACTGAAAGAAAGCATCGTCATCTTCTTAATACTGCTCGGTCTATGCTCTTATCATCTTCTGTCCCCTCTACCTTTTGGGGAGAAGCTGTTCTCACTGCAGCCTACCTTCTGAATCGGATGCCCACTCCTCTTCTCTCTGGTAGTTCCCCTTATGAGCAACTCTATGGTCAGGTTCCTAACTACTCCCTGCTTAAAGTATTTGGTTGTACCTGTTTTATCCTCCTTCCCAAGAAAGATCGCACTAAGCTCAGCGCCCGTTGTGTCTTAGGCGTTTTCTTGGGATATGGCATTACTCAAAAAGGCTATCGGTGCTATGATCCTGTGACCACAAAGCTCTATGTCTCTAGGCATGTCGTTTTCTTAGAGCGTCTTCCCTATTTTACTCTTCCTCCCAAAACTGCTCATGTTGCCAAAGAGGATTTGATTTGTATTGACCCCTTTCCTATGGATGTGTCTACTGACGAATATACCTCTACTCTTGAGATATCTGATGTTTCTGCAGCCCCTCCTGGCCGTCCCCCAATCACTAAGGTCTACGCCCGTCGTCCGGCTTCTACTCCTGATCCCCAATCTGTTTCTGAAGCTCCCGATCCACCTACTCCCCGGTATCCTATTCGCGCAAATCGGCACCCTCCGGTAAGATATGGCTTCACTAATACCTATTTTTCGTCCTCTTATCAATCCTTTTTTTCTCGGATTCACACCTATTTTGAGCCTAGATCTTATAAAGAAGCTTGTACTGATCCTAATTGGGTGACTGCCATGGAAGCTGAACTTACTGCTCTTGCTCAAAATCATACGTGGGAGTTGGCCCCACTGCCAGCTGGTAAGAATCTTATTGGTTGCAAATGGGTCTACAAAGTCAAGACTCATTCTGATGGTTCTTTGGAGCGGTATAAAGCCCGCTTAGTTGCTAAAGGGTTTTCTCAAGAATATGGGATTGATTATGAGGAAACTTTTGCTCCCGTTGCCAAGATGACCACCGTTCGCACCCTGATCTCTGTCGCTGCTGTGCAACAGTGGCCTCTCTCTCAGTTGGATGTCAAAAATGCTTTTCTCAACGGATATCTTTCTGAAGAGGTTTATATGCGGCCTCCTCCTGGCTTTTCTCACCCCTCTGGTGTTGTTTTCCGTTTGCGTCGCGCTCTCTATGGATTGAAACAGTCACCTCGCGCTTGGTATGCGCGATTTCAGGATGTGGTTCTTCAGATTGGCTTTCAGCCCAGTATGCATGACTCTGCTCTCTTTCTTCGGCGCACCTCTCATGGCTTGGTTCTTCTTTTACTCTATGTTGATGATATGATCATCACTGGTTCTAATGTTGCTGCTATTAGTGACGTGAAACGTCACCTTTTTCAGGAGTTTGACATGAAAGACTTGGGTCCTCTTCGGTATTTTCTTGGCATTGAAGTTGCTTCCTCTCCCCAAGGATATCTTTTGGGGCAGTCCAAGTATGCCTCTGATATCCTTCATCGCGCTCATCTCACTGATACTAAGACTGTCGATACTCCCCTTGAACTTCATGCCAAGTTCTCTGCTTCGGATGGTATTCCTCTTGAGGATCCCACCGAATATCGTGAATTGGTGGGTTGTTTGGTCTATCTTACTGTGACTCGCCTGGATATTGCTTATGCTGTTCACATTATCAGTCAGTTTGTCTCTGCTCCTCGGTCTACGCATTGGGCAGCTCTTTTCCGCATACTCCGTTATGTTCGTAGTACTCTTCATCAGTGCCTTCTGATTTCTTCTACATCGAGCTTGACTCTTCATGCTTACGCGGACGCTGATTGGGCTGGGGATATTACCGACCGCAAATCTACCTCCGGCCTTTGTGTTTTTCTGGGTGATTCTCTTATCTCCTGGAGAAGCAAAAAGCAATCTGTTGTTGCTCGCTCCACTGCTGAAGCCGAATATCGTGCTATGGCTCATGCTACGTCCGAAATTGTGTGGCTTCGCTAGCTCATCTCAGATATGGGTGTCTCTGTTACTTCACCCACGCCTCTTTACTGTGACAATAAGAGTGCAATTCAGATCGCCCACAACTCGGTCTTCCATGAGCGCACCAAGCACATCGAAATTGATTGTCACTTCATTCGCCAGCATCTTCAGTCTGACACTATTACTTTACCCTTCGTTTCTTCTACGCTGCAGTTGGCCGACTTCTTCACGAAGACCCATACTGTTGCCCGTTTTCGCTTTCTCCTTGGCAAACTCTCGATGCTCTCTGCTCTAGCATCCTGAGTTTGAGGGGGGGTGTGAAAGTGTATCTTGTGTAAATTAGGAATGATTTAGTATCTTTTATATTAGGCATGTTTATATTAGGAATGATTTAGTATCTTTTATATTAGGCATGATTTGGTAGGATTTTCTAGTCTAAGTTTTCTATTTAAAGGCTCTATGAGCATTGTAATATTCATTCAGAAATAATAAAGTTTACAAAAAGTTGCCCATATTAACAGTACCTTAACCAGTTTACCCGTTTATTCATTCTTTGTCACCCTTCTCCATTCAAGCCTGTGGAGAAAAGTTGGAGAATTTGAATAGGAAGTTTTTATGGGGAGCATTGAGAGAGGAATCCATGTGTCAGCCTATAAGCTCCAAGAAAGCACGTACTCCAAGTCTCCAACTAAAGATGGACATTTGAATACTCAATATTTTTGCTAGTTTAATCAAGGTATCATAGTGTGATGATGCAAAGGAGGGTTACCTACGGAGAATAGTGATTGATTACAAGTTTGTCGTTGACCAAAGAAACTACACATCAAACTTAGAGGATCGTACAAACGGGAACAATGGAGAGTTAAGAAGGAGTGCTTGGCCAAACTTTGTTAACCATTTGAGATTTGAAGTAGGTGACGGCTAAAGATTCCAAGGTTTTGGCATGCTGTTTGGAGCAGGTACATAGTTCTAGGCTTTATCCATGGCTTTTACGGACTTGTCTAGCATTGCAACCAAAGCCTCCATAGCCAACTAGTCCTATCTCCTGAACAATGTGGGATCTTTTCCTTTTTACATCTCTCCAAAATTAGGAACTCGAGGCTTCAAATGAGTTTTTTTTTTTCGTTTCTGATTTTTCTTGTCCTATTTTATAATCCACCCAGTGCTATTATATCCTTCCTCTCTATGTGGGTAAAATGAACTCAATTTACTGAAATGCCATTGAGCTTTTCTTATACATATAAATGCTCTTGCTCTTGCAGATTTTATACAAGAGTCCAATTTTGTATGTTGTGCTCGTGGAGGGAGAGGATAAATATTTATGCTGCACTCAAATGCAGAAAAAAAAAACCCAAATACATTATACAATTCAATAACAAGCTAACATATGGAATAGAAAACCAACCTATCATGACCAAATTCAGAAGAAAGAGAGAATTCTTCACAGCAAAAAGGAGCAGAGGTCCCTTCCATCAAGGCTGCCTGGCTAGCTGAAGTATATCCATCATCGTTAAAGTTCGATGAAAGGTCACAACTAATCCGTGGCTCACCCAAGTGAGCAAAAATAGGCAACAGGTGCAGCTTAACGAACAAAGCCGGTTTCGATCCACCGTCTTTAGATATATCCACTCTAAATTCTTTAATTTCAAAGTTAGCTTTGGGCGTCTGCAACAGTTGATTGAAAATTACGAGGTATACAAAGCACTTTAAAGCGAAGATAACACAGCTAATAGGAAAATGAATCCAAAGGCATCCCTCATCACAAATGAAAATAGACAGTGTTTTGGACTTATTAATACTACTCAGTTTAGCAAATTACTAAGTATTTCCACAGCATCTGTGACATCACAAGATAAAACTCAGCCAGATGCTAAACATGTCTGCTCCATAATTTCAGCTTCTTTTATAGAACCTGCAGAAACACATGAGTTTGTGGTTTTATAGTTGGGCACAGGATAAGTCGTTACTACAACATGCCTGCTGTACCAATATAGGTGGTTGTGGCTTTTACTGCACTTTTAATTGTTAAATAAATAAATCAATAACAATTTTCTACAACATGCACAAATGCATGTTATCCATGTGATGCGGGCAAAGACAAGGCTTAGTCGCACTCAATCCTAAGTTTTTCATACCTGCAGCACTTATCCAAGAAGTCTTTCACATTCAGATTTGATTACTGCATTTAAAATGAAAACTGCCGAATAAGCCAAGTCTGCTCATAGAAACACCCGCTCGGAGCTTATATGAAAAGCAAAATCACTTTAAGAAAAACTATAACCTTCAGATTTAGAAAAATGAGGTAAAATTAAACAAACTTGCCAAGTTCACTAACTCCATGTGAATTTCAAACTTGCCTTTATTCAATATCAAGTTGATATATCCTTTTATTCCTATCTCAAGTCCCTCCAGAAAAACAAATACGGTTGTCATTCCTGACAACATCCACCTTCATGTCCCTGTCCTAATTAATAAGGACTAATGAAGTGCATTTGATTTTGGGATGTACCTCTTTGAACAAAAGCAATCCCCTATGCCACATAAAACAAGAGGACAAAAAACAAATAGCTATTACTGCTATACACCAACTTCATGTATGCATACATACATATATACATTTGTGTGAAGTGGATCTATACTTGTGAATTTGTGATTCCAATATCCATAAGAGATGCACTAACTTTGGAAGTGGAAAAACTATAACTAACATTGTTGACCTTTTCTCCCTACAAGACAGTAAATCAAATGGACTATGAAGGCCAGAGTCAACGAAAAGACAGATTAAAAAAAGAACTTCAAAGCAAAACACTTCGTTAAACAGCAGTTACCTTCACAACCAATTCTGAAACAGAAACTGACAAAAATCTGGCCACGTTAGCCACAACCATCCACTTTCCTCTGCCTGAAGTTCGAGACCTTCGAGATCTACTTTTCTTTGCACTCTTATTTGAAGGTCTCATTACAACTTCTAAATCAGTTATTAACACCTGCAATTTTGGGTCCCTAGACATAAAACCAACCCCAAGCTTAACCAGGGACTGCCGTAAGCTGAGTCTGATTTCACCAACAGACACCGATTCAACAGTACCCTGTGTATTATCAAAGCCATAGCAACATCAAAAATGTGATACTAGAGATGCAGAAAACTATAACCAGAAGATAAATCCCACTACACCTATTCTCCGAGACAAATCTCGTGATGTTTGCAAAAGATCAAAGTGTCTCCAGTATTCACGTCCCTTGAAAACAAGTTTTTGCTTTTAGCTTGCTAAAGAGGATCATTTTATTAATGAGAATTCAAAAAGTACAAATACAATGAAAGGCAACAACAATAGTGTCGACATATGGAAAGCTTGCATAGTAGAAATGTAACTTATTGCTGCCAAAGAGTACAGAGCTAGCAAAAGATCGGTTTTTAACATTATCCACGCCATTTGTTAAATCTTTCACACGAGATACACTGACGAGGAATAATAGCCAGTGAGTAGATAGAGAATATAGACTTCAAGAAGCTGAATGGTGAGAGAGAAATGGCAAAGAACATTTAAAAGTTGGGATGCACAATATAGAAGGCACTTAACAACTGTAGCAAAATAAGAACCTTTTTGAACTTGATGATGACATCCCTTAGACATTTCCATCCGCCTACCCGAAATCCTACAGATGCTCCCATGAGGCGGCTTAGTATCCAAGCCACCAGCCTGGAAGCAAATCTGAAACAAGATATGTGATAAGTAAACTAAAACCAAAACCGAACAGAACCCATTCAAGCATATTTCCATTGAATGGCCATGTTTATGATGGTGATAACGAGAAAATCATAAAATCACATAATCTTTAACCGTACATCAAGGATTAAGAAATTGAAGCACCCACCACCTTATTTCAGAATGATTACCAACAAGCAATAAATATGCACAATATTTTGAAAGAATCCTTCTCAACAGGTGAATGAAGCAATTAAGCAACATTCAATCAACTTGCAACATCCCGTCCCATATCCATTAAATATGAACAGTTCCTAAGCAATATAAGTGAATTCACATCACTTCCTAGTAAAGATGAGTTTCAAGCCGTGAAAGTCTAACCCAAGCAGAAAAGGTCAAGATCAGAATGTTCAAATTGGGAAGAGAGTTGGAAATCCTTATAAGAACTGAAAGGTGCCTCTGGAGCCTTTAGTACGATCCACCTCATGAATCCGATAAAAAAAAAATATGCAAAGCAAGTGCTACATCACGCAACAAACAGCGACTTGTGGCCCCATGGGAGTAGCATGTAACATCCGTTCCCGCATCGATTAAGAAAAGTTCATGGGCTATATGTGAGGTCAACTTCATTCCAATTAACGTCGTGTTTTGAATCCATAAGCAATATCCTCAGAATCACAATAGCAACATCAGACAGTTGATCAAAATATAGCCATTGTTTGTGGAAATGGAAACATGTCGAAGTTCACCAAGAAGATAATGAAATTTTACAGTTACTTGCCAAATAAAAACAGGGGGAAGAATCTTCTAATATATAGAGGACCTGACTCAAGAAGTCATTAAGGGTCTGAAATAGTATCGTTTGAATAAAGGCATCATTTAGGCTATGTTCGGTTGATAGTTTCTGAATTTTTGAGAAAAAATACTTTTAGATATTGTTTGGTGCAAATGTTTCACAAAAAAACTCGAGGTTAGATAATTTTGGCATTTTTAAGGCTCTCGCTCTCTTCTTTTCTCGCGAAAGGAGAAACTTCTTTTTGTGTGTTTTGTGCACATATTCTGTTAACAAAAAAAATTATTTTAAAATTTCGATTTTGCAGTTAATCTCGAAAATTATTTTTAAGTCAATAGTGAATTTTTAAATTTTTTTTGAAAATAAAATTTAATGAACGCGGTCAAAAGAGGATCAAATGAATGGTGTCGGACATGACCAAAAAGGGATCAAATGTTACTATTTAATGCATTAATCATTGACAAACATGATGATTAAATGCTAGTCAATAATTGACAAACAAACCAAACAATGTTTAAGAACTTTTTTCCCAAACATAGTTCACAAACATTACCCTCAAAAAAATACAAAAACCCTCAACCGAACATGGCCTTAGATAATTAGTTGGAGGTACAAGGCATCAACTTTGGACTTTTAGTACCTAAGTGACCAAATTGGTTCAATGAGTAAAACTAAGTTTGGTAACTAGGTTCTCAAGTAATCAAATTAACCTAGTCTTACACCTATTTGGAAGTTGTTGAATGTTAATAGGAAAGGTCTGGGTTGCAGGCCATCCCCCCCCCCCCCCCCCCCCCCCCTTGCGCGCGCGCTCTCGCGAAAGGTTCCATAAAAAGAATTTGACAAGTTGACTAATAATGTTTCTCCGCATAGTTTCTCTTTTTAGCGTTGAGATTTTATTGATCTCGTTTTGATGAGAATCCTGGAAGGATCCTGGCCAGACGCTTAGGATTCTTTTGTAACTCTTTTTTCTCGTTCCCTTCTCTTTTTCTATATTTGATTTTCAGTAGTTTTGTCCAGAATATTGAACCACAGAGAACCCTTCTTTTCAATGTTATTTAATCACTTAAAACTTTTGTTTCACCCAAATCCAATTACATGTCATGACACCCTTGATCATAACTTAATAAGAAAAATCCATCTAAGAAAGTTTGTTAACAATTCCCAACTAAAATGGCAACCTTCACGCCTACTTTACTATCCACCGGAACTGTAATAATAAAAAAGCCCCAGTCTGCCCTGTATGATTGCAAGGCAGCCTGCTATACATAACAAACACAAAGTCGAGTATGTAACACACACTTCAAAACCAATGAAATACACCCGCAAAGGTATGAGAATACAGTAAGAACCAAATTAAATGCAGCCTATGTAATATACACGAGATATGTGGGGCTTCACATTCCATGTTCTGCTTCCAAAATTACAAGAACTTAGACAACTAGATTAATATCGTGTTATTACCTGCGACATACTATGTATTATCTACTTGTACATTCACTTTTTATGGATTTACAATGTCAACGTAAATCTATCTCGTCGTATAGCGCCGAGTCTTATGTCCTTATCTATTTAGCACTCAAAAACTCCAAATACAGAGAACATCATTTCAAAAAATTAACCACATAAAGTTAAAAAAAAAACCCCTCTCGATTCCTTCGCTTTCTTACACAAGCAACATTAATTCAGAAGCTAAACCCCTCCTTCATTGTCGAGCAGACCAAATCTATCGTCCAACGGATAAGGACATCCACTCCATCCCAGCAAACTTACACCCCATAGAGATGTTTAAAAAAAAACTCATCCATGACCTCCAACTCCAGTCCAAACAGCCTTAATGGAAGGAGGCTTTTCATAGCACTTCTAATGTAGTGAAATGGATGTAATAAGAACGAAACCAACCATCAATACACCATAATAACAATCAAATCCAAAAACCTTCAAAAGTGGAATGTACCCACGCCAGTGTACCGCAATCTAACTCTCCAACCAAGAATACCGCTCTCAGAAAATCAACCAACCACATACCTAGCTCTAAGAAATTCTGACCAAACATCCAAATTCCTTTCCATAATCCTCCAATACATGGGGAGATCATAATATTCAAATTTATATTTCTTTCACTAAGTATTTCACAAGACAAATTATATCTTTCTTTCACACTGTGTATATTATTTATTGGAAGTGTAAATTAAAACGGTCTTTCGAGACTACGGTGGGTGGCTCATAACCACCAGAGGAGGAGGAGAGGCACCAAGTAGCCTTAGAGGGATAGGATATACATAGAGAGGTCAACCAGACATCGATGTTGTATAAATGAAGTAAAATTTTCTTTGTACGCTTGGACATCCCTTTACATAGGAGGGTTGAAGGAGGGGTCCAACTCACCCAAGGACAATGACCCCTCATCATTAGCTCAACGGGTCGGAGGTGTTGCAAGTCCTAGGGCCAGACCTGACCTCGCAAATCTCGAGGGAAGTTATTATGGAGCTATCATGACGTATGTATGATACGTGCTCCGAGATGTCACAGCGCCCCATCTTGACGACTGGTCAAGGTGGAGCTCCCCTCGTAACAGGAATGACCCAGGGTGGTGGGGAGTTATCAAGCTCAATAGAAGCTTATTTAGTTCGTAGATAGGTAAGAGATGTCTCAGGGATCTCTTTTAGTATTTGTAGTAGCATACCAGGAGGCTTCACAACACAGTCCCTTGCATTAGCACATAGAGGGGTGTGGAGCTCAAAGAATTAACTTGTTTGGAGGGATATGAGGGGGTTTAGCTTCTAAAGGAGGTATATACCTCGTAAAGAGGGCCTTCAGATACCCACACAAGCGTAATGGGAATATTATCTTAGAAGATATTTTAGGTAGTCAAATGCATTTTTAATCCTAAAACTTTGGAAACACCAGATTAGGTGTAATTAGATGTATTCAAGGTTGGGAAGACAAAAAATCCTATAACAAAAGCATTGCGTATGCAAATGGAGTAACCGTTCGAGATTATCATAAATTACAATTTTGGGGTCTCTCTATCTCTACCAACCCCAACACCAATAGGCAATAGCTGAGGCCTAAGTGAGGGAGGGTATCCTCTTATACTTTCCCTCATACCTTTTGTTGGTCCGAAGGATTGATCGTACTAGGGTTAGCTTCTTCTTTTTTCACTTAGTCTTCGTCCTTCACTATTCATTGTTCTTTACCTTCACTGTTCATTTTGTCCCCTTTTTCCCTTTTTGCTTCTTAATTTGAAGAACCTTGTTGGCAGCGATGGAACTAAGGTTAGCTATGGGGGGGGGGGGGGGGGGGGGGGGGGGGGGGCATTCCCCCCCTCCCCATGCCACCAGTAATGCGCAAGCAGATGGAGCCTCGAATTACACTTTCATGATTTCTAAATATTGCTCAACTTTGTTTTAACTTAAAAGAGTCTAAAGATTTGTGTAATGTATAAGAAAACAAATAAGGACCATCTTTAGAAGCTCCCCACGCATCAGAATTTCATGTAATGGGAAATTTATAGCTTCTCATTTTCCTTTTCGTTTAATATTCTAAATAAGGAATTCTTGTATACTTCGAAATTCCGCCCCTGCCTATTGAAGGTTACATGAGCAGGCATGTTCAATCTTGGCCCTATACGGAAAACCAATCAAGATACCCTAATTGTCAATTTTTAGTACCGTATCAAAGACATATGAGGTAAATGCGACAATAGAACACTTCAAAAAGGGCCAGTGAAACAGAAAATTCAGCAAATAAACATCTTCACACATACAGCTACAAATGCATGATCAAACGGAACTGCAGAAACTCGAATTGTACGACTTACATGAACAACAGCCATAAAATGATCGAGGCGAGTAGGAAACCAAACAAGAACTTGACGGGAGATATTGCCATTCCCACTGGAATCTGAGTCGATCCAATTGAAACTCGTGTTCTACAATGTACGCATCATTCGAATCCAACAAATGAATCAAAATGCATTCTCCGTGCATAACTTCATACCAAGAAAGTCAAGAAAAGCCCTAGAATTCGATCGTCAGGTTATGATCCGTTGCTTTCTTGCGAAACTGAAATGCGAAAAAGAAGGTATTCAAGGCGCGTAGATCGTAAGTGTAGGTATATAAGGTAGTGAGAGAGCGATTGAGGGGTTGGATCCGTTATCTGCTCTAGAGAGAAAGAGAAAGAGAGATGAGAAAAAAAAAAGATGGTGAATTACACTGACCTCCGCTGAGGTTTCTAATAAATACATTGACCCTCTTAGATTTCTGAAATTACTCGAACCTCCCTTTCTTTTTAAACTATTCTGCAATTATCTCTTATACTATTAAAATCAATTAAACATTGTTAGTAAGTTATTGAAACTTCAAATTTAATTTTTTTTTTTTTATAAAATGAACTACAGCCTCATTATTGGCACGTTCAAAATAAGCTATTATGAAATTCTAAAACTAACATTAGGACATAGTTTTTGAGATTTCTCCGGGTTTTAATTTTTGAAAAAATTAAAAAATTATCACATGCTATTTCAAATGTAATAAAAATTATGTTACGATTCGTTTTGCTAAAAATACTATTCCAACACTGATCTAATTGTTTATTGTGCATCAAAATGACATTGTGTTACCGCTCAACACGTCCAATTGTACACTGTGCACACTGTTTAGTGTGCATTCTGCTTTGATGCTTAATGAGAGAGGGAGAGCAACATTAAGTCTAAGTAGTTCTTCTGTACCTACAATTGAAGATTTTACAGGAACCTTAAAGTTGTTTCAAACTGTAGTTCTTCTGTACCTACAAACCGAGTGAGCCGTTTTACCTTGAGAGATAGGCGCCAGAGTGATCCTCCAACATTCACGGGCGGCGGCAAATATGTTTTAAGGGGATTGTGATACACAAGATTCAGTTCAGTAATGTATATTTGTTTCCAAAATTTCATTGTAATTTTGTTCTGAAACATTCGATTGTGGATTAATGAAATTATTTTCTGAAATGGATTCCGATAAATTGTTCGCAGATTTTTTCCTATAGTCTGTTAAGTGCAGCGTAAAGGTCTCAAAGAGCAAGGACTTCATTCACATCCTCGAGTCCCTTCGAATTTTCAACAGAAATCTCTGTTTGAGAATTCTAATTTATATATTTTTAGTACAACAAAAATATCAAGAGACTGTTTAGACCAAATTTATTTATTCTAAAAGGCATGAATATTCTTAGTGTTTAGTGAACCTTTTACAGTTCTTCGTCAAATTATTTAGAATTAATCATTTTGTATTGAAAAAAGAACTTTTAAAAAATATTTTATATATATATATATATAATCATGCATCGAAATTGTGAAAAACAAACAAACAATTTTTGTTTTTAAAAATTTTTGTTTTTAAAACAAAGTGGGAATTCCTGTTTTCACGGAAGCACATATCAATTGAGCAACCCTCCTCTTTAGTTCAAATGGACAAAACGGTTTTGGCAGAATCTATTCTATCGGAATACTGTTAAAGTATAAGCTTCATTTTGGTCCAATAAAAAACAAATGAAGCCGGAGACGAATCCAATACAAAAAGTCTAAAGTAGAAGATATTTTTGAAAGAGATAAAAATCAAATCTCTAGAATCTCTCCAAAATGCTATCTCTGTTCCAAATTCACAGTTCCTCTTTGGCATTCGAATTTTTAATGGGAACATAATAATTGTTGCAATAAATAATTTTTTTTCAAATATGTCCTTGAGGTAATACTTTGTGAAATTCAAGTACATTAGACATTTCAAGTTTGATTGATGTATACCGTACAAGTTCTATTTAAACAAAGGGACAAAAAGAAAATTTGACCAAGTTTTAATTGTTAGTTTTGAAAAGTGGACTTTTATTTTAGAACGTCCCAAAATGGAATAATAGACTATGAAAATTAAACAGAGGGAGTATCTAATATCTAGAAGAGTTTTAGAAAACCCTTATGAAATATCTAGATGTTTGTTTTTGTCACATGCCTACATATAGAACGTACCGTAGAATATTATATATTTTGTAAGTTAAATATATGGGTTTAGAATTATCTTTGGAGAAGTATAAATAGGAATAGGTTATACCCATTTTGTATCAACCAAAAGTGTGAGTCTAAGTGTAATACAAGTACTTTTCTTTCTCATTCTTGTCTCGAGTTTTTCCCTCTTTTCCAAAACATTGTCCAAATAAAATACTAAGGACCCATTCTCTTCCAACAAACATGGCATTTTCTCTTTCTGTTCTTCACTGTTTGTTAGCCCAATGTCTAGATTCCAACTAGGAATGAGTTGGTGTCTCTCACAAAATTACACCAACTGATGTGAGATCAATGAAATTCATAGAATGGTTTGCTCCAATAGCCTGTATGTGATAAACTAAAATCCTATAGACATGCCTAGATGCATGAGAAATCGAAAAACCTATATATACCCAATTATCTAAATAATAAACCCAGATACACCCTTCCATCAAAAAACAAAAGTAAAAGAAATCTTGAGACGAAGAAGTGAGAGATCGTCCATTACTGTAGTCGTTGTTGGTGGGTGAGGCAACCGGAGAAACAAACCGCTCCTACAATTTTGGTGGTGGTTGTGCAGCCGAAGAGCGCCTTAGGGACCACCAATGGTAAAGGGAAGGAAGACGGAAGAGTAATGTAGACGCGTCGAGAGGGAAAGGATTAAATTCGAGGGATGTGAGAGCTTCATCTATATATAACTTATTTTTCTGGCTTATTTTTTGTTTTTATTCAATTTTTTTTTGTATTTGTTATTTTTATATCATTTTTTCGTAGCTTATTAGTTCGTATCGATGAAAGAAATCTAAAAAGTTTAAAATTATGTCTAAAAATTTTAAAAAAGTCACTAAAGACGAAAATAAGCCAACACAGACGCTGTTTTTGGCTTATTTTTTGTCTTTTTTGAACTTTTTTTAATTTTTTAACATAATTTTATACTTTTTTGAAATCTCTTGTCGAGACGAACCAATAACCATAAAAAAATTGACCATAAAAAAATTGATGAAAAACAAAAAATTAAAAAAAATTTCAAATAAAAACAAAAAACTAAACAGTGAATAATCTAATAATTACCACAGGCCAAATGAACCTATAACAAATGATTGGGGAGATCGCGAGAGATCAATGTTGATCTTTAGGTGGAGTTTGAGAGAGAGATTTGCATGAGCTGTGAAATTCCGAGAGAGATTAGAGAGACCTACAGAATCGAATCATTGACTCCACAAGTCTCCTGTGGTTGATCGCTTGGAGAAGACGGAAAAGGTAATATAAAGATATATGAGTAGGCAAATTGAACCAAATTGACGAATGTCATGGAAATTGTTCAAAAACTTGTTCCGGGTGGTGTTACCTATTGAAATTGATTGATGGGCAATGAATGGAAGTCGTCGGCGACTGCGGGTGTATAAGCAGTGACTCGTGAGAGAGGAAAGTAGTTTTAACGTAGTTAACCTTGAATGTTATTCAATTTATAGGCATTTTGATTTGAGGAGATTTGAATGCTAAACGGTTGATCGATCAAGAGAGAGAGAGAGAGGGGTTTAGATTTGAGGAGATATGATCTTGATGCAACTAGGAAATCACGACAGATATTGTGATCTTCTTGATTTCATCCGATCATTCTTTGTTTGGAGGAAATCATAAGAGTTATCTTGATCCCCAGGTAATTAGATAATTTCTCTCTCTATCTATATATACGTGTAAGCCCGAATCAACTCCAAATCGGCAAATCAAACCAAATAGACAAATTGATTCGATTTCATAATTAGATCGGTTCGGTTCAGTTTATTGTTTAAAAAAAAATCGTCTTTGTTTCAATTTTCTTGTCTTAAACACCAAATCGGAATAAAATAAATTAACTTTATTTTGTAATTTGTAGTATTTGTAATTTATATTTGTTTGTGATGTGTATTTTTTAAAATAATTTTTATCTTTTATAATCTGTACTTTTTTGGTTTCTTGTAATATCTTATTTTTTACATTTGGCTTGATCCCTTCATAGCTCAAATATTTATTTGTGAATAAAAAATTATATTATTATTATTTTTTTTTTTACATTTGCCTTAATACAATTAGATCGTAAACAAAATAGAACATGACCGAAACCGAAGAAATCAAACCGAACTAACCCGATATATTATGGTTCAGTTTAAAAAATTCTAAATCGAAATTTCTGGTTCGATCCGAGTTTCTTCTCCAAAATACTATACACAAAAATAGTTGCGGGGTGTTTTGAAGCCCCATTTAGGATTTCAATCTTGGTTAAAATGTATTTTTGTCTCAATTAATTGTGAAAAAAAAAGGGCGACATTTTACATATTCATAACTTATTGTGAGTCTGTGACTACAATTTAAAATTTATAATTCAAAATTTTAAGTTAGTCATTCAAAAGGTTGACTCTCTAACACCCCTTACATCATTTTGGTGAAACTCAATTTGTTTATAAACATTGTTTTGTGAAACACAATTAACCCTATTCGGATCAACGCAGTGTATTGACTTTAACGGTAGATTTTCATGCAAAAATCTTCAAGAGATGCAACTAGCAACCATATCATTTGTAATAAAATATGTGACACCCCAGTCAGGCTGTAGTGCTAGCTGTGAGGCCGGCGTTCGGGAGATGGAGTTTCAGTGGGACGTCCGGATGGGTGGTCAAGGGTCCCACATCGTTTGGTGGATGTAAGTTCAGTGGTATTTATAAGATTATGAATCTTTCTTGTACAAGGCCTTTTAAAACCGTGATGGCGCTAATATCAAATAGAACTTCACAGTTAAGCGTGCTCACCCTGGAGCAATTCAGGGATGGGTGACCTACATGGAAGTCCATGGGGTTTGGGCGTCAAAAGCGGACAATATTGTACAGGATGGGAGCGGGTCGTTACAAAAATTTTCAATTTTTATTTTCCTTAAAATTCACACAAGTAAAAATTAATTTTGCAACATAAATATCGCGTATGTTGGTTCAAACATTCAGTTATAAACGAAAAATAGAAATGATCACAAGTTTTCGAGGATAATTTTCTAACATAAATATGGTAATGGGTTGTTTGGGAGCCCCATTTAGGATTTTACCTTTTGGATTATAAGTGTTTGGCAATGCATTTTGTCCCAATTCATTTTAAAATCCGATTTTTTTTTTTTTACATTTGTTAGTCTTGTGCTTAGTTGTTGTAGATTATTGACACGTGCGAAGAAAAATTCAAAAGTTAAAAATTATGTATAAAATACAAAATAAGTTAGAATTGACAGATTATTTAGATTATTTTTGTCTTTCTTTATTTTTTTAAATTTTGATTTATAGTTTTTAATTTTTTCAAATCTTTCGTCGTGAAGAACCAATAATTTATAATAAAAAATTGACACAAATTTAAGAAATATAATAAAATCAAATAAGGACAAGAAAGTAATTTTAAAAAATTTTAAATCTATTTTATCTTTACTAATATTTAACAATTATGCGAGGACCAAAATTTTGACAATCAAACAAAAGAGCTTTTTGAATTCTAGTTTTATATTTGCCAACCACATTTGAATCTAAAGACTAGTTTATGTCTTGCATAAAATGGTTGTACGTAAATCCTAACAAATGACAACATGGTTAAAAATATATATTGTGTGATAATTTCAATACTACTCTATGTACAATATATTTTACCACATATTCATAATTTCTTGCGTATTCATAATTAATTGTGACCATAACTCCATATATGATTTTGTAGTTAGTCTTTTGAGTTAGAAAATGGTCAGATCTAAATAACCAAATGTGACGATCGAATTCCAAGGTCCTGTAAGGCCACTCGGTTTAAAAATTACAACTGCCTCTATAAGAAGTAAGGTTCAAGAGAAAAATGTTACAACCACCTCTATAAAATCCATGATACACCAATTACAAGGGAGGAAGTAAAAAGAAGACATTTGGAGAATTGCTTGTTTAGTCACTTTCATTTGGCTATCATACACCACATTTTTGCAAATTCATTTGCTCTCTATTCTGCATTAAGCTAGCCCTATCTAATTGCCCTAGCTCAGTCTGTCGAAATTAGTTCCAACCTTGCACCTAGTTTTTGTGTTCTGTTTGTACTTGAGAGACCCAATTCACCCCCTTCTCGGATTGTTATTTGTCTAAACCGGGGCAATCTCTTGGTCCCTAGGCATATAAGTAGAAGTAGTAAAAGCACCACCTGCAGAAACATTTTGGATGGTGCTACTCTTAAATAATGAATTTAATAATTATGATAGGATATTCTATTATGATTATGTATGAGTAAGTTGGCATTTATTTCGTCGTTCCTGTTCTTCATTACCTTTTTTTCCCATCCAAGGGGGAAGTCTTATATTTAGAATCTTTGTGCGGTGTGCTTCAGTTACTACTCTTATGTACTTTATTCTTTTTACCACGCGATAGATAGGCAAAGCGTGAGCAGGCGCAGAGAAGTAAAGGCCAAACACTTTGGCCTAACGGGAATGAGCAACGACGAATGACAAGATGAGCAAAACCCATGCCAACTCACTATGCTGTTCCTAACATCAAACATAGCTGATCGACTTTTACAATACCTATACATTGACGCTTAAAAAACAAACAGAAAACAAAATGCATTGCCACTTCAAGCATTGTTGAAGAAAGAGCCCAATACAACAAAAATATTATAGTGGTACTTACTTGGAAATGCAGCATATTTCCATCCACTTCCCTCTACTATTATCTTAACCAACCTCTTGTACTATTATCCTTCTCCTTGACTCCCGGGATTTGTTTACTCGAACAGAATCTTTGAGCAGTTGGAAATGGTTTTGTGGTTCTAGTGACCCTTGCAAATGCTTTGGATGGATCAATAGTCCTAGTCTTATTATGTTCAACCTGTAAGAACTTCTTCTCAATCGACGGAGCAGACAATACCAAACTGTTTTCAATTCCTCCATGTTGTAAATCACGTTTGCGCCTTAACTCACGTAGAGAGTCTGTCCCCTTAAGCAAGACAGAAGACCCGTGGCTCAGTGAGCTGTTACTGGATTTTAGACACAGGCTCTGGAGATCTCTGCCTAGTGGAGATTCCGTACTATTTGGGGTTTTCCGTTCACTGGGAGTGGCTTTTGTTGATTTCTCGGAAGAAAATAGTGATGCCCCATCTTGCTGCCTCAACTTTTCTTCAAGTTCTTTAACCTGCCCAAACACAGACAGAGATATATTTTGTGATACTTCATGCTTCATACTAATTATTTATCTTCATTACCATTGCAGATGTAGATAGAACCTTTTCATGAAGTAGCTGAGATTCTGTGCTACATCTTTGCAATTTCAACTTGTTTTCAAGTTCCACAACCTGAAACAGCAAATTGTGATTAACTAGTTCCAGAACCTGAAGGTAATAATATAGAGGACTGCCATTGTAGAAAAAAAGTGTTTACTGCTTTTTATATCATCTAGCCGACTCCTAGGGCTGGGAAACATGTACGGGGCCACTTCCAGCAATGACCAAATTTTAAGACGATCACGATTCAACATATATGTCTCCTGGATATGTAGCTGAGCAAAATGAAAGTGTAGTAAATGTTTAATGGATTTAATAGATAAACCTTTTCTTGAAGGACCTTTGTATGAAGCTCAAACTCCTGTGCCTTTTTTTCCAATTTGCCTTCAAACTCCTCAACCTGTTATAGCATATGAAAACCATCAAGTGTTGAGTAGATTTGTAGCTCCTTAGCTACTATAGTTATTGAGAAAGGACTTGTTACCATCTTTTCTCAATACAGGAAATCCACCTCATAAAAGAACAATACCAAATCATATGATCAAAGCAAGTTAATTAAGGTCGGTCAACTATTTTAGACTTTGGTATGTCCAAAAAATGAAAAAAGAACTGAGATGCAACTTTTGCAGTTGTCTATGCTAGTAGCAACATCACTTGATGCCATTATAGAGCCACAAGTGGGGAATCCTTTTTCATTTATTGGCCAGTGAAAATATAGAGACAAATGAAGAACACAAAGCAGATAATTTAGTTTTGGCTGCTAAAAACCTTATGCTGGAGTCTCTTAGAACTCATATGCTCACATTCTCTTAGCTTGCCCTGAAGCTCATCGACCTTTAGCAGAAATCAAGTAATCAATCAGATTCAAGAATATATGACTAGCATAAAATAACCAAAAAAAAGAACCTTTTTTTCTTGCGAAACAACCTCTTGCTGAAGACTCGAGCAAATTTCTTCCTTCCCCTGCATTCCTTGTGAAAGTTGCAAAAATTGCTTCTCCATCTGTTTGCATAACTCAGTTCTTGATTCGAGCTGACTTTCTACTTCTTTAAGCTTTTCCTGTTGGCTTCTACAAATCTGGTCCTTGCCTTTGAACTTGTCTTCTAAGTACTGAAAGTTCTCTTGTAGCTTCCTTAAGAATTCCTCTTTAGATCGAGATTCTTGCTTTACTTTGTCAAGCTTCACGTAGCCAAAAAAAGATTAAATTAAGGCTGGCTGTGATTCACTACCAAGGGTTGGATTTCTTAACCAGAAAGATAAGAGTCAATATTACAAGACCTTACGAATAAAGAGGACATCACCCTAGCTTACCTGCAATTTCAACTTTTGAAGCTCACCCATATCAATCTGTCTTTTTGCAGGACCCAACTCAACCCCTCGAACCCGAGTTGCAAAATTTAGTGAGCTTACAGTCTCACCTATGTCTTGTACTGATGGGCTGATTTGCACAAACATCAAAGTCTTGGAATCACCCCCTGTACCATGGGAATTTATGCATTTACAGACTTGAGAAAACCAAAGTTCTTTGTGATAGGAACCCATCCTGACTAACCTAACAATCTAACATTGTCCACTGATAGGCTGTTACATCAGCCGATATGAAGGCATGCATATAATGATTACAGAGTAAATGAGGATTTTGTTAACGACATTAGCATACTTTGAAATGGTTGTATATTGTGGATATTAAGAGTGGAGGTGGGACTTCAGGAAATATGGCAGGCACCACAACGGCTTGAGACCACTGGAGGTGGAGAAAGAGAGATCTCAGGGGTAAGAGAAAGGGATCTTAGTGGAGATTGGTCAACCAAAGTGTAAAGTGCATTAGGTTTGCATTCACTGCATGTTGAATGCTTGTTTTGTCTTCAATGATGCGCTGAAATCTCAGGGAGGAAGGAAACTAGGTGTTAAGCTCCCTCCTCGTTGGTTAGCAGAGCAGACAGTGACAAAGCGCCTCTTTGAGTCCATCATCAAAGCTTGAACTGTCCCTCAGATGCAAAGAGATAGTTTACCTTTCCACATGTCACACTGTGGTCGTGATATACCTTCCCACGTGTTAGATGTTGGGTGATGCCCCCCTCTCTCTAGGACCGTTCAAGTTCAAATTTCATCCTCTTTGACAAACCCTTTGCTATAACCTCCCAACCACATGCCATCTCAGGACTCGAGCCAAGACCCCATTGTTATGCTGATAGAGTCGCCATAATTGTAGTCAACTCTTGGAGCTTTGAATGTCGAGGGGTTTAGGTGAACTCATTCCTTGGTGGCTATAAATGCGTTCTATGGACGTCGGGCGATGCGCCTATGCAAATAAGTGGGTGGAAGTTCCTCCAAAGGTGTCTCTAGTGGTGGAGGACTCCCATACACCCGCATATACTATCCTGAAAGTGCATGCTATTGAGAATTTAAAAGCCATTTGAAGCTTTGCTTAATGAATGCTCTTAGGTCCTAGTTTGTTTGACTGGACTTATCTCATAGAATAAGTAATCTCCGTGGACTAACACATTGAAGATATCAATAATACCATGTTTCCTGATGTTTTGTGGGCTTTTGCATCGGCTAATCAATCATAACCACAAACTTCCGACCTACACAGGATATTTGGTCTCATTGGAATTATAGTCCACTCTGATGCTTTAACACAGAAAAAGAAACACGGCCTTAGGGTGCTCATTAACAAGTCCCGTCAAACCATCCATTTGGGAGGTTGCTTCTTAAGCAAGACCCACTGACACTTTTTAATTCACTTCTTAATCTCCACGGAATTTCTAATCTTTTTGCTATACTGTTGAGAACTGACAATTAGTTATAAATAAGCCTGGTTCATGTCACATACCTAGTGAATCTTGAAGCAAGTGTGTAAGCTTCGAGTTTCTGTAAATTCCCAGATGACCACATCAATATTGGAAACTGGCAGGGAATGCCTGAACACAAGAGGTATGAAAGAAAAGTAGACCTGTACGGTATGTGACTGCTTTTGGATGCCAAAGCAGATATTACATCACCTAGAGCTGAAAGTGATCGGTTAATGTTCTGAGCCTCCTTGAGCCGGTCACCTTGTGCTTCAGTTTTTGCCAGCCTCTCGCTGCCTGCCAAATCAACAAGCCAAAGCTTGCTCTGGGTGCACTCTCCATTTATCGAATTCTTTGCTCTAACCATTATGCATAGCATGCTATAAAAAAATGTGGAAACATACATTAATAAAGAATAGCAAATGAGAAGGTGCAAAATTGAAGAACAAGATAGTACGCGACTCCCCCCATAATAGGTTTGTCCATTTTGGAGAATCCTACTTTTTAAGGAAACACAATCATCTCCATTATAATCTTCAACTTTCCCAAAGATGTCCTTCAACTTTTCAAAATCATTACTTAACTGAAAAGAGAAGTGCCAAAAAGGGAATTGTACAGAGCTTTGCTCAGTAACTTTTCCAAAAAGAAAAATAGAGGGGACAATTAGATGTCAGAAAGTGGACAAACAAATTGAGACGGAGGGAGTAATTTTCACGTCCTTTGCACAAAACATGGAAACACCAAAAATTAGGTTTCACTAACCAATGAGATCGGCTACTATGCTCATTTATATTATTTGATCCCACAGCCCTTGCGTTACTTCCGGCCTGTAGAACATCCCAAACTTCTTTAATGTTCTCAACTGTGGCTTCCACAATCCCAGGCACATGATGAGCCCCCTCGGTAGCTTGCCTTATCTCCAACCTAAAATGGCGAAACACATCCACATATACTGAATAATTAAGAAGTTGTGCCTATGTTTGGTTCTTGTCTCATAATCAGTTTTTGGCACTCAATGTTTCTATGTTGTACTCATCCTTGAACAAAACGATCTGTAGGAACTTAAAAACATAAAATTAGTGTTCCCTTAAAGATGGATTCCTTTTTGGAAAAAAATCCTTTTAAACAAGTGCCAAAATTAGTGAATGAAAGGAGTTCCTCTGAAAAACTGAATTTTTAGCAACCACCAAACATGCTATATGTTTGCAGCCAAAGAGCTGCATTCTAATCCATAGAAATAAAAAGCATCTCGTTCGAGTTTTATACTATATAGTGGAAAACATGGGACTAGATCTTACTTCTTTGATGGGGGGGAGGTGGCAAGCAAGTCCCTGATTTGCTCATTGTAAACTTCAAGCACACTGACTGAAATTTTGTACGTAAAGGTCTCTTTTCTCTCCTCCGCTACTTTAAACAGGTGCTCCAAAGTCCTATAGTTAACTCCTCGGTTCGACTCAGTACCCTCCATTGTGAAAGTCTTTCCGCTACCCGTTTGGCCATATGCAAATATACAAACATTGTAGCCATCCAACACTGAGGTCACCATAGGAGAAGCATTCTCAAACACATCAACTGTCATGAAAAATTAGGTCTAAGTCAAATTAATGAACAGTTTAGTGCATTTTCGAATTTTTTCTTAAAACACTCCTGTATACATTGCACAACCCCCAAGGAAAAACACAGCAGGAATATCTGGAACAAGAAAATAAGTGTAAAGAAAGAAGTTAGATATTAGTGGTACCAAAAACCAAGGTATATTAGCAACACCAAAATTTTACAAGAGTTTGAGCATCTCCAATAGATGCTTTAGACATCATATGTCGAAAAAATTTAGGGTGTGTTCGGTTGAGTGTTTCTAAAACGATTTTTGAGAAAAAAAATTTTGAGATGTTGTTTGGTGTAAGTGTTTAACAAAAAAATTGGGAGTTAAATTTTTTCAGTATTTTCGAGGTGTTCTCTCTCTCTTCTTTTATAGGAAAATGAATATTGTTTGGGAAAAAAATTTCCCAAACAAGTTCATAAAAATTTTCTAAAAATTTTTGGCAAAAAGTCAACCGAGCACAACCTTAGTCTTTTATGAGATTTTAGTTGCCCATCAGACTCTTCAAACACCCAACAACCATTTAAATTTCTTTTTTCCTATCTTCAAATTTGACATATAGCTAGCATATCCGAAACAGTAATTTGGTATTTGAAGAGTCTGTTGGAGTATACTTAATACTTATTAAGGTAGCAAAACACCAAAAAAGAAAGCATTATAATAACAAATTCTAAATAGTCTCCTATGCACTACATATCGTAGTCTTCAATAATTGGAAAAAAAAAGGTAGGAAAGTACCCATTTTGATGATAAGTTTTAAAGTCTTTCATAGCCTTAGACGCAAGAATTAGTTTCTGTGCTCTTAATACAAAATTCAGGTGCTTCACCGAATTCAGTGACATCTATTCATAGTGGTGATACCTTGATCATCCTTTGGAGTGTAAACGCGGTCAAATTTGTATAATTTCTTTGCTGAACCACCTGTAAGTATCCCGAGATCTCCATCCTTAGCTGCATTGAAATCTACAACAGTCGCATACCCAGATGATATCTCCTCTTTACCCAATGGACGACACCTACAAAACACCCTGATGTTCCCTGGTACCAGAAAGGCAAAACAAAAAGAAGGAGCTTCACTCAACCCATTTTTCCGACAAAAGCAAAAGACAGAATCAAATTACCTAATATAAAGACTAGATATACCTTTTGCTTCCTGAATTTGATTAAAAAGCTGCTTGCTCCTCGCCTGCTCCACACTGTACTTCATTTTGAGATCATCATATTGTGAAACTGCAATTTAGATATCATATTAGAGAAAATCATGCATCAACTGGAGTAATATGGTGATGAACACTTACCCAGTGCTTGGACTGCCATAACCATCTTATTCAAGTCAGGAATTGAGTCAGCACATTCATGTGCTTCACGGGAGAGCTGAGAATGTTCTTCTTTCATGTTCTGCAAATATCACTGGTAAATATCCAAATCTGTCTCCAAAGCAATCTGAAAATGCTGTACTCTAAAGATTCCCTCTATAAGTTTATTACCTTAATATTTCTTCTTAGTTCATCAATTGCTGCAGCCAAAGAGCTTCTTTCTTGTTCATATCTACTCGTAATATCCCTCAACTTTGCTGATTGCATAGCCTTATCTTGATCTGTATGAAAATCATCATGACAACAAAATTTGACACTGCATACACAATAGTAATTTCGATTATATATTTAAGGCAGCCAAGTATGATATGACCTTACTGAATCCCAAAAGCACTAAACATATTAAGTGCAAATAACAGAAATGTTCTTTTACAGATATGTTCTCTCTCTCTCTGTGTGTGCGCACGTGTCCATGTGCATGCAAGAAGCTTCCTCCTACCTAGACACAGATTTTCGAAGGATTTGTTGTCAAGATCCATCCTAACTTTCCGTAGCTCCTCAGTTGCAGCTGTCAAGGACATCCAGGCCTCGTAGCATTCATTTGTCTTGAGCTGGCACTGGGTGCTCAGCTCCTCTATCTTCTTTTCGTACTTGACTGTAGACCTCATTCTGATCAGTTTATTCTGCAAAATAACACTAACTTGAGTCCAGGATAATTGACATTTTAAAGAGCCTAGAAGTCAATCTTCAAATAAAATCTAACCTCAGCTGATGATACTTCTTTTTCAGCAGCACAACTTCTACACACAGGACCCCCTTGTTTGACCTTAGAAGCTTTATTCATGACACAAGAAAGTTACATTAACCTTCAGTTTGACTTTTACATTTAAATGCTTGATAGGGTTAAAACATGAGAAAGAAAGATATACCAAGAAATTTTGGTGCTTCCTTAATACAAATCCCATTAACTATTGGATTTCCATTAACTCCTTCAAACCTTATTTGAATCATCCCATCTTCCCCTACGGTGACTCTAACATCTAGAAGCTGCAATGGCTTATTGGCTCCAACAATGGAGTATATGTCGAGCTCAGATACAACCTGCCACATTTCAAAAGAGATTACTCACAACCCCCCCTTTAGGAAATAGAATGGAACCATTATGATTCAGTATAAGCTTTCAGAAAAATTCCTCGCCTTCTCTTCCTGCATAAAAACATCAAAGACTCTCATTCCTTTAGGCCCATTTGTATTGATTATTTCCGCAAAATGAAGGTCAACAAGATAATCTCCAGTGAGGAGGTTGTCGAACTGGTAACAGAAGTTTCCAAACCGAGCTGACTGATAAAGAGGTGCTAAATCGCCACCACCAATTATCCCTTCATCAGTTCTTAATACATCTCCTCCCACAAAGGACGTATCAGACGTAATAAAATTACCAGAATCTCCTACTCCTTTCATAGCCCCGCCCCCAGCATTTATGAACTTCACAATGTTTTCTGGACCAAAACAAGCAAAAATAACACCCACTAAGTACACTAGAAATACATACGCATTCAAGTTTGAATAAAGCATATGAAATGTTCGGTATATTTACTTGAGATAACAAATGATAGTAGAGGAGTTTCTAAAGAGATATCTACACTTGAAATTTCTACTGTTTCCTACTAAAACTACTACGCCAAAGAATGAAGATCTTGACCATTATGAGTTGATCAAATACTTCCAATACAAAAGCAACATGAACCACCACTTTTCCTTGGCATTGCGTATTTCTTATAATGTTACTCTCAATGTCGTGTAAGCTAAAAGTATAACAGAATAGACGATAAATAAATCAAGAAAACACTAACTCGGCAGCAATTAGCCCTAACTCCTAAAAGTTTCTCTCAAATTCAATCAAATTCTAGTATACAAGAACTACGTACAAAATATGTCCTATATCTTTCAAAAACTCATAAAGCTGAAATCATACATAATTAAACAGGATGACCTCGAAAGAAACCCTAATCCTTGCCAAGGAAACATAGAAAATTTGTGAAACCGCAAATCGACATAATTTGCACCGTTATGATGTTGAAAGAGTGAGAATATAACAAAACAAAACCAACAGCTTCTGACGCGGCATTCCTGTATATTCAAAACTTTCAGTTTCTTTCTCTTTCCTTCCGTTTTCTTAGCAACCAAACAGAAAAATAACCTGGAGTTCCAAAACAAAGTAAACAACTAAATTACCTGTGAGATTTATTTTCTTAAACCCCGCTCGGACAAGTCTTGAACCCGAAATACACAAAACCGAATCAGTATTGCCATCTTCATCAAAGCAACCATCATTTTTTCGTAGATCTGAAAGTGTAACTTCGTTTTGAACTTGTGAAATCATATTTCTCAAATCTTGGGCACAATCAACAACTCTATGCAATGGAGAGAGTGAATTTAGGGTTTCTGCGTCGAGTTTGCTGGTGATTCATCTACCGTCCTCCATTGAGAGAGAGAGAGAGAGAGAGAGAGAGCGAGCGTGTGTGCTCGTCAGTGTGATTTCCCTCTCAGTTGAGGGTGAGTGGGCTTTGAATCTTTGAATTTATATGACCGTTTGAATGAGGGGACCGTTAGATTTATTGCCTAGGCTCTGGTGGGATCAGTTGATGAATCACTGCATCAATACTTGAATTAAGGGGCTGTTTGGGGCTGTTTGTTACATGTGAATGTACATAAAATTATCACCCCTATATGATTATTCGGTTTACTATATTTGAATTTTTTTTTTTGAACTTTGAATATTATATTTGGAGTACTATAAAATTTTTCCACCCGGCTCCTATCCAAATCTTATCTCATTCTATATTCGTTTTTATTTATGTAAATGTCATTATTAATTATGAGAGTATTATTATTAATTATAATAATACCATTCACCTACTCATATCTACCATATTTTTATTTCTCAATAAAAACTCAAACAGATTATCCATTCATCTATTATAAATCTCCCTTCTTATTGTATCTACCATCTCCATTTGTAATTTTCACTGCTAACAAACGGGTCACCTTTTATAATTTTGAACGCTAACAAATGGACCTTAATTGTAGAGGACGAGGCTTGGCTTCTCTCAGTTACGAACAAAAAAATGAAAATGTTCAATTTTGGATATTTTAGATTCATCCCGAGTGTACATCAATGATCGAAATTATTCATTTTATAGAGCTCATTTGAAGAGTTTAACAATATCAAAAACCATGTTAATATGATACATATCAATAAGATTTTAAAGTATGCTTAAAAACCCAAAGTATTATACCGGATCCTAAGCTATTCACATTAAATTAGTATATTTTTATTATTTAATTAAATTCAATCGACCTAAATTGTAGTACGTTGCAAAGTGAATCATTTCAATAGCTACTTCACTTTTGAATATTTAATACAAAAGTCTACGGTCCCAGAATTGGAATCAAGAAATTCTTTCAAAATTTAAAATTAAAGATCCCAATTTCACTTGTACTTACGCTCTAATAAATTCTAATGAGACGTCTTACATGATACTAATTAAAATGATCGGTCTCTGACCGAGCAAACCTGGAAACTGGTCAAATTAGACTATACAATCTCCAAACGAGTAAGTTCAGAAGCGACTAAAGAAGACTTTGATCGATAATAAGCAATATATTGAGATTGGACTTGTCCTTGATTGATAGTAGGCAATATGTTTGATGGAACGTCTTTCGTCAATAATGATTTTATCTACGAAATATTTATTTTGAAAACTTGTTAAGAGTCAACATTTTGTTTTTTTAATATATAAACTTAACCAAGAATCTAAAACTACTAAGAGAAGAGAGCAATGAGATTCTCATTTAACTTAAAAATGTAATTCCGAATTGAATGTGTCATTGAGAATCACATTTCAAATATAGAGATCATATGAATACGATATTACATAATCATGTCATCCAAACTTTGCGTAACAAAAATGGTGAGATGTTAAATTTAGTAGTTGTCATTTCAATCTTTTGAATCTGAAGTGTTTATTTAGAGCTTAAGAAGAGAAGGAAAATTTGAAAGATTCTCTTTCCCTTGTTGGGTTTGAAAAAAAACAAGAAAGACCACAAAATAAAGTATCAAGCACAAGTCAAATTTTCCCTTGAACTCCACACGTCACCCATCTCTATCCTTAATCTCATCAGTTTTAATCTTACCTGAAAACAACCCAACAATTAAAAGCACCAGTGAAATTCACTGGCTCAACACGTTTGTTGGGAGTCAATAAGAATCCACTTTGAATCTATTAATTTCATCAAGACCGTTAATTTCTTAAGCTCATCAATCCACACAATCAAATTAGATTAATTAGGCATCAATAATGAAGTAGTTCTTATCAAAAAAAATAATAATAATGAAGTAGTAGCATGACAGAATCACTCCCCTTCCTGAGATAGGAGAACCCTAAAAGGATATGCAAACAAAAGCCCCCCTTTATAGCGGGTAGACTGTGCGCCTAGAATTGATGAAAAGAACTGCAGTATAATCGGTAATTAAGTGTTTGGATGGGTACCTACTTGATGAACCTAAAGAAATGAATGTTCTGATCAATTTACCAGCCCCGACGGAGCCCGGTCAGGGCATCACAGAACACATATGGCACAACAAAGACCGACCCTGGTGCCTGGCCTCCTACACGCACACACACAGAGTACTAAAGCTGAGAAATGAACATGTATTGCTAGTATGGAATAAGTAGGTCACTCTATAGCAGAAGAATCCATAAACGAGTTGATCAGCATAAAAGGTTTTCTACCAACTTCCACTGAAAACTAACAAACCTACATTCATCAGGACCCCCCCTATATATAAACAGGAGATCATCATGCATTACTAATCTGTTATTTTGAGTTTGAGAGTTGAAATCCAGGAACAGTAGTATTCAGGCAGTCAAGCCAGAGGCAGCTGGTCTTTTACGACATTCAGACAGCATATCCATGTATAACTGGCACTTGCTGATGTCGCTTCCGTAGTAATTCAAGCACTGCAAAGGCAGAAAGCAATGCGATTATGAGAATTTACACTACCAGAGGGCAAATGATAATGAATGATGTTTTAGTTGCAGCCACCTTATAGAACACGCAGGTAAAAGAACAAGACAAGCATTAGTCTTGACTGAGCCAAGAACCCAAAAGCAAAAATACATTAGCTAGAAGACATCTATTCTATTCTAATATATAAAGGAAGAGCATCAGTTTGTTGTTTCACAAATTTGTCATTGTATCCCCGATCCCCGTTTGGAGCGGGGACGAAGGGCAAAGTTCATTCTCCGTTCTGAGAGCAAGGTGGGGATGGAGACAGATTTCAAATTCGGAGATTGAGGACGGGAATGGTCAAATCCCTACCCGTTCCCATGTTTGATCCGTCCTGTTTTCATCCCTCGAGCAAGTTGAAGATAGCTCTAACAGACCTTGGAGGACTGAACCCAAGTATGAGCAAAAATACGGGGATGCACACAATATAATTAAATCCAAAGTTCATATAATTTCATGTGTTGTCCCGTGGACTCCACAACACCCTTAATCTTCATCAACAATAAGAAAGCCACTTAGCCAAAAAAAAAAGCCAAGAACCCAAGCAAAAATACATTATCAGGAAGACATTTGGAGTAAATTAGGCATAGAAGAAACTACATTAATTTGGCTGTTGCTACTGATCACAAAACAATTCCCTAATCAATTACCACCACAATGAAGATTCAGACTATGCAACAAACAATTAAAACATCTACAAGTGTAGAAGAGACAGAAAATAACAGTAGACGATACACCAAAATCAGAACAACTCAAATCAAGAAGTAGCAAGGCAAAATATATCAAATTTGAAGAATTAGCTGATAAAGCATACAGAAATAGAAAAAAAACATTAATTCATGAACTTTTCCTGGTATGAGCTAGGGTCCAGTTACAAAAGCTTGGCAGAAGCTAAGCCCAGTACTTTTTTCCATGCCAGTTCAAAATTTAAATGATCCAAGACGAGGACATGAAGAAGATTAGTCCTAGTAGAAATAACTATTCCAAATGCTTAGATATTTGAGGCTAGAATGCAATGAAATGCAGATTAAGAGGAGAGAGAGAGAAAACATACATCTGTGAACGCTTTGGATTGACCATCACACGCATCAGAATTTGTAGGCACCGGTGGAGCAGAAGGGCCTGAGGAAGCAACTGCTTCATGCCTGATAGTTCGAGGCCCCATCATAGCATCAAATGCCCTGTGTGCAATTGCATTTCCACCACCGAAGGCCATGCCTGTACATTGAGAATGAATATGTAATCTAACTGATTATATCACATTGAGGTAATTATACTAGTATTGAATACACAAAGAAAGTCAAGTGAGTGTTATCTCACCTTCAGCAACAACGGAGCCAAGTCCTCCTGTGACCGGTCCCCTTTGTAAAGGTGCTGGAGGAGGAGCAGGAGCAGCTGTGGCAAGCAATTATTTGGAATTCAATTTTTAGTCCCCAAAAAGAACAAAAAAACAGAACATAGCTGGCTGACTAACATAAAGTTAGCAGCATCTAGAAAGGATAAAATGATGAATTCTAATCCACCAGGCAATCCCAAAATATAGCTTCAGAAATCTGCCATTTAAATCCCAAAACAGTACACCGCATAACTAAATCCAGAGGCTTGCGAAAACCAATATACCCAAACAAAACAAGGAGATTCTATAAAGGATAACAACTCAACAAATTCCCCTTTTGATTCCAAGTTGATATACTTTACACAGTATCATTATTCCAGACCAATTATGCTGTAAATTGTGCTTTCTACCATCAAGAAGACTTCATGGTAACACCGTAAAAACACAAAGATATTACTTTTTGATAGGGTACGAGCAAATTATTGTATGGAAATTAAATATCAAAGCCCATAAAACGTTTATCCTGATGATAGGCACACCTCAATACGATGGAAAAAACACAATTATCTATTGCCAGCAAAGGACAAACAACACGATTCATATGAAATATTACATTACAGCACTTGCAATGCCATGTCCATAGTCTACGCATTTTAACAATCATATTATTCTCCATGTTTAACTTAAAAGTAAAAAGGCCCCACCTGGTTGCGGGGGATTACGTAGTGGAGTACGTGCGGCAGCACGAGGAGCTGACCTAGACATTCCTGCAAGAATGACATTGTAGCATCACTATGTCAGTTTACATCCAGTTAGCATAAGGAAACTATGCAAGCGTAACGAAGGGAAGAAGAGACAACATATATCTCTCCTTTACTTATTTAAGGTGAAATGGCAGCACTCCCAATTACTTCCCACAATTTTATAGGATTACCATTGAAGACTAGTTTTGGACACACAGGTTTAAAGCCCTTATGTATCTGAAGGCACAAATTGTCTGAATGGAGATATTTGGGATAGTTCCTGTTATGTCTATAACGTAGTTCTCCCCTTCCCCTAATCCCCCACCTTCATTTCCAAGTGTTGTCCTGTTATAATTTATCCAGCTATACAATTACCTTCCCAATTACAGAATAAACATAACTTTTGAAGATCATCCATTTTCACCCTTTGTTCTTTCTTCTCATTGCATTGCTCATAAAATTCTTCTTCCTTTGTTATATCCCAAAGAATCCTACTGAATTCTATTCTTAAATCAAAGTCCTCCACATAACATCTATTCTAATATATAAAGGGAGAGCATCGTGTCTCCCAATTTTATCATTGTCAACTTTTGCTGCTACCAAAATTACCTCTTAAAATTAAGCATTTGACCTTTGAAATCTTTTTAATCCATATCAGATGTTATGGACAAACCAGTAAACACTAAATTGGTAACTACTTTTTCTTATTACTATACCCACAAATCACGTTAGGCCCTTAATTTCCCCCCTTATTTTATTTTGTCTACTTTCAAAAATAGTAAAACAATATCACAAAACATATAAAAACCTGTCACAAGATATTCAGATTTTAACAAAAATCAATTTGCAAACGCATCGTGCGTGCCCGACATCTAGTAGCATAAGTATGCAACATTTATCTATTCAACCAACCTATAGAGCCATAACTAAACCCCAAATCTCAGTGGCTTAAATACGAAAAATAAGCTTCAAAATCCCACCAACATTTTATCCTGCAATCAGGTATATATAACTTTAACAAAAACCTTAATCTCATGGATCTGAAGATACTAAAAACAAAAGGTGAAACAAAATCGACTCGTCCCTTCTGATTTCTTGAACCAACCAAAACAATCATATTCTCCAGGCATAAATCGGCAAATAAAAACCGTCGATATTCCCAAAAATCCAAAAACAAAGAATCCTGCAGGAATCAAACTCAACGTCTCACAAGCCAATACGTTCAAAAATATACGTATACATGATATACGTTCAAGTATATACACCGAATGAACCTCCGGAGCTACGGCGAGGCATGATCACAGGAAGGTGACGGCGTAGTCTGAAGATACTCAAAACAAAAGGCAGAACAAAATCGACTCGTACCTGCCGACTTCTTCAACCAACCAAAAACATTCATATTTTCCACTCATAAATCAGCCAAAAAAACCCTAGATACTCCTAACAATCCAAAACACAAAGAATCCAGTGCAAACCAAACTCAACGCCTCACAAGCCAATACGTTCAAAAAATATTAGTACGCATGATATATGTTCATGTATCAGTATGCACATATACCGAACTAACCTCCGGAGCTACGGCGAGGCATGACGGTAGAAAAGTGACGGCGTAGACGAATTACGATCGATAGAAAGAGAACTTGAGGGAGAAGAAACAGAGAACAGTGAATGTGGAGGATAGAGATACAGGAGGCATATATATAGCTGTCGTGGTGGGCTTGGTATAACCGTACGCGGTTATTAATTCTCCACCAAGTAATAATCATTTTGACGTTTTGCTTCTAGACTATTCGAAAACCTAATTTAAATTTTTATTTTGCATAATGTTTTTAATTATTAATTCGTCTATTTTAAAAAATAAAAAAATATGAATTAAATTTCAAAGAATTGAAAAAGACAAAAATAAATTAAAAATCTATTATTTTCGTTTTCAATAAACTTTTTGAACTTTTAAACATTATTTCTAAAAATATTATTTTTTTTGTCAAAAGACAAACTATTAATTCACGAACATTAGATACAAAACTAAACAATGTAAAAAAATTTATATAGAAACAAAAAATAATTAAAATAGAGTTAAAAATAAAAGCAAAACTTATCACGCGGTGTAAGAATATTACCAAAACAGTACTTAAATTTGAGTTCTAAAAAAATGATCAAACTCATTTCAGAAGCTTCGTAAAATTGCACCAATCTATATGATGAGTTGATAAATGATTACGCTTTCCCTTTTGATTCACGGCATGTAATCTGACATATTATGGCAATTTGCGTGCCTCGATAAGAAAGAGATCACTAAAGTACTAGGACACAATCGTCATTTCTTACTGCCACGAATGCTATTTAAATGTCCTTTTTTAAAATAAATAAATAAAAGTTGTCGTTGAGAGAGTTAGAAGAGAGATCACGTGTAATAAAATTGCTAAAACATTTTAGGAAGACAAATAAAAGACTGATTTCAAAAAAGTTCCTCCCTAAAAATTAGTTTAGATGAAATTTGGAGAGTGAGATGTAAATGCTCTTCTCAAATATCGTCATTCACCAAAAAATAATATTAGATAAAAAATAATAAAATATTAAAACTTTAAATTAATTAAAAACAATTAATTATAAGACTTAATTATTAAGAGACAAAAGGCATAATAGGATATATAGTCAAAATGGATATTCATAAAATTTTATTATCTTTAAAACGTTTTTATTAAGGGGTACTTAATTTAAGGTCCTTTCTACTAGTGTTTATTAAGTTTTGGTCTCATACACTTTTGAACATTAATTTCCAGTCCTCATTTTGATTAAATACCAAACCAGCCCCTGACCATGGTTTGGAATACACTTTCGGAATACACCATAACCGCAAATCCCTGAAATCACGTCGACGGAAATCGCAGCGCCGGAATAGGAAACGACGTCCAGAATCGCGGGGTTGAAGATACCATCGACCATTATCTTCCTAACTAGGACCTGGCCACAGATCTAGGGTTTCGGAGACGCAGAGGGAAGCGGCGCCACCCCGACGGGATTCCGAATCGCCACCAGAAGAATCGAAACACCTTCGGCCGGAGTGCCGGCCACTTCACCGCTACCAGACGACGGCGACAGCGTACCAAAAGTGGTCGTCGCGGCTGTTGGGACGCGGAGGACAACGGCGCCACTGGAAGACAGACCGCCACGCCACCGGAGTACCGACCACTTCACCACTACAGACGACGGCGACAGCGTCCAAACATTGTTCGTCAGGGCTGTGGTCCAATAGAAGGTAGGAAATTTTTGGGGATAAATGTTTGATTTACATGGAGATGGTGTATACATGGTTTTTTTCCAGATTGTGCAAATGTGCGATTTGAGTGTTGGTTTTCCGAATCAGTGTATGGTTTATTTGAACATGGCTGATACATGGTTGATTTTGTACATTCGAAGTGAGTTCGATGTTGTACTATGTGTTCTTAATCGTTCCACCATTTTGATTTTGTACATTAGGCTGATACATGGTTGATTTTGTTCACGTGTATTATGTGTTTGCACCCTCACATTTGAGTTCCCCTGGATAAGGGAGTTGTTTTACGATTTCTGTATTACGTGGCTGCTCAGAATGACGAGTTGTCACCCTCACGTCCAGTACCATGCAAATGTACCATGTTGAGAACATGCTGGGTTCTATGTTGTCTGAATTTACCATGATCATGATAAATTGCCTTTTTTACATACCTGTTGTTTGGACTCCTGTTGTGAAGCAAATATTAATGCACTAGTATTTGTTACTTGGTTGCATCAGGATGTCATGGTTGTTAACATCAGGCATATAAATCTTCATTCGAGTTTTGTCAATGAAGATGGTATATTTGCTCATAGTATATTTGCTGATAGTTTTGCTGAATTTGCTGATAGTATTTTTCTGGTGTGGAATGTGCTGAAATACACCATGTCCGTATAGTAGTCAATGTCATGTAAACTAGATGAGTTTAAACTACAGAAATACAGAAATAATGGTCAATGCCATGAAATACCATGTTTGTATCATTTGTTTTCTAGTCACTAGATTTGTCTTGAATTTACCATATTCATTTGAGTTTTGTCTTATCTGCAGTTGCTAAATAATACCATAGCTGACAGCGATGGCGCGTATACGTAAGTGCTCTCGTGAAAATATATGTTTATGGTTGTTATACCATGTTTGTCGTTGATGTCATGTAATTTAATGACTCAGTTAGGTTTGCATTTGTGCTATTGAAATTTAGGGCGAACACCAACCCGCTCTAAACGCGGTGGTCAGCAAACACCAATGGAAGGGCCAGTCTTAAGCGTGGTAAAGGACAGTGATAGTACACTGAGACGTACTCGGTCAAGAACGACAAAAAAGGTGATAGAAATGACTAAAAAGTTTGATAGAAATGTGAAGGAAACCAATGAGGAAGGCAAAAACAGTGGACGAACTGAAAAGGTGGACGACAAAGATAAGAGGGGCAAGTCAAGTGAAACCAAAGCAAAGAGGACACATGCCGAAACGACTAAAAGGCATGATTTAGGAATTACACCGTATAGATCGAGCTTGGCCGGCATCGTGAAGTTAGTTGCTGATATTGGGTTGCGTGATTGTCACGTGGCCGTTTTGAAGGGGACGCCTTTTTAGCCATTATTCGATGTTATAATTCGCAACAAAGTTATTGGAACACATATTCGGAAAAGTGACAAACTTATAGTGAAGATAATAGAATCCTACCGGCCAGAGCGACGATGCTTCTTAATTGGTGACCAGTACATTGAATTTACGAAATCAGATATCGTGGACATATTTGGCATACGGGGCGGGGATGAAGTATTAAGTCTACGATATGGGACTAAGAATGATGTTAAAATGGTGGCCAGACGACGACTTAAACAACTGAGGTTAACAACGCCAGATATTAAACAGTTGTTGATGAAATACATGCCGGGGAACACAAAGAACGACATATGTGATGTCGTACGACTCCTATGTCTATATTTGTGCCATACATTGTTCTTCCCAACGGGGTCGCAGGCAAAATGGATTTACTTACGACGAATTGAGGATTTGGAATCCATCGGTTCATATGATTGGGGTGGTGCCATATGCAGGGATCTTATGACCTCGGTCCACAAATATCACCATCAACCACGAAAGGTCTCTGGGTGCGTTGTCGCGTTATTGGTAAGTATTTTGGCTTACCATGGTATTTTTTTATGAATATCACCGTGCGATCGTATTTCTATTCGGTAACCTTTTCTGCATATGGTAAATTTACAAGGTACACATGGTAAATTTCTTACTAGCTCAAAATGGGTGGTGTTGGTACACATGGTAAATTTACAGATTGTAACTGATCTACTAGCTCATCTATCTAGATTGTAACTGTTTCTGCATATGGTCAATTTACAGATTACTCATGGTAAATTTGTTAATCGTTGCGATCGTGGTTCTATTTGGTAACCTTTTCTGCATATGGTAAATTTACATGATACACATGGTAAATTTCGTACTAGCTCAAAATGGGTGATATTGGTCCCTCTGTTTTTATTGCTGATACCTTATCCATGTTGTGTATATTCAATGTTAGTCGAACTAATCTAGTTTGGAACTGTTTCTGCATATGGTAAATTTACAGATTAGTCATGGTAAATTTGTTAATCGTTGAAATGGGTGGTCTTTGGAACTCTGTTTTTGTTGCTCACACCTTGTCCTATGTTTGGCATCATGATTACTGCGTACTGATGGCGGTTTGAATCTGTAGTACTGGTTATGTGAGCACACATCCGTTGTCCAACCGACACACCCCGATGAGCAACCACACTTTCTTCGGTGGAGCATCCCGGAAATGCTTACACATTTTAGCGATACATTGTTAACCTCACATCGTGATGTGCAGGTTAGTTAAATTTTAGTAATATATTGAAGTCCCTTCCGCAAATATTACCATGTACTTGTACTTATTTTCAATCAACGTAACATGTATTTTGTTTTTGTGCATATGTACACGCCATTAGGTGACCGCAAAGAAGTTGAATGCAATGAAAAGCCAGCTTACAACGGAATCCGATGATGAAGGTTACGATGGTACGTATGACCAAGATGTATGCCTGTTGCCGATATCAGTCAACTTATAGCCGTTTTGCTCCTATGATTACAAATGACTTTGTTGCATTTATCCAGGGGCCGGGGATGGAGGACATGGATCAGAACCTAACTCTGACAAGCACACTCCAAGCATGGCCTGTGTAGTAGGCTGGAATAGTCATTAATGGGCCCCCGGCCCATGATCACCCAAGCAGTATTCTGGAGCTCGGCATAGCCCAATCTGGCCAACATGGGTTCTCTGGTATTGGGCCGAACGACCTGACGGCCGGAGTATTGAGCTCGGCCTATCCGAACAGTGATATCGCGTTCCGCACCGATCTTCGGCCTCTTAATGCTCGGCAATCGTTACTCGGCCAAGAGGATCCCCTTTGGCAGATTCTTGTTCGGCACGACTGAAAACACCGTGTGGTTCGGTTCAGGACACGAACACACGTTCTCCGCTCTCTCAGGGACACGAACGCACGTTCTCCGCTCTCTAAGGGACGTGTAGGCGCGCCCTTCCGATCCGCTCGGGCATGGGACACGTGGCAACGTCCCCGCAGTCTTCGGGCCACAACCTACGTACTGGGCCGAACACTCCGGTAAACGGTTGGACTCCTACTCTATAAATATCCCAGCGGCACTCCTACTACAGGTACATGCACACTCGCGCTTAGAGCTTACTTTCAAGTTATTTTTTCTCTTCCTAAAGAGCTAACTTGATCGTCGGAGTGCCCACCGGAGATCCAACTCCCCCCGGTGTGCACTAACCTAGTGTTGAGTGTTTTGCAGATCGAAGATCCGATTCTACAACCCGAGAAGTCAAGAGTGGATTCCAGACTCCACAGCCTGTAGCAATAATTCTGATTCCGGTTAGTGACTGTTTGCTTCTTGTTTTTTACGAACTTGGGATACAAGTGATTTTTACTGTGGATCTTGCAGGAAAGGAGCAACTTGCGAGTGAAACCGCCGAAGATGTTTCAGGGGATACTGGCGAAGAAGTCGACTATAAAGATGCTAAATCACAGTTGGTGAGTGATCTCCGTGTCCAAATTGTGAAACTCAAATTGCATATAGCGAGTTTGGTTCAAGAGAAAAAGGAACGGGAATCCGAACATGCCAAAGACATAGAAAAGAAGGACGCAGAAATAGCGAAGTTGAACGAGACAATAATCTACCTCCTGAATGAAAATTCAAGGTTTTCGGAAGAGTTGGATGAAATGGTTGTGCACTCTATCACACAACAAACACATAAAAAGGACAACACTGAAGTCAGCGCTGTGCAACAAAAGAATGCTACACACGACGCCAAGCGGTCTATGGTCATGCGTATCAAGACAAAATCGAGGAAAAACACAGAGAAAGAGGGATATGTCTATGAAAAGAAAAGGCAGAAGTTTGGTAAAGAAGAAAATAGTGAGGTGGTCGTAGAAGCCAATCAAGATGTTATCAATACAGTCAGGACAAGTAAAAATATTCCTTCAGCGGTTTCACGGGTACCTTCAAAACCAGTTTCGATGAATCACATCAAAAAATGTGTTGTCCATCGCTTGTTATCGAAAGAGGATCAACAGAAGATTAAAACAATATGGACAAATGTTGACACCAGGTATTTACCGGAAAACCAACGGCTTAATGTACCATCTTATGTTTTTAACTAATTTTTTTTTTCGCAGCAACTGCATATGGTCCGGTAGTGAGATAGGTTCTTCCGTGTTTGTTGAAGATATAAAGCAGCTTATAAACGGACTCATCTATATCCGGCTCGGTGAGTACTAATCCGTTTGGCCAAAATACCAATATTAAATTTGAGTACTTATGGTATATTTGCTGCTGCTACTCGCAATTATGGTATATTTGCTGTACATTGAGAATTTGGAAGTGATAATATGTTTGAGTATATTCTTGCAGTTGTATTTTTTCTGTATATTTTGCTATGATGGTACAGTTGGTAGCGATGGTAATTTTGTGTAATTGGTATATTCTGATGCGATGGGATATTTGTGGTGCTGCTGATACTTATGGTATATTTGTTGTACAACGTATATTTACAAGTGTTTTTTGTTTGAGTGAGGTGGTAGATTTGACAGTTGTGCTATACTTAAATATGGTGGCACAGTTAATAGCAGTGGTATTTGTTGCGTATTTGGCAATTGTTTGATGGGTTAACTTGGATGACGTGACATGTTTGGTAACATCGCAGGTGATTGATGCGTATGCCGAAATCCTAAGTCGGGTTCAGAACGAACATGTGTTTAATCAACAACACGATGGTACGCAGTCAGCGAACAATACGTCATATGCATTCACAAGTAGCTGTTTGGTGAGTTGTCAAAACATAGCCAATGTTTTAGAAATTCATTATCTTTTTCATTTGTTGTACTTCTGTTCCGTCTGACTTCGGCAACACAGGGACTGATAATATCGAAGTCGCCGGAGGAACGTATTCAGTTGCTCGGACAATGGATACCCAAGAGTCGGTCGTCCAAATTCCTACTTTTTCCAATACATAAAGGTCATCACTGGACATTGCTTGCCCTGGATAAAGAGGAAGGGGATTGGAAGTTTTACAACTCATTACGCCCAAGGTCGGGTGTTGACTACTACTGCGAGGCCGCGGCCCAATTGGTAAGGATAATTATGTGTCCCCATCTGCTTTGGTAGTTTGGTGCACATTGACTAACATCAGTGCCTCGCATCTTGCAATAACAGAAAACACAAGTCGAGAATTATTGGAAGAATAACTCAAACGGATTGGTCACTACACAGGATTCCAAGCCTATTGAAGAGGTTTCATATTGCCCACAGCAAGGAGCAAACACGTAAGACTAAACTGGTCCTTGTTTCTTGAACTCGAGTTGAATAGTCAATACACGTTTGAATCCTAATCTTACTGTACATTTATTTGAACGCAGACTCGATTGTGGGATTATCGTGTGTTACATCATTCGCCAGTACTTCCGCAATGACTCCATAGCTTCCAATCTAACAAAAGCAGAGTGTCAGGAGATACGGGCCGCGATACTACATGAGTTGCTTATAAATGTGGACCATCATACGTTATAGATTAGGTTTTTTGGGACGTGCTTTTGATGCTACTATGATAACGTTTAATTTGTAGTTTGAACAGTTTTTAAGGTAGCCCATGTAGGATGAATATGACATTTTAGACTTTTTTGAATGGTACATATCGTCTTACTTTGAATGGTTCACAACTAGCTGTGCCATCTTGATGTTGCAGTTTTGATGTTGCAGGTGTGACACCGCACCGCGAATACAATGAGTTATAACCACCGTGGACTAAAATATGGTAAATTTGCAACCGTGTTATGGTAAATATATGATTGCCTGTAAAAAAATGCTGCACCACACTTCCGGATCAATATGGCATCATTAGTTGAAACAAAACCCGCTGTGTAAAGTGCGCAAAATGTCCATATAATATTATCTCCAAATTTATCATGTGCGTAGCAGAATTTAACTCCATATATTAATTATGGTACATTTGCAGTCAAGTACTCCAAATTTATCATGATTTGTCTTATCTGTTTCTTTGAATTGGTAACTGACGTTGTTCCAACTAAACGCCAAATCAATTATCTCAAAAAGTACGTCATAGTGAACAAATCTAATAAAACTCTGTCTGTAACAAATGTTAACACACTCACACACATAAAAGGAAAATTATAACATCGCAATTGGTAGAAATATAATAAGGAATGTATCAAAAATAAACGACCAAACTGTTTGGTTATGCACTAAACACGAACTACTTAATAAAAATAAACTACAGCGCCTCTTTGCATGATTTCCGATTATGATTCCCTAACCTTTTACACCTCCCACATTTAATTTGATTTTGGTTTTCTCCCCTTGAGGGTATTCGTTGAGTTCTAGGCCTCCCTGGAGTCTTCTTGCTTAGTGGAGGAAGCATGATATCCTCTTCTGTTTGTTGTTCGCGCATCCACATAGTCGGTATTGGGTAAATAGAGAATGAGTAAGAGCCACGAAAAGCTTCCACGTGGTAATGTGGATCTACAAATGAATTCAAATCTTTACCCGCCGAACATATTGCAGCCACTGCATGAACACATGGGAAACGCTCCATCTGCCATGTATGACATGAACACGTACGCCTGCCAATGTCGACTGTGGCATTGGGAAATGATTGGACCTCGTAAATACTATCTCCCGCCTCAACAACCACCCATGTCCTACCATCGTTGAATGCATCAGTCAGTCTCTTATCCATTTCAGGGCAAATAAGACCAGCCCACTTGCTTGCAAGTTCCCTCCTACTAGACATTTGAGCCATAATCTTAACCCTTATTGCATCCACTAAATTGGTGATGGGGAGGTAGCGTTCCTTTTGAATCCATGAATTGAAAGACTCTGCGACATTCGAATACATCTCGCCGTATCTCTCGCCACGGAAGTACACATTGCTCCAGTTTTCTTTCGGTAGTTGTTCTACAAAATTTTTCACCCTCTCGCCCCCATCACATATCATTTTGTCCATGTGACGATGGAATAAATCTCTCGTAGGAGCGTAAGCACACTTCACCAGTAAATCCACCATCTTCTCCTTGAAAGACTTGTGTGACCCACGTAGATGGTATCTCAAATTTGTCTTCAAATGGAATAGGCAAAAGCCATGACTAACATTTGGGAAAACCTTCTTCATTGCATCAAGTAATCCAATATTGCGATCAGAAATAAATGTTATATCCCTACCAGGAACAAGAATCTTGTGCAAATTCTGCAAGAACCACAACCAGTTGTCTTGGTTTTCGGAGTCAACAACGGCAAAGCAGATTGGAAATATACCTGTCAAAACAAACATCATCAAAACACGCAACACAACTACAAAGTAAAAAGAAAGTAAATGTAATTGACAATGAATTATAACTCCCAAATTCTCGATATACAGCAAATATACCATAATTTCTCAGACATATTATCACTTCCAAATTTACAGTGTACAACAAATATACCATAAGTACTCAAATTTAATATGGGTAATTTGTCCAAACGGATTAGTACTCAAATTGAACTGAAGTTTACCTTGGTTCCCATTTTTTCCAGTGGCACCGAGCAATGTACCCTTATGCCTACCTTTCAGAAAGGTACCGTCAAGGAATATAATTGGGTGACAGTGATTGAAACCCCGCATACATGCCGCAAAGGCTACAAATAACCTCTTAAAACGCTTCGTTTCTTCATCAAAATCCAGCTCAATGTGACTCCCGGGATTGGTTCTCCTAGATGCACTAACATACCACTTTAGACTAGTAAAAGAGTCTACATAGTCACCAAAGACATCACTCCTGGCCTTCTCCACACCCCACCAAGCTTGGTGGTATGATACATTCAGTCCATAACCAGTTTTTATTTCTTTGACAATATCAACTGGCCTCTTCATAGGTGTTACGCGTACTTCATCCGTCACCATACTAGCGATCAATTTCGACGTCACCCGTGTGTTCTTAGGAGTCCTTATTGCAACCCCACAACTGTGAGTATCCACAAATTTCCTAATGCAGAAGTAAACATTCGCTGGACAAACCCTAGCATGCAACTCCCACACACATCCCTTCTCCTCCCTAAACTTGCAATGAGCTGTCAATCTGGTTTTGTCATTCTTGATTAAAAAATACTCAAACCCCCTCTCGATTGCATACTTCTTCAATACAGTACGGAGTTCTGAAACCCCTCCCTCGAATTTCTGGCCAACTCCTGTAATTCCATCAGACCATTGAGCTGTCAACAAACTATTACGTTTGTGGCTACAAAATATAGGAATATCATCCACAATACCATCCGACCCCCCACCATCAGTTGACTGGACCACGGTATAATCCATATGGCCTCTCATGCCTTCAGAATTTTCATTGTTGCCGTCATATCCCAACTGTTGAGTCCCAAATGTTGAGTCCTTAACAAGTACCTCTATGTCTTTATATCCGGCATTCTCTGCAAGCCCGAACATCGTACCCAAGTCATCATCGTTGTCCAATAGTAGATTTTCATTGTCAACCAATGAGTAACTCACCACCACGGATTCAGGGTCCAAATGATGCCATCTATCACATACCTTGTTCACCACCTGCACAAAGTTCCAGCTGCGATCTATCCGAATTGCAGCAATCTTTTTATTATGCCTACAAATCAGTATCAAACCACCATCCATTCCAACAATCCTGTAGCACAAAAGGGGAAAAAATCGGTATTACCTAATTTAAATATCAAGCGGCAACGTGACACAAAAAATATAGTTCCACAAACATAACCATTAAAAAATAGGAATGGTCGTCCATGGTAAATTTATCTACAAAACATGGTAAATTTCAAAAAATGGTAAAATTTGACATCGTCAAGTTGACGAACATGGTAAATTCCCATTAAAATTTGAGTTACGGTCGTCCATGGTATATTTGCATGATTTATGGTAAATTCAGACAATACGCATGGTAAATTTTGTCACCCCCATCAAAATGCGCATTATGGTGAATTTAGTAATCATTATGGTAAATTTACAAATGGTAAATTTTCCCCAGTACGTCAAACCCTCTGGTTTCGGTGCCCCATGCGAATCACAAAATTATACCCACAATGTGTTAATCATCGCAATAAATTTTGGGTTTCACCATCAACCACCGTAATATCGAGATAACGAAAATAATCATCAGAACTTACCAAAATCTGCAGTCCAATCCGGTAATTGAATACTTCCGGGTAGAGAACTTCAAGTTCCGATAATGGGACTTCACGGGGCAGAGAACTTCAAGTTCCGGCGATTGAACACTCCGGTGATAAAAAACTTCAGGCAAGAGACTAAAATCCAAAAACTGCCATTACCGTAATCAAATCAAACCCTAATATTTACTGCCACTACCGTAATCAAATAAAATCCGTAGTTTTCCGGCGATTGAACATTCCGGTGATTAAAAACTTCAGGCAAGAGAATAAAATCCGATAACTGCCATTACCGTAATCAAATCAGAAGCTAATATTTACTGCCACTACCGTAATCAAATAAAATCCGAAAACTACCATTTCCGTGAAAAACAAAAGGAAACAAATTACTAATATTTCGGCCATTTCCATAACAAATCAAAACCTAACAAATCAAATTCGAAAACTATCATTTACTATACTAAAGATAAACGTAATCCCTAAAAATAAGCCTAAAATTGTGCGACAGATTTAACCTCAACAAATCAAATGTTAACTACACAAAGGGTAACATGGTAAACCAACTCTCAAAATTAATGGCAAAATTGTCCATTTACACCATTATAGGATTAAAACATAATTCCGAAAAGTGGATGGGATGGAAAACTAAATTAGCGGGGTAGAAAGGACCCTAAATTAATTTATAGTTTTAAAAATATATCTATTCATTAAAATAATGTTATATAGCTTATTTTTATAGTAATTATAAAAATTCAATTTAAAATTAACAAAAAAATAAAAAATCTTACCGATCAGGAATGACAATTTCACCAGCGCGGTGCCTTCACCCTATTTCCCGCCCCAAATAGATCGGGGATTCAGAGATTTTTTCTGGAATCGAGTAGGACGAAAATTAGTTTGAAAAAAAATTAAAAATGGGTAAGATTCGAATATATGTGTTCTCGTCCCTGATCCACGCCCCGTTCTCCGTATATTTGCCACTATAGAATTCAGAGAAATTATTTTACCATTTTGAAGCATAACTGCGTCCTCTCTCTTTAAACTTTCAAACTTCCTAGGACGTTCTATTGCCCCCGATCCGTCTCGTTGCCCCTGATTCATCCCATTGTCATCCTTATTACCGACCAAGTTTCTAACCAGTACAACTCAAAATTTTCAATACAAATTGATACACCCAATATTGTTTAGTATTTGAAACAATATAATGCACAGTAATAAATATTCCGTTCTATATCAAGTATAATACAAACCGACCAATACAATACGGAATTCATAATATTGATTTAATGAGATAAAAAGATGGAAGACAACCAACTTGAACTTGTTTGACAAGCATCATATTCAAAATTTATTTACTTCCTTGCACGCCGAATGCACTATACAATAGACTATTTTATCTTTTTGGAGCCAAATAAAATTCTCTCACCTCTTTTTTCATTCATATCTTATTTCCTTTCTACATCACATTCCATTTACAAACATATTATTGTTAATTACAAAAATCTCCCTCCCTCTCTCTCTCTCTCTCTCTCTCTCTAACCGCCCTAGGTTCCTCTACTTCTTTTATAGAATTAGAGAAGTCTAACTAATTGAAAGCGCCTATCGCATCTTTTCCAAACTTACAACAGTACAAGGGGCATAGCCTTCAAATAAAAGTCTCTCTCTCTCTCTCTCTCTCCCCCCCCCCCCCCCCCCCCCCCACCGTCCCTCCCTCCCTCTCTCGCTGGAGCAAAAACTAGCATGAAAGTTCTATTTCAGGAAAGGACGACGTACTATAATACTTTCTGTTTTGTCAAGTCCTGTTTTGGTCTCTCTCTCGTATCTTTAACAAAATGCTCAAAACAACACTTTTATAACACTACACACCAATCTATATCTCTCATCTCTTCTAATTTTTATAACACTACGCAAAACCGGACATATGATTTAACAAGTCAACATACAAAACAAAGAAGAACTGAAAATTTTCTGAAGGCATTCTGAAGCTACTTAAATTTCAGCCCCACGCTTGAGTTGCCCACTACCAGAAATCTAAGTCAACGAACTTGAAAAAAGGACGACATTGCTGTCTGAAAGAAAATAAACAATCTGCTGTCAACATTTAAAACAGCACCAGAAAATAATAATTTTCCAGTTCAGAATCTTCAGACAGCCAAACAAATTGATGATTATCCAGAGCAGATAGCCCAAAACCCTAATTTACCGGTACAGATGTCTCTTCTGCCGGCACTGACCTTTCTCAGAGTTCCTCCCGTAAAATACAACAAAGAGTTCTAGACAATGGCGTAAAGAGTACAACAGATTCAGTAGGCAGCGAAAGAAGAAAGTGCACGCAAGCGATTGGCATAACAAAAAACTGCCACAAGCATTTCCCATAGAGACAACAATATGAACATTTTTAACATGTTATCAGCTTGAGTATTCAAATGTGACCTTTTACGCCCTAAATTTACTTTCATGGCAACTTTTGACCTGATATATATCTACACCAGTACATTGTGCAATCATTTGTGAGCTATTCTTAACCAAATCCAAAACCTTCGTTGGCTTCGTGAATGGCAAGCAACAGTCTCTCCTCTAGATGCTGTTTAGAAGGATACTCCGGTAGATCTAACTGGTTGAAACTGCATAGTAAAAACAATAAATTCATTATGAACATAATAGACTTCTCATAAAACCAACAAAAACTAAGACACAGTAAAGTGCGTGAGAACCCTTTCCCACCAACACCCGATAGAGTTCAACCCAAGGCGCCTTAGGGAAGATCACAAATCAGGTCTTTTAGCATTCAAATATTCATATTAATCTTCCTTTATACATTGTATTTAAATGTGATTCTTTACACTTATTGAGATGCAGAATTACCTATCACTTTTTGTAGTCAAGTTTTTCTATTGGCAGTGCAACAGAAAAACAGTAATCTGTAAAAATATGTTGACAACAATGCGCAGACTAGATTTTGCAGAAGGATGGTGTGAAAATTTGTATATAGAATCCAAAAAACTCCTCCGAAAGTAATTTAGGGATTATGCATTCTCCAGTTCAGTTTTCAAAATGCATTTTGATATTAAACCACTTGAATGAGCTCCCAAAAACCCAAAAGCCAAAAATGCACAATCTAGAATCCAGAATCAGGCGGCCAAACATCTCCGTTGATTTGTGGCCCTTTTGTCAATTTGGGTTTGATTTATCGAGACCTACTGTATGTACATTATAGAGGGCCCCTTAAGATGTGAGGGCCCTGACAAAGGTAGGGCCCCCAGAAATGCCCTAGTTCGCCTTACAATCGGGCTGCCCCTGGTTTAACTAAATATGCTCATCAAGATTGAAATAGTACCAAGTATGAGCTGAAGGCAAGTGCTTGGCGCTGCCATAAGCTTTGTGGATCTGAAATTTCTGTGAGCCCGAGATCCCCTGGAGAGCGCTGAATCCTTCTAAAGGCACCTGCAAAATAGAAAATTCTTATAAAATACTCATAGCGCCTTATCGACAACCAACATGTTCACCATAACATAATATGGAATAATATGGGCCTTGAGATATGATTCGGAGATCTGAAAGAGCATTCATACATTTTACTAATCGAAACAAAGGAAAAGGATCCTTCCTAGTTCCTCCTGGTGCCCTTTTACTGAACTACGAAACAAATCAAATGAAATGAAAGAAAACCAAATGGTAGAACATCCTTAAGGAGGTCCAAAGCAAAAGAAAAGAACAATATTTGTAATGAGTTTCCCCTCAATATGTGAAAAAATCCATGAAATTACATCCCATCAAACTTTGTGCACCAATAAATGTCGTTCCCCTGTAATTTTCCAGACAGATGTCCAAGCATCATTGCTGGAAACAGGAAGGTTGCACTCTAGCAGAAGTATGGCTTAAATCAGGCACATGGAGAATATAATGAATGGGAGGGTTGATGAAGAAGAAGCATATTCGAAGAGGTGGATGTAAGAAAATTAAAGCTGGTAACACATTTTCCGTCAGATGATTCTTTTTCTACCTCATACATTCTGCTGGCAGCCACCAATCCTAGAAACACAACCTGACATGGCCACCAACAAACCCAACCAAACACGTCCTCCCTTCTATGCTAAAGTATTTAATTTCAGCAAGAGATTAAAATTATGAAAAGAAAACTGAAACGAAGACATTATGCCCTTTTTGTCAAGGATAAATTTCGTCTGTTCCTAATTTTCTCTTCTATTTCCCATATCACATAATTCGGAAACCCATTTATGGCTTATTTTACAAAATATAGAAATAGAAAAATAAAAAAGATTGATCTATGTCTCCATGTGTCACAAATATAACTCGGACGTGTAACCCCACTATGTCAATTCCGATAGAGGGTTCACAGAATTTCAACTTTCAAGCTAACAAAAATTTACTAACATGACATATTAAATAGAATAATAACAAACCTTTGATGTGCCAGTCACAAACTGCAGAAGACGAGCTTTATCTTCCTTGCTAAAACTTTGAACCACCTCCCAAAACCACTGGATGATAGGAGACGCAGCACTGTACCCAGAATACTCTGTATTCGCCCTCATGTCATCAACTGAGGGACATTAACACGAAATATCTTGTTAGAAATGTATCGCTAAATTTCCATGGGACTTGGAGAAAATCAAAGCATAAATCATTATTTCATAGAGTCAAACTCACAGTCAATATCTGGAAGCCCACTAATCAACAGTTCCAATTCCTTGTCATTAAAAATTGATATCAAATCACGAGCTATTAGTTCAGTAAATCCTTCCAAAAAAGCATTTATTTGAGGACGAATAGCAGTAGTTAACCGCTGCTCAGCAACCAAATCAACATATTCATGCTTGTTTTCCTCGGTAACTCGAATGTTCCGTCCACCGGGAATCAGTTCACAGTCAGTGACCTGCATTACATAAATTAATTATTTAATATCACAGAAGAAAGTTGGAAACGTTATCATCTATAGGCATTGGAAGAACTCATTACTTCCGTCCTCTCGTATAATATTAGCTTCTCTTCATCAGCATCCATGCTAAAAGTAAGGTCCAGTACATCAGTGATATCGTTCTGAAAAGGTAAACAGGGAACTGAGTGAGAATCTCTGGCTAACAGAGACATACATATTGCATGTGAGAGAGAGAGAGAGAGAGAGATGAATATAGCATTCAAGTGTGCAACACACCTCAAGCATCCACTTGAGATTTTTAAAGTAATCTGGATCTATAGCTTCGATATCATGGTAAGTCACTTTAACCCCAAGGATATGCTTATAGAAGGATCGAGTGAAATGAACATCGAGAAGTTGTCCATCTAGAAGTGCCTTCCCAACCTGAAATGTATAGGAAAGGCATAAGCAAGAACCATATAATTAGCTACTCAAGCACGAATGCATAGTGAAAAAGGTACTCACCACTCGCCCAACAAACTTGAAGTAGGAAAGATGTTCAGTTTGGTAAACAGAGTTAGGATTTGGTTGAAATGTTGAGTCATTGCCCACAGTTGTAAACAATAGTGCTCCCTTATCGAAAATAACCCTCGACAACAACTGATACCATTCCCTAGTAAGTCCACCTGCATCAATGCCTTCTTCCCCTTGGAAATGAACAGTCAACCTCCCCTTCAAATCCTGGGTTGACCTCATCCGTAGTTGATTGTATGAATCTTCGAGTATATAAGCTCTTCTTACAGAAATCCTTAAAGGACTGTGATGATGATCATGTTGGTGCTTTATCTTAGATCTAAAGTGCGCACGTTTGTTGTCAAAATCTATGAATCGTGGAACCTTCAGCATGAGTGATAAAGACTTCTCAAGCAACCCAGGGTTTTGCCGGATGAAAGAATTCAAGAGTTTCCTATGCTTCTCGGAGAACTTCACAAAAGCAAGGTTTTTCTCATCTGCCTTTGAAACAGCCCCTGAAATTTTCTGCTGACTAGTAGAAGTGGAGGCATCTTCAACTTCAGAAATGACAGAAATACCGAAGTCCTGATTTGCACCTGATTGCCCAGGTTGTAACTTCTCACACATCACAAAGAAAGATTCTATGTATGGCAAGATGTTCTGAGTACCAGCAGGGAGTGGAGGCACTACACTGGATGGTTTGTGTGTGGAAAGTACAGATTTATTAGATAAATCAGGTTGGGGATCAGAATAGCTTTCTATTTTGCTTATGCAAGTGCTTAACTCCAGCCACAAAGGCTCCAAAGATCCGCTGATGTCACGTACGAGAGAAATAGCAGCAGTGTACTTTTCAGAAAGAGTCGTATGGTCTTTCTCTTTCTCATTGATTCCAGCAACAAGCGAGCTTAATGCCTGCAAAACCCTCAAAATTGCCGCACCATCGGATGACGTGGTAGTGAGCAGTGCCTTTTCCCCTTCTCCAAACACATGCAACTCATCCATTGCAGACTTGGTCAAAAGTTGCACGGATTCAGCAAGCTCAGTGATGAGCAGATGACAGTGTGTTGGAGCAATTGCGACCAACTTCTTCAATACCTCCGAAGCTAGAGCATATGCATTATCTGACAGCCTATGGAAAGAGGACATATTAGTCTAAGTATTTCATTTTTCCTGGCAGTCAGCATTGCCAAGGATGACTTAGAAAGGAGCGACTAAAACTGGAATGAAATTTCATACACAACAATAACAAGAAAATTGTCACAAACAAGGAAAAATAGTCGACTATCTCAAGAAGTGCAGGAACCATCATTTGCGAAGGCCGGACTTTTGGACAGAGGAAAATTAGAACAATATGTCGTTTGTTTTTCCCCCTTGGGACAACTTTCTAATGTAGTGGGGTCAAAATTGTACCTATTATCTTTGTAAGATACAAGTATACCTACTGGTGGGGTCAGGATTTGTTTATCCGTCCGTCAGGTTTCAATCATCTATCTTTAATCAGTAAAAATTGCAATATTTATAAGAGGTTTTTCCAACCCAGTAGGGTTGCTTAACCCCATCCTCCACCACCTCCCTACCCACCCTTGGGAACCATACTGCAGAACGCATGCGCACATGGACAAGTTAAAAAGTAAACAAAAGACAGTAATGACCAGAGCTGCAAGTATATAGTGATAAATAAACATGGAGGAAACCATACCACAGAACTCATGCTTTGAATCTAGTTTGTTTGTCATATGTCGTGTATAATGTTTACAATAGCACCTCAAACTTCCGTGAGCTTTTTACAGATGTCCAGAACAACAAATTATGTCCCACCTAATTGAAAGCAATATAACAGCATATAATCACAAGAATTTAGGCTGAAAGGCCATCATACCCTTCTCGTGCAAGCAGTGAGCATAGAAGTCGAAGTTCTGCTTGTGGTAAGCTATCAAGTACAGTTTGCATATCACACTCTGCATCTGCACTTAAAGCAGATGGTTTGGAGGAGCCATCAGGCTTCAAGGATGTGATGTCAGAGCCAGTGGATTTGACACTAGAGCCCGTATTTATTTCAGCATCTGACGTGGTGGTCTGAATAGGTTCCACAGCAGGCACCCCAGATTCACTGGACGAATTAAACTTGCTTTCAGCATTATCAATGATTACCTCCAATAGGTTTAGTAGCTGAGACAAGAACCCAACAGCGAAAGAGATGGAAAGAGGACCAACAAAACCAAGTTAGAATACCATACAGTAAATAAGACAACCATAATACAAGTGTATGTAAATCACCTGCTCAAGATGTGCTATACTTCTCAAATAAAGGGGCTGGTTCAAAAGGCTCAAAAGCAATGCAATGGCGAAGTATCCTTCTTGCTGGCTCTTTCGTGCCGTGACATCATCTTCAAGAATCATCACAGCTTTGCCACGTGCCTTATCAAGATTTTCTGATTCTTGTAGGAGTGGCCGAGGCAGCTTAAACTGAAGCAAAATATTTGCCACATAAGGGTGATTTCGAGCCAAGTAGGTCAGAGTTTCAAGAACACGTCGAGACACCAAAGGAGGGACACCTAAAAGCACAGAGCAAGCAATAAGCAAGTACTCAACAGCAATAACTATAACACAAAATAACAGAACTCACAACCAAGTGTTCCTTGGCAACCTTACTTCCAACTTAGGTGAGACCATCCATGCGAAGAGGAAAATACTATAACTCACAAGGGTGTGGGTCCATTTAAGTTTTTAAACTCCAGTAAACTAATAAAATAATTGCAAGAGAATCTGAAAATTAGAACAGTGAAATATTGGATTTAACAACCTGTGCCAGCAACTTTTATCCACAGTGGCCCTCTATTGCGGTGTTGCACCTTTTTTATTAGGTGTCACACGCCCCTGTTCTAGTTACCTGGGTTTAATTCACACTTGAGAACCAGCTGTTTCTGGATCGTAAAAGGAAATCAACAACAAAAACCTAAAGGTTAAGGCATTTGAAAGCCTATCTGTTTAGTTCAACACATTCACATCACCTAAGGAGCAGTGACGTGTGTTTAAGTGTAAATTACACTATAAACTTGTTAAAGTACCACATGGAGATAGGCAAGGGTCAATGATGTTGGCAAAATTTCTTAAATGTTGTACGGCAGTAATTCAACTTGAACTTAGATTTGAGAATGAGAGAAAATATTGCACTTCACGAACAATTAATAAGATAGAAGAATAGAGGTATTACCGTCAAATGATTGAGGCCGTGAATACATGACGTGACTCTGGCAAGCATACAACCTATAAGATGGCTCAGAAGCACTTAAATTATTGACAGGCTTCCATATATCGAGCATCAACAAGTCCATCAGGATTTTCACCAGAGCAGTCCTGGTCTCACTATTTGCACATAAATTCAAGAGCAGCCTCTGCAGCTGGCCTTTATATAGTGGCTGCAGGAACAATGTCAATTAATATATAGATGAAGGGTTACAAGCAATAGTACAAAAGAAAGAAAGAAAATATTGCACCAAGTGAATACCTGAACAACACGAAGCAGTCTAACCATGGCTCTCAGAGCTTCTGTGTCAACCAAAGGACTCCCTTCAGCTTCAACTGGCTTACTTCCCATAGACCTACGAGCAAGGATTGCACCAGTTCTATCCAAGCTAGAACCAATACCTTCACCTCGTCGAGATGACTCGCCCCTACGGTTTCTAGGGTACATCCCAAACAAGGTGCGATTATAACGATTTGCAAATCTTTCACGCAACATATTTGCCTCCGCAACAAGGGCAGGTGTGAGATTGGCAAGAATATCATGAGAAGACGTCAAGAGAACCTAAGAAAAACACACAAGCAATTTCAGACTTCTTTTCACATGCAGAAATATGAAATCAGACTCACGTGACAAGCCAAGGCCCTGAAAGGGAGACTAATGAGACAGCACATCTAGAAGCTCAATCATTATGCATTTCAGAGAGAACATGGGTAGAGACAGGTAATATTTTACAAGGTAAATTAATGCCACAGATGGTGAAAGAAGTAGACAGATAGACAATAAACATGTGAGGGTTTGGTTCTCATTATTCTCTCACTTTCACCTTTCAATATTGAGGAACCATGTGTAATCATGTCATAACTTGATTTGAGACACATACATGAGTTGAGGGGACTGTAGAAGTCCCCAAAACCCCATCTCATATCTCTCTTGTTCTCCTCTCTACATATTCTCTTCATATACGAACCCTAGCCCCACCTTTTAGTGTTCAACTAAACAAAATGAGAATCTCTCTGCAACAGCCAACATACCTCTTCTCGCAAATCTGATGGAAATGTAGCAATTATGGACACGGTGTCCATTTCCACAGGTTGGCCTTCAAGTTCCTGTGATTGATGAAGTCTTTGTGCCTGTTGTTGTGCAAGAACTTCTTCTCTGATGTCAGGTGGAAGGGCTGCAAGAAATTCTGGATCTATATCCCCAGCATTTTGAGGTTCCGCATTTGAATGCTGCCTCTCTTGACCCTGTTGCACAGAAAGAACTTCGCTTCGCAACTCCTCAGGGAGGGCATCTAGGAAAGCAGGGTCAATTGATCCAGAACCACCATCATCATTCGCCGGCAACTCCTCTGCTTGACCACCCTGATCTGCTTCTTGGCTAGGATTTTCAGAAACTTCTGTCACACTGTGAAGAGGAGCATCTCTGCTGCTTACGGGGGTAGAATTTCCAAAAGACACATTTGCCCTCCTAGAGATTTGCCTTTCTCCAACACCATCATCATGGCCATCAGCACTTCCGATTTCAACATCCAGACTTCGGAGGCTCTCCCCCAAAGTAGCACCACTTCCACTGCTTTCTTGGCTCACTGCTTCAACATCCCGAACAGCAGAATCGTTTTGTTCGAACTGCATTGCAATGGATTGCGATTGTGTACTCGATGCATCCATTTCCTGTAAAGATTCACTTCCTGTAAGCCTCGTATCAGCATTTCCAGAACCATCCATTGCTACGGACGAGGGCAGAGGAACATAGTTGTTTTCAGTGTTTCCATTGTTCTCAGCAGGAGTTTCAGGTGTCATCCCAGCAGATTCTTGAGATTGACTGACCTCATTTTTACTTTGAGGTTCTGAGGGCACCATATTCTCATCAGAAGGTTTCTCAGGAGTTGGACGTCTCAAATGGGAAACAAGAAGATCTTCAAACCCTTGGGGAACTGCAGATGGATTTGATCCACCAGTTTGCTGGTTATCTTCTGTCCACAAGTTGAATCGGTGCCCATGGCGTCCATTCCTCAGTGACCGGAAAATAGCATCCAGACGTGAGGGGGTGTTTCCAGAGTTCCGATCAGAAGAGCTAACATCCCGTGTATTCACTGAAGCAAACCAAAAATAATGAAAAAAGGGAAGTGCAAGGAGAGAAGGAAACATGCTCAGATTTCAGAATCTGAAGAACAAGGCTTTACAATACCAAGGCAGTTAAGAATATACAACCAAAAACTGGGGTCAAAATGTCACATGCCAGAGAAACTTCAAATAGCCAAAAATGAGGGCAAATAACCAACTACCAGTTAGGAATTACCTGATTGCCTGAGGGGCGGTGAGGGCAGTGACGAAGAAGGTTCCACCAGTAGCGGATGCTGGGATGGGGCAGCACTGTCACCAGGTCTCCCCAAGAGATTGTAAATTGATGTAGTACGACCTTGCCGTCTAGAGCCAAAAACTTCAACAGGCATCACATGAAGAGTTTCGTTGGCAATGCTATGATCTCGACCAAAAACCTCAATATGGTCAAAAACATTTATCCCATTGATTCCCTCCTCAAGCCTAAGGATAACTCCATCCTCTTCATCGTCATCGTCATCGTCATCCTCTTCCTCCATCACCTCCTCATCAAACTCATCCTCATCAATTTCATGGTCGTCTTGATCGGTGTCAGGATGCGGAAGGTGATGGACTTCATCTTCTTCAAGATCATTATGTTCCTCATCATCCTCATCTTCATCCTCATCCACATCATCTTCATCGTCCCCTGACATATCCTCATCCTCATCCTCGTCACCAATATTCTCTTGGTCACGTGGTTGTATTTCAAATCTAATCCCCACTGTATCACGACCGTTTTCTAGACCACGCATGCCCTCAGGCGTTTCATGCATATAATCATCATCTTCAGTCGTAGGCGGAAATCCTCCATCAAGATCTTGGTCATGTTCCATATCATCAGTAACAGCTTCAGATCCACCATAGGCATGGGCAGTCTCAAAAGACTCCATGCGATCAACTGCTACAGAATTTTCATTACGTTGAGAACTAGTCTCTACAGACTGGTGTATATCACCACTATTATCTACTCCTCCGGGTGGATTCTGATCAGTAGGAGGTCTTATTGTGTTTTCAACCTTGCTAGTACTAGAATCAGAAGCATGGACATGTTCCTTGGTCACTATCTCAAGAACTTTAACGAGGCCTGTAACAACTTTGGGAGTTTCAGAATGGTCCAGGTCTAAAACTTGGAGAGCACGTGTCAATGATGTGACCAGACCAACATCAATGAAAGTAGCAGAAGCTTCTGCCGAAATGTATGAACCCGTTGGTGTTCGTGCGGCAACTACGTCATTGAGCAGATCTACTAATGAAGGGATGTCATTTCCTGGTGGCCTAAAACCAGTAGAAGAATCAACAAAATCATTGAAGACATTGGTGACTTCGACAAAAACTCTCTTCCTAGCCTCTGTGGACCGAACACAAGATGCCACCAAAAATTGGCTAGCCCTGCTTGCTAATTTGTGCCTCCAGTCGATATCAGTCTTCTTTTCCTTCTTTGAACCTCTAGAGTACGGAAGAAACTTGTGAATAAAATGGTGAAATATTCCACCAGTGCAGTGACCAACGGGACTGCGTTGAGGAGGGCCCCTGAAACTACTAACTTCAGCATCTCGACGGAGCAGAACATGAATAGATGAAGAATATGTCAAGAGAATCTCTGTCAAAAGCTTCAAAAGGAATACAATCTTCGCCAATGATGCAGAAAGTTCTTGATTATTGGCTTCATCCTCTTCAGATAAAGTAACAACAGCCTTACCTTTCCCCTTCTTCACACTCGTATCGATATCCATGTCCACTAATGAAGAGGTATCCCTCACCAGAGAGTCGTCTTTCAAGGGAGGCACAAAAGTTATCACTGTATCCAAGAGAAGCTCAACCACATTTACAAAACTCTGAGGGGGTTTTCGATGACCTTTCACGTTCTTCGAATTAGCATCAGAAAGTTTGCCAGTCCCACTCCCAAGAGTCTGCGCTTTCTCTTTCTCCACTGGTTTTTCCTTCTCCTTTTCTTTCTCTTTGCTTTTATCCTTGTCCCGATCTTTCAGCAGGACAATGTAAGGCCTCTCACCCACCATCTCAACTTGGCACACACTCTGAGCAGCCTGCATAAATATCACTGGGTCCCGCAAGATGACAGAATTCAAATTTAAAAGAAAGCTGCGAGGGGTAAGTCTCCCATTCGATTGTCGGTTGGCAGCGGTCACAACACTGTGTCGTATCTCAGATTCCATTGCCAGCTGCAGTGTCTGGGGATCTTCCAGTATATGACGGATTATAGTAGCAGCTATGCTGTCAAACCCAACAAACAGGCTACTTGTTGGCAAGGAAAGCAGCAAAGGCAAACCCCCAGCATCAAGAAAACTAGAAGCAACAGAATGCGTTCTAGTCAGAGTAGAACATAGCTGCAAAACAGCATGCATTGTTTCAGAAGGAAGCTGCTTCCTAATACCACCACAAGCAATCTCAATAAGTCTCTTCTGTTCCTCTATACTTATGTTCTTTAAGGATGA